>JAOTOM010005118.1:0-407500 GCA_034440615.1 Ashinkailepas kermadecensis
AGAGCGAGCGTTGCGAGCGACGCAGTATTACACATGCTAAAACTCACTTAGTCTTCCTCGCTTGAATTTTGGGGATATCTGGAACTCGACCTGTTTTCAAATGATATTGGTATTAAATGAACTAATGATGAAAACGATAAGTTAGGTAGATTTAACGAGGTGCAATTGATGAGGATCCAAATATTGTCATTATTTTCTGCATTAAGAAGAATACTATATATGGCCAGAAATCGATCAAAAAGCTACAAATACTAACTCAACATTTTATATTGAATGTCTGAACACAATCCGCTCCACTGTCTCAATCTGTGTAATGCATGTTGGTATAACCAGAGCCTTGATTCAAAACCTGGGTGCATTTCTGGGTATTTTGCCTTACAAATATTAATATTGATAATATATTAATAGCTTACCATCACGCATGTGTGTGGGTTGCCTCGTAGATTGCAAGGTAGCTTTGCTTGTTGATATACGAGCAACGGAGGAAACGTGGCTCAGTAAACTCTTGCGCACGGATAGCACGGAACATTACGAAAATTGTATTCGCTGTTCTTTTGTTGGGCTTTCAATTGAGTCGGACAGCTTCCTACTCCTGAACCTGGTGTTCTAGACGTACGGTTGTATTTTTATCTTAATCTTGAGCATCACATCATTTGCAAATTCTTTCTATCAGCAGATTAAGTAGCCTAAATCTATGATGCAAACATAATTGAGGACAGGGCCGAATAACACGCGCGCCGGAGGGCCTCTCGCATACCGCGCATATGAGGGGGGGAATCGGCCCCTGACCATAAGATTTCGGAAACTACTGAAGCTATAAGCACAAAATTTGGACAATAGATTACGGATGTTGTAAACTCATTTCAGTACATATGTTATGACCCTAGATTAATGTCTTCAGGGGTTAAATGAGGTCAAGTTCGGTCGACACACTGCGCCGTCGTCACCACACCGAAGAAGCTTCTATGACCTTGAACGCTCAGCAGCCGCCCGCCCGGTCGGTCGATTTGGCATCCCCGCAATTCCTATATTTGTTAACGGATTTCGCTTTTTGTTCGAAGGATGTGCTCATCGATTTTTAACAAAGTCACAAGATTGTATTACGATATCGTCGCCCATTTATGAGATAACGCCAAAAATAACAGAACAGGGCGCATTACGCCCCCCGGTGCGCGTGTTGAATAGGCCCATCTTATATCTACATCAATCATGTAGAATTCCCCCAATAATTTCCATAAAACAACACCTATGGATGCAGCACAACTACACTTGCCGAGTTTAGGGAACATGGTACTCCAGTTCGGTCATAGTTTAGCAGCCTCACCCTGAAGCCTATGCATGGCCGTGTGTGTACAATCGAATACACCACAGGCATAGGGTGTAGCTTCGTAAGCGCCCGGCATGAGTTGATGAGGTATTGCCAGATAAGTTATGTCATATGAAGTGAACATGCATTTTATATACTTTGGAGAGGGCAACTACTCCCTCATTGCCCCCTCCCCCCCAAAAAAAACAAGAAAAATAAGCTTTTATCATGAGACCCGATGTAATATGCCCCCAATCAATTTGGGCCCGCCGATTTCCTTCATGCATAGTGCCACCCAATAATTTTCAGAAATCAGCACCTGTGTAGGCAAGTATATGAAACATACTCAACTTTTTATTTAGTGGTGATTGACTCCATTTGGCAATGAACTACCCTTTATGCTGAAGGCTACATGCCAATCCTCATCGGGAGGGCTATGGATCATCGCATTCTTTTTGTTCACTGAAAAAAACGTTATAACGTGTGACATAAAAAATTTAAAAAAACGTGTGGCATATTGTGCAGACTTTTCATATATATTTCACGACCACAGGCAATCCATCTTCATTCCAAACAAACAAAACGAATTAAATATGGTGCAACTTACCGAACCTGCAAGCTTGTGCACACGTGTCTTCGTTCTGGCTTTCGACACAAATGGGGTCACTTCGAAAAAACGCACTCCAACGACCATGTATCGTTCGGCTGAATGATCATGCCAGCGCGGGAAAATAACCCAAATATCATGCATTTTACTAAACGGGCAAGCATCTTTAACACTTCCTCAGTGCGGGTAATTCTCATTACCCACTCCTGCCTGGTGTACTCTGCTGTGAATGTGCATGCATGCCCACCTTACATGAGTTTTTGGCCGAGCAAACCAGCATAGGGAGGGTGATGGATTTTGCCCATGGGTTTTTGCATGTGTTATGCATAAATGCATGACGCAAAATCCACGTGCCATAGGTGAGCTGGTCTATGATACCCATACATGGTGAGTAAATTAACACTTACCCACTGCGTGTGGGTAGATTTGTATTCAGTGTGCGTGGTAGTCACTTATCAGCTGCTGCTCCACTCTTCTCTGGGCTGCAACAGGAATGTCTTCGTTATCCCAGACCTTAGAAACCGAGGCTGCCACGGTTGTAATTGCCGTTCCGATTTAATTTGTGCGGTCACCGTGACTGGTGCACAGTCAAAGTGAACCTTTCCCCAACGATTCATCACATCCTCTCTTATTGGCAGAACATCTGACTTCCTTATTGGCAAAATATTTGACTTTCTTATTGACAGAACATCTAGTTTTCTTATTGGCAGAACATCTGACTTTCGATCAGATGACTGGCCAAGAGCAGTGTTCTGCGTCAGTGATGCGATATCATCTGTTATTTGTGGCTTGTCCTTCACGGGGAGTGCTACGCATGCCTATCATAGATAGGTAATAAACATAGATCTACAAATAAATCATTCTTACATAGTAGGGACACTTACTGTGGTGTTCTTGATCAGAGGCGTCGCCAGCGCATTATACTAGGAAGGATTTCGAGAGGCTTGAGTGGGAAAGCTACTCATGCAATCTTTCGCAAAGAATGGCTGCGTGTAAGGTGCTAATTTATTGATATCTTAACTGCAGTTCGTATGAATACACGTTACCATATAACAATGATTAATGGATACAATTTGTACCTTTGCTAATAAGAACCTTCGACGTGTTCGAAAGATATTATTCTTACTGGTATTCTGTGTGATCAATAAATGACAGCACACCAGTGTTTTGGAATTGCACTCCCTTGCAAGAGTTGAGGGATTTGAAGAGTTCACGCCTGTACACATTTACAGTTCCCAGTTCATTACGAAAATATCACCTTTAGCGCTCTGCAATTCCTACTTGATATATCAAGCACACTTTCTTACCATCACAATTTCTCCTGAACGGCAGTTCACATCTGATTTGGGAAGACGCATGATGCGAAGAATAAGAACTTCCCCAGCTTTCAACTGAGTCGAACCGGGACTGCGACTGTCAAATGCGCTTCCCGTCATCATATCGATCAAACGGTTGAGGCGCAGCCAATTTTCTTTCAATCTCGCGTCGCGACGAGTGCGGGTCGAGTGGCATCCGATCACCGGGCACCCTCCGTTCCGATGGTCGACGTCGGCAGGCCGTCGGCACGCCGTCGGCGGCTGCGGATTTGCCGAAGCCGAGTTCCGCCGCGAGGATACGCGTCTGTCGGCTGCAGGTGGCCTCCATGTGGCTGGTGGCCACATCGATCGGGGCGGCGGCCTGGCCCTGGTCTGGCCGTGGCCTGGCCGTGGTCTGGCCGTGGCCTGGCCGTGGCCTGGCCGTGGCCTGGCCATGGCCTGACCGTGGCCGTGTCCGCGCCAGCTGTCGAGAGTCGCGAGCCGGAACACCGACACAGATGCGCGTGGTCCCGCCGATAGCGTCGCCGATCCTCTCCCCCCACGGTGGTGGCGGCGCCGCGTCACAGCTGACGGCACGGCGGCATGTCTCTTTCACGAGTGGTCAACTCCAAGATCGATGTCAGTCGCTGGCGGCGTTTGTGCCGGCGAGATGATTCATTCGGGCGCGGTGGCGGCGACGCTCTGACCGATTTTCGACGGTGCTGGTCACCGCTGGCTGCCGGCTGTCATGGAGACAGGAGACGAGGACCGCCGCGCCACCACAGCACTGCGACAGCAGCTGGCCAGAGGCTCGCGGTAGCCGCGTGAAAAGTGACGGGAACGCCGCACGTCAGCGGCAGGAGCCTGCACCTGAAGTATGGCAACAGATGGAACCGCTACAACTCACTGGGCTGGGGAGTGGTGGAGGTCATGGCCCGTAATGTAGAGATACAGGTCGTCGCTCCCACGGTCGTGGTGGAGGCCACCGCGCTCGGGGTGGCAGTGAACACCACCACTCCTGGGGTAGTGGTGGAGGTCACCACTCTCGGGGTAGTGGTGGAGGTCATCACTCTTGGGGTAGTGGTAGAGGTCACAGGCACGATATACCCATTCCCTGGGTAGTGATAGAGGTCACCACTCCAGGGGTAATGGTAGAGGTTACCTCTCCGAGGGTATTGGTAGAGGTCACCACTCCAGGGGTAGTGGTGGATGCTACCATTCCCAGGGTAGTGGTGGAAGCCATCACTCCCAGGACGTTGGAGGAAGTCACCGCTCCCATAGTAGTGATATAGGTTACCATTCCTAAAGTAGTGGTGGAAGACACCACTCCCATGATATTATAGAAGGTCGCCGTGCCCGGGGTTGTGGTAGGGGTAAAAACTAGCCGATATTCTGTAACCCGTGCAGCTGGACCGATGCTGTGGTGTCACCCCGTCTATGTCAGCCTTCCTCACGATATTTCCGTGGCACACACATGGTATATTCACCACCATGGTATGTAACCAGTTGGTGCTGATATGCCTATCTACTCATCCCAAAACGATTGTGTACAACTTGGTTACAAAAGCGTGGCATAGATCAGCACGTCGCTGGTACATTGGTGGCACAGATCAACACGTCACCGGTACATCAGCAGTACAGATCAGCACTTAATCCATACATCAGCGGTACAGACCAGCACGTCTTCCGTGCATGAATGGTACAGATCAGCACGCCATTGGTACAACAGCGGTACACGTCAGCACGTCGCATGTACATCAGAGGTACAGATCAGCACGCCACCGGTACATGAGCGGTACAGAGCAGCACGTCACTGGTGCATCAGCATACTGCGTTATCGATGAATCATGGAAAGTGGAAATTCTGCGACCATGTTTGTCATGATTTATTGTTATCGTTTCGGGTGATCAATGAAGATAAGCTATGCCAATTTACCTCACGAATGTTTATTTCGAAACGCCATGGCTGAATATCCTAAAAAAACGACTGCATGTATAAATTGCTGCAAATGGTTCTCAATCGCACATATGCCAACAAATAAGTACTTAACCATGTTACAATAGATTATAATCGAAGGAAGACAAACTTGAGCACAGCTTTGTAACGCAAATCGTCATTATCATTGAAATGCAAATGTATTTGGCTGCTTGCTTTTATAGGATGTTCTTATTACTATCTCTACGTAAAACAAGTAGATCACACTAATTATATAAACTTCTCTAAAATCCGGCTTAATTGGCGGTAGCGCTGTCTCAGAACCTTCTTTATGTGTGCGTGCTTCAGCTCAATGCCTGCGCCGGGATAGGGTTTCACTCTCCGGTCCCCAGGATTTCAAAACCCGATTTTATCTTTACCTCGTTTCATGGAGCGAACGAACTCGCCTGACCATCGCAAACCATGCACACCTTCACAAATCCAACTTTGCTAAGCATACATATATAGAACCACAAAGCAAACATGTTGCATTGCCTTTCATGTGATCATAGTACCCATTGACACTATATATCATTGTGCCTCATTTCACCTGACAAGATATCGTCATTTTGTTGACGGAGGTCCCCTGCTGAGTGGTCCGGTGAGGCCGGGGACTGGGCTTCGGCATGGCTGTATTGGTGCACATTGGTGGCATGGCAAACTTTCGGTTTAACTTCTACCGCGGAACTGAACTGATCAGATTGCGTGTTGGGATCAAGGATTGCGTGTTGGGATCAAGGATTGCGTGTTGGGATCAAGGCCCACAGAACAAACTCAGCCTACCATAGGAGCCTATCCATTAAGCCACACCAGTAAACTTCGGAGTACCTCTTAATGGCACGTCTTCGAATGCGGGCTGGTAAGTGATGACAATCACTTAGGTTAGGTGGCGAATGCACATCACCCTGGGCATTCAACTCAACCTGGTCGGAATGCTTAGTTAGTCATCGAACTGCTGATAGAACTTAGAACTAATTGGACATCAAATAAAACTAACTCAAACTTAAAACTGAATAGATCTTACAAGTCGCTAATGAGACACAATAAGCAGGAGTGAGCCGTAGGATAAATATTCACTTCAGTGCTTCTTCGCGAGGAAGATGAAATGACGTTGCCTGCTTTGGCATCACGTGCTTTATAAGGCCTCGGTCCGTGACCTAAGCTCAAACACCATCAGGAACCAATCTTGATCAGTCTTTATAATTTGAACAAATGCAACACGCTTTGGCATTGGACATTCACTAACACGCGGAATCCACAAAAACCGCAGCAAAGCAGAGTAGCATTCTACCGGAAAACAAAATTCGAGGGCAAGCTTGGAACAAGAAGGAAATCTGTTTCTGAACACGAGTACGATATATAGTTCCTTGGAATGCATGATACCGAATCATTGGAGCTCCAGACAGCAAGTAAAGCTTCAAATATATGCCAACTATCGTAACCAGCGCATTCATTTAGTTCCTAAGTGAATAATTCCACCCGCATCATCACGGCTCACCCAATGACACGAGAAGATCAGATCAGAGAATTGAAATCGTGGTATGTACCAATTAGCCCATTTGTTGGAAAGCAATCCATCTGATCGTTCACAACATAATATTGGACGGTTTTCCGGCATTTTTTCATCTCAACGGTATCATCCATTGGAAGAATCATTCGGCAGAAAGCGCTCCTGGTCACAGCTCCTGCTCGCAAAGCAAAACAGTTCCCGATCACAGTTCCTGATCGCAATGCTTCCCTCAAAGGAGCTTCATATACAGCGAAGGAAACGACATCCGTCCGTCATAAACCGCTATGGCACTTTCTATTCACCCAGAATGATCATGCTCATATGGTCGCAAGTTGGGCGTCTGCCACGAATACGCCGACTCTGCCGACCCCAATATAAATCACGCACGCATTTGAAGGCGCAAATACATATCAAAGCTGTTTAATACCATCCGAACCAGAGGGATGTCGTCACATCCTCTTCTTCCTCCTACGTGTTTACAACTTCGAAGTCCGACGAAAAGCAACACGCGTCTCGAACAATTGGACCAAATGCCACATAATCCTTCCCCACAAAAATGTAGCATCTAGACTTAATCAGGCAGAGGACATCTTCTCCTCTCCAGCGCGGCTCGTTCCACCGGCGGCGAGACCGGCGGCGGTCGGCCCGCCGCCCCAGCCCGTAAACAGCCGATGTTTTTCACCCTTGAGCGAGCGGAAGCACACACGCCAAAACTGGGATGCTAGTTGCGATCTCGGGAGCCAAATTGGACATCTACTTTTGTCAGATGCCAGCTGCGTGGCCGTATGCCAGGCGAGGTTGCTTAACAGGAATAGGGATACCATTGAGGCTAAATTAAGTGGTTTCAAGTCAGGTGCTTAGATTTTAAAGCAGCTTGCATTAACTCAAAACACGATTTAACAAGACACTACCTCCGCACGTTTGAACCGTAAGGGCTCGCTATGACGTATCACTTAATAAAGCGTGGCTTATTCAGAAACATGAAGTGCTTCAACATTTCTGGTAACGAGGGAGCTTCATGTTTTCATATGATGAAATGGCAAGCATCAAATGAGTGGAACGTAACGAGAAGGGTATCAGACGAATCTGCTGTAGCTCTGGCACTATTCACCAGCCTCCTTGTATGAGAAGTCTTGGTTACTTAATTGGTTAGGTAATGGAAGCTTTTTGTATAACACGGAAAGCTATGCACGTGACGTGGGAACAGACGAATATGGAAGTGCTCAATTAGTTTGACAGCATCCAGTTTTTAAATTATTTTAGCATTGATGTTTGTCACATTCGTTTTTTGGGGGCGGGGGGGGGACGGCAGGCGATTGTAGAAAAACGTCTTCAAGCAGCCTAAGGATTAATCAAGGAACTATGACTTGAATACATATATTCCTAATTGACGGCGGCGCTCACCTCATTTATATTGATTTCAAGTGGCCATGATGGTGCGCGACAAGGCCCAACACAAGCACGAAGTGTATGGTGTTCAATCTCGTTCCGAAGTTGTTCATTTGCACACTCCTTTGTCTTGTTTTCTTGCATGCAAGCAAATGAGTGTAGCTGTATCATTGAATCCGTGCGATTAGCTGGTTGTTAGAGGTTTGATTCTGAGTGCTGCGATATTTTGTCCGGGGAGACGTGTTGGGATGGCCAGATGACGGACTTTAGCTTGTGTAGGATTTTGCTGCTTATTTATCAGAGGGAGCGGATTTTGACTGGTGTATAATTTTGCTGCTGGCTTATCAGAGGAAACAGCCTTTGGCTTGTATAGGAGAGTTTTTTTTTCTTCCTGGCAGTGATTGACCTATATTAGACCTCTCTCCGCGATAACTTACCCGAACATAAAATCGTCCATGGTTGTCATCTATTAGCAGGGCTTACCAGCAAGAAAATCGGGAACAGCTTGTCATACAACGTCTTCAGTTTGCACAGTCGGCAAACAAACACGGTCTCGTGTCTATCTAAAGTTGGCGCCACAGAGTTCCTGATGGTACCGCGACAGTCAACTGCCCCCGCGGTGCTCTATTCGGCTGGCCTGTTTTCCCTGTCGAGGTTCTCCTCCAAGTTTCCCGATGGTGGGAGGAACTCAGGCAGAACCTAAAGGTTGGAGGGACAACGGGTTTTTCGGTTCGATTCTTTCCATCGAGCGTCCACTAGCGCAATGTCAAGTGCCGCAAATGTTGGGGAACGTCATTGATCTGAAAAGGTAAACAAGGCGCATGCCCTATTGCAACAATTCAAGTTGATTTTTCGCTGACATTTCCGAAATACCTCGGCAAATACATACATAGGTCATGTCCAGGTCGGCTTACTACAACAACGTAAAGCTTCGTAAATACACATATTAGTATTATGCAAGGCATGAATAAAAAAACGGAATTTCCTTGACATTTTACAGCTGGCTGTTGCAGGATAAACGTAAACAAATGCGAACCAAACCTTGTCCTATTCAGCGAATATATCTCGACATTTGCCCAATATTAGAGCCAAACATATGTCATTATCAGTTCGATTAGATGTGTCACCTGAGACCACACGCCAAAGTCTGGCCTGAGACAGCCCTAGGCTGTGTTCGGCCCTTCTCGGACTTTTGTTGATACCTTTATCGTCTCCAATGTTCATATTGATCCATCTGGCCAAACTATAAGCCTAGCCAGGCACCATTTGGGCAGTATTTGGCCAGCAGCAACCTGTTCACATAGGTCACGTGATTAGTTATGGTACGAATGGGTGTGATCATAACGTGGTTTGTCATTCCTCAATGGCATTATTCCATGCAAATCATAGAAAATAATCGCATGCAGATCCATTGCTGTCTCTTAACACAGCCACAAATGAAGTTAGAAGCGAGGAATATACGAATTATTGGTTGTCTATGAGACCAGTTATGCCCAGCATGCTCCTGATTGGCTCTATAACGGCGATTGGCAGTCCACACCAAGTCCATACACTGACCCGTCACACATTTTGGAGACTCTTCCTAACTTACGGACACATCGAGGCTTATTCAGCTGAGTTATTTTTCGGAGGACGGTGAAGCATGTTAAATACGTCTAATCCGGTATAAATATGCTGCTGAGGCACAATTACTTAACAAATAGAATGGATCAATTTGTTCACCAATCAATAGATAATATCAATACGCCAAGCAATAGGTAGATCAATTATTCTATGAAACGACACCAAAGAAAAGGTTTTTTCCGCACCCTCTGGAAACATCTACAGTGAGTTCACACTGGGCGTGCATTCGAGGCCCCTCTGATGAAACAGAATCCGCTGGACGTCTGGTGCAATCTGGATTCCAGTGATTGGAGCGTCAGCCATTTTCTACTTGTGCGTCATCTAAGTGTTGCTGAGTCATATTCACGGCAATAGACACATAGATAATGTGATTACCCACTGCTGGTACGCAACCTATTTCGAACATGGACTTTTTACTACACTATTCCCTGTAGCCTCCAGGCTGATCGAATGCCATGCGACGCTTCCGTGAAGCATGCCATGAAGCCATGAAAAGCAAAAGCACAACGATCGTAACCATCGACCAAGTATTCTAAGCATATTCTGCCCGTTAGGGATAGAAACTACGGGGTGACCGATAGGTTCTTGGTCGCCCTGACGGCTTCGAGCGGCAAGCTGGATATAATCTTTCGGACGAATCACATATTCCTGCAGATACTTTGCCATCTGGGCGGCCCCGAACGCACGATAAGCCGTCATTTGCCACCTCCGTGAGACAGATGTATGCGGTATATGCTTACGGAATTCCGGTCAGAATAGACCAGTGGATGGAACGCCGACAATGCAGGTGTTACAAGAAGTCGGCCATTACAAATACCCCGTGAGCCTAGCATACTTTCAGAATTGGATCGCCACTCGTGCGTTCTTTCAGGCTGGGTGGAATGTTCGAGTTCGTTCATCATGAAAATCATGGAGTGTCCACCCGGCGTGGAACAGTTGTGACGCATACAGCTGAGCCCAGCCATCCGTGTCTCGTACCCGAGGAGAAATATACAGCTGAGCCCCACCATCTGTGTGTCATACCCGAGGAGAAATATATAGTTGGACCCAGCCATCCGTGTCCCGAACCCGATGAGAAATATACAGCTGAGCCCAGCCATCCGTGTCTCGTACCCGAGGAGAAATATACAGCTGAGCCCAGCCATCCGTGTCTCGTACTCGAGGTGCGCTATGCACGATGTCGGTACATAATGATCTCGTCCGGGCGATATATTTACACATAAAACGAGCTATCATGCCCCTCAAACCGCTCACCTATGGTGGCATTGCGACACCTGTCCAGTTGTTTGGATCGCAGAGGAAGCCTTGACGGCGCTGGGTCTAACTCATCATCTGATTGTATGTGCAATCTCGTCTGGGATGATCCATTGCAACGTAGCATTTCTTATAATGTCAAGCACTACTGATGACGTCATCTCTGTAGTATGAGGCCATGGGTTTTGTATGAGAATACAAAAGACCGAGATCGGGACCGTGATCCGATTCGCCAACACCGACAGCTGCCAACAGCTGTCTTCGGGATAGCTCACACTCGATTGCCCGGAACATGTCACGATGTGTAGAGTGCTGGTGTTAGGTCTCCACCACAACGGTGGGATGTACATGGGCACTGGTGTCTGGAGATCTCCACCCCAGAGGTGGGGTGTAATTGGGTACCGGTGTCGGGAGATCTTCCACCCCAGAGGTGGGGTGTACTTGGGTACCGGTGTCGGGAGATCTCCACCACAGGGGTGGGGTGTACCTGGGTACTGGTGTCGGGAGATCTCCATCACAGGGGTGGGGTGTACCTGGGTACTGGTGTCGGGAGACCTCCGTCACAGGGGTGGGGTGTACCTGGGTACCGGTGTCGGGAGATCTCCATCACAGGGATGGGGTGTACCTGGGTACTGGTGTCGGGAGATCTCCGTCACAGGGTTTAGGTGTACCTGGGTACTGGTGTCGGGAGATCACCACTGGGATGGGGTGTACCTGGGTACTCAAGTCGGAAGATCTCCACCACAGGGGTGGGGTGTACTTGGTTGATTTCTGCCTTCACTGGGACAGTGTCTGATGATCCGTCGCAGACAGCCCCGGCTGTGGCAGCGGTGTCATTTCCCCGGAGGAAATTTCGCGCGCTGACAACCGACCGCCGCCAGGATCCCCTCCGGTGGCGCCGGCGCTCCCAGTCAGTCCATTAGGCCTACTCAGGGCGCGTTCGGCGTTCAGTCAGTCCATTAGGCCTACTCAGTGCGCGTTCTGGTCCGCATCATTCGAACCACGCACGCGTGCGCTCCATCTTCACCCCACACGCACATGCACACACACACACACACGCACACGCACACGCACACGCACACGCACACGCACACGCACACGCACACGCACACGCACACGCACACGCACCCCCACGCACACGCGCACGCACGCTCACCTGTCCCTTGGTCCGTGTCATCAAGGTCAACAGATGGTCCCATGTGAATACGACCCGTCCTGCAGCAAAATTCAGTCGTCAGCTTCATAATGGTATCTTTTAACAGGAAACATTTCAGCTCAGACAACTAATGAGCATTAAGAACACAAGACCACAATAGCTACCGCTCAGCTTCATTCCACAGTGGTTCATGTGGATCAAATGGCAAAGCGTTCGGCCTCAACACTACCTCTGCTAATCACGTACCGGGTAATCTGGCGATCCGGAAACTCGCATCTCTCAGCCATGACTACAACACAAATATCGCTGCATATAATTTTATCGTGGCACTCGGTTGCATATAATTGTGCTACGATTGCTGTGTCCAGTTGCTTACTAGCACGTCGCTAACACCGCCATACCTACATGCCATGACATGTCTGTCCAACCACCGAGGCAGGTGTTAAACAGCACCACCATATCTCGACGTTTTCCCATCCTGTCTTATGAGCCAACCTGGGATGGCTAATGGACAAGTTTCACGTAATGGGTTTTTGGTTCCGAAAAAAACGGTAATAATAATTCGTAGACAAAACTAAAATGTTTTTGTCACAGGAGAAGCATTTACAGCATAATTAAATAATTTAACTTAGAGGTTGCCATCGATATAAAAACCTTCTCGTAGCAATGACGTCACATATGTCGTGGTCTCGAAGCGGCCAAGCCTGAAAAACAGGGAACCATACGTTGGATTGTTCCATGCGCAGTTTTTCAACCGACTCGCGTCATGGATGGATCATGGGCGAGTGCTTGTGATACTGAAATGTTACCAATTTTAACGAAAATATGAAGCTTGGAATGGTAGGTACTCTATTTTGGTGGTAATACAGCAACTAACATTTTTGTTTCAAATCCGGCGCAATGCGGTGCGTACAAACAGCAAAAGCTTGTACTATGTTTATCGGTAAATTGAGTAAAACAATGGAAAAGACAATGACATAAATTATGTGTGGCTTAGCTGAACAAATACCATGGCTTCCCCTCAGCAAAACAGAAGCTGTTTATACCTAGTTCCATAATTGGCATTCCATAGTGGGGTAAACTGCAAGCTGCATCCAAATGTAAGTACTTGATAAATTATCAATGAATAGCATGCCAAGTTTATTTTAAGTTGTGAAATTTGTGTCATCTCACATCACATAATTGGTAAAATATATGGGCAAATACATAGGGATGCAGTTGAAATGCACATTTGTATTGTGATAGATGTCATAGCAGATGTTCGGCAGATGTCATAGCATACCTTCAAGCAGTATTGTGGTGGAACAGAGTGGGTATGATACCTGCTCAAATTACTACAATATATTGATGATGTCCATGGAGATATTGCAAAAAGGATGGAGATAATGTGAAAAGGGATGACTATCGAATGGAAAATTGAAGTGATTCATTGCACATTGAAGCAGAACTGCAATGGATTTTAGATAGAGGACAAGGATTATTGGCTTAATTTGTACATGGAATGTCAGGCATATTGTGAAATTTGACTGAGCTTGAGAAAAGCAGTACAAGTATACTACTGTTGGGGTTTCTGCAGTTTGTTGTAAAATGTAATGGCAGTCTGACATTATTGTGCTTTAATGTATTCACGAGACAAATGTTGCATACTTTTTACCTGCATGAAGCAAGGTGGTTAGGTTTGGCTATGTCAGGTTTGGTTAGGTTTTTATCTTGACATTTTTAAAGATCTTTTATTAAAGAAAGCTTGGGCCATGTTACATTAAGTTTGTTTTTTCGAGTAATTTTTGTTACAGGAAAAATTGCCTGCATTTTGTGCACTTTTTCGAGATTTTTTTTGCCATGGGGTTAGGTTATGGTAGGTTAGGCCATGCTACACTTTTCTTTTTTTTGCATTATTTTTCTGCTATATTACCAATCCCCAAGCCCACTTTTGGTGTTATTTTGCCAGCCAACTGAAAAGTATGCATTTGCTGAGAAAACGAGTAGCAATATAATGTTGACCACATTCATGAACATTGTGCTGGAAAAAGAAATTCAAGAAATCAAAAATTATCTCAAAGTACAAATTTGCCAAATATCTTGCCATCTTCAGCATGCTGCAGTCAGCTAGAAAATAACAATTATCTTCACTATATGCTAATATTAAAGGGCTATGGACATCCATGTTTCCGACAAGATGGATTCTAACAAGTCATAGCTCCCATCTTTGTAAAAAGGATTCTTCTATTTTGTGGGAGTTTGCACAAAATTGGAAGGTAAATCACTGTTTTCAAGCTAAACCTTGATGTGAAAAACGTTAATGTTCACTTCTGAGGAAAGTATTCTGGTTCCAGTCTCCCCCCCCCTCATCCTAAGGCGTGCCCACGCCTATCAAAATACTAAATACTCGTCCCCATGCCTACCAGTGGTGCATATACATACAAATGTTCGTCGCAGCAAGCGGGGCCATAGCAGAGATCAGCGGACTGTCTCGGCGTGTAGAATCGCTCGACAACGTACTCATCTTGTCGGCCGTCGGGAGGCCGATGCACATTGCTTCTGACTTACTTGCAGTTGCATTTGTATACATCGGCACAAACAAGAATGATAGCGTCGTTTTCTACGATCCATTTGCCCCTGACGATCGGATGTGATGCTAAAACTGTCGCGATTATTTCTAACTAGCAGCTTCCCAACTGGAGGATATAATGGGCGGCAGTCAAGCATCGCCGAGCTCTACAGATGTGACGTCACAAATATTTTGACCAATCACGAAGCGTGGCATTCTGAGGTGTTTCTTTGAATTATTTAAGTAACTGAGGGATTTTTAAGAAATAAATTAATGCCACCATCGTCTTTAAAATTAAAAATCACTAGTGAGGCGTGGAAAAAATACGGCTTGTCCCGACATGAAACTTGTCCATTGCGAGTCAGATGTAGCAGAGCATTGCATGAATTTACCTCATAAAATTCGGCATTATGAGACAACATTGCCATCCCTTGATTTGCGCTAGCTCTGAATTCAGCCCACGCACCGCCAGTCAGGACATCGACACCGGCGCTTCCGCGCGCGAGATCGAAGGCCGATAAATGTCCAATGCATTGCACCTCTGTGCAGCTTTAAAACACTTTACTTGAGAAAGTGCCTGTGCGCTGTCCCTATTTTTGTGGGTGGGGAACACCTAGTGTTGCTTAACAGACACTTGGTTTCCTTGGAAATGTCTATGCATCTGCATCTGGTCATTTGCATCTGGTCATCGACTTAAATACGCAGTGAAACATGAGAAAAGGGAGGTCACACACGCAATATTTTCGCAAATAGCTGTCGGCAAGCCGACGACGAGCTTGTATTTGTCGGCGCTGTGTCAAAAATCCAGCCGTTCGTCATATGAAAAGCTATCATAATATGATATCTCAGCACTGGATAATATCGCCACCTTGGATGTCAAGATTGACGGCTAAAATCCGAGCACAACATGTTTGCGGTGCCGTTGTTTCATATGCAAAAATCCTGGGCTTCCAGTTGAACCTTTGGGATGCCAGAACCCCACGCTATTCTTCAGGTCAAATCATGCCGTGTAAAGCTAGGTTCAGTCAGTGCGCAGCTTAAAAACTGTCGATTCTAGTAGGTTTACTGCGCTTAACACGTGATGACCTTGGCCTGTGCCCTCGCCAATCTCAGGCTATAAATAGTCCTCCCGTCTTCTTAGTTTCAGAAATATAAAGCGGATTGGTTGAACAACGCTCCGCCGTAGTATTCCTCCCAATTACTTATCTTATTTATTTTGCAGCGCAAATAGCAAATAATTGCTACTTTTAGCGCGTATCCAATCTAACAACCTATGCACTGCGCTGACAACAGTCAGTTTCGTATTGTGGGCAGTGTAATTATGGGCGAGGGAGAAGCACGAGCGAGTCTGCTCCTGTGCATATGTACATCAGTTAATGGGAGCTACCCGGCCAAGCTCGGCTCGATCGTCACACCCTTGAAAAGGTGAATACATTTATTTTACGGCATTTCGCGTTCTAATCCCTGCACCCGTTGTCAGATGTGCTCGTTAATTTGGTTTTTTACCCATTACTGTCCCAATATTCTTCATGGAGTACGCTTAGACCTTGTTGAAAGAAAGAGGTTCACAGCGGCATGTCCTCTCGCGGACAACATTTAATAACATGCCAGTGGTAAATACAGGATTTCAAGTCCCAATTTCCTCATTCAGAGCCAAATCTGCTCTTTTCGATTCGAAGCATCCTAACCTTCATCTCAATATTTTTTTTCTGAAGTAATCCCAATCTTTGTTGAATGAAAGGGACTTGCGGCGGCATCTGCTAGCGCGGGCAGCTTACCATGTGGCTCGTACTGCAGTCGGTACTTGCCATCCGTCCTGGGTCACAGATTGGACGAGTCGTTAGTTCGTATCCGGGGGTTTCGAGTTCAATCCCAAGGAAGGAGGACGCTTTTATTTCTGCCTTAGGAATGCAGTTCGGTGAATGCATAACATCCGATATTACTTTCGCTCTGGATAGATGCCTGAAGACGTGTGGCTCCGTAAACACTGAGGACAATGCGCCTATGACTGAAAGACACGTAGATTGAACTACCTTGTGCGTTCACTTGCCCTTCCTCGTCTAAGTAAAATTCACCTATATCGCATCTATGCAATCGCTCGTCTATGTTATTCACCTAGCCTCTATCGGCGCTTAGGTGGATTTATCTGCGTCATTGAAGGAGCATTTACCATCAAGGTTAACTTCCCACAATGGTCGGTTCTATCCATGTTATCAGGGCTTGAAGCGAGATACCACTAGAAACAGCCTTCGTCACCACTGTCAACATGTCTAACGCATTTTCGGTGTCACATAATGTTTACCCTAAGCCATTTTTAAGACCAGAACTAGCAAAAACACCAATGCAGAGCACACGAACCACACAAGTTCCAAAACATATTAGCCCTCACGCCGAGAGAACCTTTTGGTCCAGCTTTCCTCCCCGAATGGTTTGCCACCCTTCCTCATTTCACTCCAGTATGCACCAGCATTGTCCAGCGCGCCACATGTGATCCTAAACGTCACTTAAAAGAACATCGTACATACTTTGGTGTTGTCCATAGTGCGACATTGTATATTCGTGTATGGCTCGTGTACGGATATCCAGGTGCACCGTGTGCAGAAGATCGTGAATGTTTGTGTGCGGGTGGGTGAGTCGTGACTGACAGCGGGCGATGTGGCCACGTGTCAGGTATCGTGAAGATCGTGAATGTCTGTGTGCGGGTGGGTGAGTCGTGACTGACAGCGGGCGATGTGGCCACGTGTCAGGTATCGTGAAGATCGTGAATGTCTGTGTGCGGGTGGGTGAGTCGTGACTGACAGCGGGCGATGTGGCCACGTGTCAGGTATCGTGAAGATCGTGAATGTCTGTGTGCGGGTGGGTGAGTGGTGACTGACAGCGGGCGATGTGGCCACGTGTCAGGTATCGTGAAGATCGTGAATGTCTGTGTGCGGGTGGGTGAGTCGTGACTGACAGCGGGCGATGTGGCCACGTGTCAGGTATCGTGAAGCAACTCAGGTGGCTGACTGTCGGGCAGCTCGGGCGTTATCATCCAGCGTGTGCAGTGCATGCGACCACCATCACTGTCGGCCAGCCTGACTGTATCCACCGTACCATCGGGCAGCGTGCCAACCAAAGGCGTGTGCCAGCCAGAGGCACAAGCCGTGAAGACCGCCGGACACTTCCGAAAATCCGCACAGAAGCGGGGAGGCGCCGTCTATGCTAACGGGGCGTAGACAAGCTGAATGGGCTCCGGGTCGATCCACGACGCCGACTTTCCGAGCAAATCTGAGACGTGCTGCGATGTCGCACTAGTCGGCTTGATATAGGCCTGTGTAGCATCTGATAACCAGAGTTGTGCGTTGCGGTCGCATTAATTTGTTCCATTATTATCTGTCATGGCGTGTATAGGTGACAGACCATCATTGCAGTGGTGGTTTATCCACTACACTGCATTGTAGTGGATATTACGCGAATACATCTCACGTCTAACCAGAAGACTGTGACAAAAGCCAGCGCTGCTTCTGACGAAACCAATCACATGACACTCAATGTTATGCCTTTCACCAAGATTGACTTTCTAAGGCAGATGAAAGATCACAATTTCCCCTAAAAACCGGCACAATCTCTGCGTTGTCGCAAACCCTCTTTAAACATATGTTAAAGGTTTCATTCCAGGGCAATGCTAAACATGTACTGGCACTCATCCTGCTCTCCCTGTCCTTGTCTTCCTGTCTATAAGCATAATTCATGTTATCACAAATTCAGCAATGCACTGAAGCGCACATGCATGTGAAGGTAAATAACACTTCGGGAACATTTCCGTAACATTATTTACGGCTGAAATCCATCACGAGTCCATATCAAAGCTAAACCAACCGCATTGCACAAGAACAGGAACGCGTGGTTAGTTTTTTAAGCGTCCGTCAGCAGCCATAAAACCCTCGGTTCGGAGACTTTTAATGGTGATGCCGGGAACAATGCCATTGGACGCGAACCGACCCAATGAAGTATTGATGTTAACAATGGAACTAATCGGAGCATGCTCCGCAATGCTACTCTTGATGCAGCTATCATAATGCAAAATATTTTTCCGTTTTCAGAGTCGATCGGATCATAAAAGTCACCAGCGTGGCAGAATATGACATTCTTATTATTGCTAACACGCACATCCCTCCGGTGTTCATACACACTTCTGGACCAATGTCGACCTACCAATGTCGCCAACACAGGGCCAAGGGCTGCAGGGCAAACCTTTCATGTCATGATATATGCCGTAGTATTTTTTTTTATATTTTGATTTACCTTTTTATTTTTGTGTGGTGTGTTTGTGTTTCTATGATGTTATACTGCATTTTTGATAGTGCTGGGGTACGTAAAACCACCCCAAACTTTGCTTTGGTGCAAACCTTCCTAAACAATTTCAAGGTTTCAAGGTAAGGCATTGCTGAGTAATTCATGGTACTTTTCCTGCCCTCCTGTGTTTGGTATAAGAAGTCATCCCAAATTATATATTTAGTTCATGAATGAACCAATTAGGTATCACAAATTTGTGAAACAGCTTTGTTGTTTTCATTTGCGAAGACAAAGTTGTATAAAAACTATAATGGTCAAAATATAAAGGAAACGGTCCACATATGAAGCATAATTACGTTCGTATACATGCCATCATGACAACTAACATGCCATCAAACCATTCCAGCGCACATAAAACTTCAGAGATAATGGCTGGCACACGTTTGACGAGGAAACTTTAGAATCCACAGATATAAAATGGTCTCCGAATTTCAGCTTTGGTAGTCCGAACAGCGCAGAATTTTCATAGGTACACGTATATTATTTGAGGATGCCCAAAGCCAGTTACCACGACTGCTCTCAGGACGGTCACGATTGACTTCTGCAAGGTCACGAATGAAACGGTGTGAACTGCGAACATCGAAAAATAGGAAATACGTACTAGCGGGCCACTGCACAACCGTGACCCGTTGTGACCATTGTTCACCATTGACGACCCGGTTAGAGGCAATTGGAGAGGGGGAGGGAAGCTGGTGCCAGGGTACCTTCGAACAGCAATGCTTCCGACACTTGGAGTAAATTATCACACGCGTGTTTTGCAGCACCAGCGTAGTGTTGTACCCAAACTGGGGTGACGTGAAGCGGATCCTGCTCCATTCATCCCGGCTCTTGCCCATTTGGTATCCATTTCAATGTTGGCACCCTTCCAAATTGGAACCTTTACATGGATGATATCTACCTCACACGGGTAGCTACCTCACCCTCAAACGGGCAATAGGGGTATGTACCTGAAGTGGACATGGCGCACGCGGGTCCTCCTAGATTGTTATCGGGAGGTGGCTCGTATCTTATTCAGCGCCAATCACAATTCAGTTGGCTTTCGCACGGGCGCCATGAGTGGTTATGATACATTAAAGGCTATGGTACATCGGAGGATTTGTTGCGTTAGAGGTTTTGATACATTGCAAGTCATGACTATTGGGGATTATGACGTATTGAAGGTTATAACCATTGGATGTTTTGAATGAATTAAACGATGTTTTGCAGGTTATGATACATTAGCGGTTTTAAACTTTTTCTTTGTATTCAATGAAGGCTATGGACCTTGGAGGTTATGAACATTGGATACGTCTGCGTTTCAATAATGTTCGTTAAAAAATATAAAATAAATTGACCTAAAAAGCAAATCATCACCCGACCCCCTAAAAAAGATAGAAATAGAAAATGAATACTCATGGTTTGGCTTCAAAATCTGAGGAAACCAACTGAAAAAAAGGAAAAGGAAGAAAACTTGAAAATATATCAGGTGCCAACGATGGACATGCCAAATTGTAAAAGCAAATCATGATCGGGTCTGCAAACTCGAGAAAATGCAAAGGGAAAAAACTTGAAAGTATATAGCAAGTGCCAAGGATGGACACGTCAAATTGTGAAAGGTAAAAAACAGGTAAAGGGGAAAAAAGCGGGAACGTGGGCCCTGTACCGAAATTACCCACGAAAAAAGCTGGCCACTTGGGTGCGGCAAGCCCATATCTTACATCTGATTGGTCAGCCCTTGCGCAATTTGATATTCACTTCTTCTTGTGTTGTGGCTGTAACTTTACGACGCACTCAGCAGCTGAGGCCATATGGCGTCACCAGCCTCTCACCCTGACAAGAAGGGTGGGAACCGCGGGCAATCAAACCCCGTACCTCAGGCATGCCAGACGCTCAGCTTGACCTCTGAGCTACCGAAGCCCTATTGATATCATCTTAAACGAGATTCTTCCCGCGATGGTTTGGTTGGCGTGACAGCGCGTGCGACTGAATAATGTTACATTTACGAATTCTACTGAATCCAAGCCGGCCATCGATGGCTCCATTATAAAGCCGAGTGAAAAATACCCCAACTATGTTTGGTAATGAATGGTTCAGGGAATCCATGATTTGAACCGAACTATTTGCGATGGGAATAATCTAAAAATACCGTGGGCGATACGTGAGTGCCACTTTTAGTCCCAAATCGTCATCTAACTGGGCGTTAATGGGGTAAGAAACAGAGCCGATTCTCTTGTTTCACGTTAGTTGTCACTCGTCACAGTGATGGAGTACGCGTGCACACGTTCTGATGGTCGACGGGAAAAGTGTAGCCGGTACACGGAACTGAGTAATGCAAACAACCGCGTTTTGCTAACGTAACTTGTTTTCCAGCGCCAGACTAAATCGTGAAAAAAAAGTTGAAAAGGGATGTTCTTGCTGTTCGTCACTCCCCATGTGCGCGTGCGACGTGGAGTTAAAATGTTTGCACTGTTGAGCTTCATCACTATCGTGTCTGCACTGTGGCTTTATTTCATGTCGATCGGAACATTGGCTCGGCAGCTGTCGAGCATTGATTCGGGCCGCCCGGCGCACTTAAATAACGGAATTGCGACGTCAACAAGGGTCGATTTAGGTGTCACGCGTTCGTCAATGTGTTCGCGCTCAACCGACTCTCAGGCCATCATTTGGATCCTAGTCTTCGTGGTTTTGGGGTGATTGCAACGAAACTGGGTCCATTGGTTGCAGACGACTGTCAGCTTTTAGCCGGTACCACTCGCAAGTGCGTGACGTCCGGCTAGGCTGAGCCAGGCGCCGATATGTCACGCGGCCATTTATAGAATGCAAATCTCAAATGACATGCTAAGTAGATGGAGTTTTGGCGAACATTGGAGCGCTTGTCACGCGTTGTCCATGCGGAATTGGTAAATTCCCCCCCCCCACCACCACCAGGTACATCCGGACGGCGGAGACGGTTTGATCGGTGTCAACATTGTCAGATTAGTGTAACCAGGGGCGTCGCCACCGGGGGGCAGAGGGGCAGTCGCTCCCCCTGCCGTGAGACTGGGGGCGCCGCCCCCTGAAATTTGGGGAGGCCCCTATCCGGAAATGCATAGGAAAAAAGGTGGGCAAGGAGACCGACGAGACAGAAGATCATGCTGTCAAGAAGGCCCCAAGACTGGCAACTAGGCCCCCGATAAATATAATCAGGTCCCTATAAGATACGTAGTACAGAGATTGGGAGGAGCCCCCCCCAGGACGAAAAAAGATGCCACCGAGACGGGCAAGAAGCCACCCAGGTTAGACAAGGAGGCTTCCGATGGGTGACAGGATATTCTTAATTTGGAAAACGATGCCCCCAAGATGGAAGAGGAGGCACCTACCATAGAAAATAAGGAATGATGGAAGATATTTCTCCGGACGCAAGAGGGAGCCCCAAGATGGGTAAGAAGGTCTCCGCAGGAATGAGAAAAGGCCACTGAGACCAGCCAGATGAGTCCTATATTTTGGAAGAGGAGGATCCTAGGAGAGAAGATTTGGGACTATGATGCAAAAGCGCCTTGCTAAGAGGATAATGAGGGTTCAAACACAGGCGATGAGGCCTCCAAGACGTGAGAGGAGACCCCTAATTTGAAAAAAGAGTCACCTATGAGAGGATAGGAGGCCACAGAAATCAAGAGAGTGTCAAGAATTGGCACGGAGGCCCCCATGATTGCAAAGGAGGCCCCTAGGATTGCAAAGGAGGCCCCCAGGATTGCAAAGGAGGCCCCCATGATTGCAAAGGGGGCCCCAATACGGGAAGAGATGCCCCAGAAAATGAGAGGAGGCCCTACGACGGAAGAGAAAGCCAGTGGATATGACATGGGGTTCCGGAGACGCAAAAGCAGGCCACAAAATGGGTAAGGTTCCACCAAGATAGAAAAGGATGATCCAGAAACGTGGCAGGAGGCACCTAATTCGGAAGACGACGACACAGGATTGGAAATGAGATCCCATGATGGACAAAGAGGCCCCTAAACAGGAGAGAAAGACCATCAGATAAGAGGGACGGCTCCCAGGCGAGAAAGAAGGCTCCAAGACGGGTAAGAAAGTCCCCAGGAGATGGCAATGGAACTAAGATAGGAAAGGGTGCTTGTAATTTGGAAGATGAGGCACCTAGGAGAGAAGAGGAGGCCACCAGGAGATAAGAGGCCACCCTTAAAATGGGCAAAGATCGAATCAAAACACAGAGCAGAAGGCCCCCAAGACGTGAGAGGAGGCCCCTAATTTGAAAAAGAAGGCCTCTAGAAGAGGAAAGGATGCCCCTGCCGGACTCGGAGGAATCCCTCAAGACGGAGTAGGCGATCTCCAGGGCCGAATGAGGTCCTGAAAACCGGAAGGAGCTCCCAGGAAATGAGAGGAGGCCCTTACAATGGGAGTTGGTAACAGGTATGGAAGAAGGTGAGGTTTCAAAAATTGAAGATCCCTCAAGGCGGGCAAGGCTTTGCCAGGACAAAGGAGGCCCACGAGGCGTGGCGGGAGGCACCTAATTTGGCAGAGAATGCCCCTGGAGCATGAGAGGAAGCCCCATGCCATGCTAAAGGAGCCCCAGGATGTAGGAGGAGGCCCTCCAAGACGGGAGAGGAGGGCCATTTAATATGGAGGAAGGTAGGACAAAAGAGGAGACATCGAAAACCGGTAAAGAGGCTCCAAGAAATGAGAGGAGACCCCTAAGACTCGAGAGGAGGCCTATAATTTGCAAGAAGTATCCCCTAATAAATTGTAGGAGTCGTGCCGGGGTACTTGAAAATCACGGTATGGGCCCAAAAAGATCCGGCTGGGGCCCCTGAAAATCACGCTGAGCCTGGAGTACCAAAAATTCACGCCCGGACCATTAAAATCACGCTAGGGGCACGACAGGTCGTACCGTTTCCAAACAGTCTCATTGGAACACAAATGAAGCCGTGACAACGAAAAACAATCGGACATGGATAATCACTTTGGGACACCAACAATGGCGCCAAAAGCCTCCGAAACGTATTAGACCCCCAAAAAGTGTCGAGGTCGCTAGCACCAGCGCTAGGGATCGAAGCAAATGACGTCGGGATACAGAAGATTACATTGGACTAAAAAATGTCGCGTCGCAGCCCTTCAAAATCATACTGGCGGCCCAAAACATCGCGTCGTGACCCCAAAAGTTGCAGCTTCCCCCCAAAAATCAATTATCAACCGGAATGTCACTCTGCGGCCTCAAAAATCGGGTCAAAGTCCCGCAAAAACCCGTTGGGCACCGAAAAAAAACCTGTCAGGGCACGGAAGAAAATAGTGCCCTGGCCCCCAAAAGTCACGCTGAGGCCACCAAAATTCGCGTCGGTGCACCAGAATTCGTGCAGGCGGCTACAAATAAATACGGCGGGTCCTAGAAAACTCGCTCCGAGGCCCAAAAATCTGCGACAGGAATCGCCAAGATCGTGTTGGGGCCACAGCTAAGCACAATGTGCCCCGCAAACTCGAACCGGTCCCCCCAAATATCGCGCTCGGGACCTATAATTCCCATCGGTGGTCCCAAAAGATTGGTCTGGGCATCAAAAATTCAAGTCGGGGCTCCCAAAAATTGACGTCTAGGGCCCCATATGGGCACAGTGTGACCCCAAAAATCGCATCGGTATCCGAAAAAAGCACACAGAGAAAAATATTCACACCCATAATGCGGAAAATCACGGCGACAAAACAACACCTTTATAGAGAGTTAGATAAGCCGAATAATGGGTGTTCGTTGAGCATTTTACCCGGCTAAAAAAGGCGTGTTTTTCAAACTCTTCAGCTCCCGTAACCCTGCTAAAGAGTGTTCATGTACCACATCAGTTCATTAATACTTCACTAAGGGTGTTCGTTGACACCCATTATGGTAGTTGTGTTACACCACCCGGTCACGGATCCCGGAAAGCTCCAAAATAACACCCTTCTCAATAAAAAGTAACCCTACACCTAGGGTGTAGCTCAACACCCGAAGCTATGGGTGTTCGTCTACACCCTCTGGTGTGATAGCACACTTCAAAAAGTACATTTTCGGCATCTAAAATAATATGCACAAAATTTACATGATACACTGATATAAAGGCATACAAATAACATTGCATCGTCAACGCGCACCATTCTTTGACGTTTCAAAGGATGAATATTTTCACTGTATGTCGCCAAAACCTGAAAACAGTTCCATTTCATTTTCAGTTTTATTAAACATAACCGATCAACACCGATATAAGCGAGATAGCTGAACGCATTAATCAAACTACTGCTTAATACAGTACCGTAAAGAAAAACGAGTCGCTTCCACTACGCTACCGAACTGCGGTACGGAACTACGCTACTTCAAAATTCAGTTTTGGGATGGAGGATAGGGTCTTATCGGAGACACCGCTACAGTATCGGAACAACGCTACTAGTTGCTTCAAAACTTAAAGTTTTGGGATGAAGGATAATGTCTTATCGGGGACCGAGATTCCATCGTCAATTCCCAGCACATACCTTTGAATGAAAGTTCCGAAACATCTATAACGTTTCGAAAACTGGCAGTTAAATACCGAGTGTGCCAGCGTAAACATCAGGACAGCCGACTCCACACTTTGGACAGTGTAGCACTGCTGTCTCTCTACCCAAATGGTGTACCCTGAAGTAAGTTTCTGAAGGTGTGGGCTGCCGTCCCGTGGTTCAGCAGAATCCATCAGCCAGGGCTCTCGAAGCACGGCCATGGCCTGTTTGAGGGCGCTTTCTGCAATGAGGGCAGTATGCCTTGTTAGAGTAAATACACATGCTACAACACCAAATTAACCCGGTAGTCGCTGGCGTGTTCTCCCATACACCAGCCACTGGGATGATTTTATCCCGTCAACTCCGGAACCAATGGACGGAACGAAATGAAACGAATTGCAACGGATAGCACAACACAATTCACCATGCCGTAATTATTTGTGTCGACGAGAGGACATCGATGTTGTCACAGGTCAGGTCCTCTAAAACAGATTCAAATATCTCTGAAATATTTTTCGCTTTAGAACCTGTTTGAAAACGGTGCGCATGAGTTCACATTGAGTTCACATTCACAGGAGAACCTGTCATTTACGCACGTCACATACCTTGCACATGTGCATGGACCCACTGCACGGGATATACATGCTTATGCCCAAAATTACGCCTTAGATAAGAAAAGACGTTCCAATATATTCGTATGCATACCATAAAGGAGCCTAAATCTTAATTCCAGTTATTCAATGCAATGTTTTCAAGTTTATATGTAGCGCTTCATTATGCCTTATTTGGTTATGCTCCCAGAGTAATGGTTGGGGAACATCCCGGAATAATATTCAATGCCGATTTCGAATTTGGCATCTATTTTTTACCCCAGAAAAATAAGAACGATACATTTTCAGCAGAATATAAATTGCAAAACAACTCGGGTCATCCATGACCTAAGGGCCATGATCTAGGCCATTAATATGGTCAACAAATGAACATTTTGTAATCGAAATTGCATCCAAATACTTCCTTGCATCAGTCCTTTGATTCATGATATTGGTTCCCCACACTTGAAAACATGATGGCCATATCCAAAAGTGTTCGCAGCCGCGTTCACACATTCATTAATCTAGCCATTGGTAGCGAAAAGTGAGGACCTTTATCCACCGATCTGGGTAGTATGAATGGATAATCAAAGTTGCAATTCTTGGGTGATCGCTGCATCCCCAAGATCTCAAACAGGAGAGTTAAGACCATTGCATCTGCATACCACCAGGACAACAGTAATCAGTAGCAGTAGCGTAACCAGGATTTTTAGAAGCAAGCCAAACACATACTTCGGTTCATACGCTGACCCAGCTCCGACTGCAAACTATAAAGTTGACATGGCGAACATATCCTTTTGCTCGTAAGAGGGCGGTCCGCCGACCCTTATGACTACCACACACTGGTTACAGAAACACATGGCTTCAAACTTTGGCGTCGCCAATGGAAATCTATTGTTGAAATTCAAGCAAGTTGTGCATTATTATTTTTTAAACCAACACCTTACTGCTAAGTCATGCTAGTACGTTCAACACTCAGCTCCAATCCTGCCCCAGAACAAACACTTGGTTCCACTTGTGGTGAGATCAGTGGTGGGTTCAGTATCGACACAGTGGTGGATCTAGAGTGAAGACATAATTTAATTCTTAGAAGCTATTTCAATATTCATTTGCTTTAAATTGCTTCGGAAATGATATAGAACAATTAGGAGCATGCACATCCCCGAGCTCGCATAACTTGGCTGACCAGAAATAAGTTTCTTGTTCAGCAATGTTCAGTGACTTTGAGTTTAAATAAAAAAGATAAAAAAGAGAGACAATTAAAAAAGATACGACAAAAGTTTTAAATCGCTCGGCTACAACTAAAGGTTGTCCTTTATTTGTTTCATTTTGCCATGTTTTCCAACTAGAAACTCGCCTACACAACTGTGTAAGAATATACACCTTTGTGTTACATGAGTGTTTTCTTTTTTTAGATGACGATTTACGTTTCATGTTTACTTTCGAACATAAGAACTAGTGTTGATCATGAATTGCAGTTTTCAGAATCATGGTGGTGTTAGCTCTCCAATGGGTGCAAATTAATGTGGGTTACATTTATGACATACGCCAAACTGGAGTCCATAAAAGATGCAGTTTTTATCCGGAAACAAATGTGTTCCATAATATGAAATGGAGACAATGGTCTGTGTCCACTTAAGGGACGCAAACAACAAAATATCCTAAAACAACTCGTTTGTACAGTGTACCATGTTAACCGTACCAAAGGGTCCCTTGAGAGCTGTCGCGACCTTCTCCAGCCAGGAAACCAAGTTACTTCTCGCCCACTTTTCGAAGTCCGGCCGGCAGCTGATCCGATCCATCTCCAGCCAGAACTGTACAGTAAACGATACACATTAATTTCATACCACTACTGCATTCATCACACCACCGGTATCACACAACTGCTGCTGTGATGATGATGAATTGGGGTTTATGGGCGCGTCGACTGGCAGGGTCATTTTGCGCCTAAAACTGTGTTTACAGACAATCTGCCATGCTCCTATAGTAGTCAGTAATAAATAATTCTCAGCAGCGGCGACATACATATAAAGCTGCTTGTTGAAAGAAGGTAAACATTTCCCCAGACGATACGACCCCAGTCATTTTTAGTAGCATACGCATTGTCGGTGTTCACCCGTCCTAAAATCTGGTGTCGTAGAGGTACTGATGTCGTAGAGGTAAAATCTGGTGTTCCAACAGTAAACAACCTACAAAACATGATACACGGTAAGAGGGTCGGAACAGCTTGGGCATAAAGGTCGTATGTAATGACCGATCAGCGTGTGCATGACCGGTCAGCTACATACTGACCGGTCATCACTGATCAGTATGTAGCTGTGTATCGCGAAGGCATGCCCTATCTACAATCGGCAGAGCGTTATTCCCTCTCGTCGTGAGGTCCGGTGTGAGGACTGTGACATTCCTAGTTACGGCTTTATTACCCTCAGCTTACTAGGTTTGGAGTCCCAGGCTCTTGCCATTCGGATCGTATGTATGATAATATGGAGAGAGGTGGCCGAACTTCACGGCCATTACTGATAGCGTGCTTAGCGGCTATATCGGCAACTTCATTTCCAGCAAGTCCAACGTGGCGGGGGATTCAGCAGAATACGATATTTTGGCGATACCAGTTAGGGATTCGACGGCACGTGGAATCCTGTGGACAAGCCTGTTATCCGGGTTGAGTATATGTGGTAGAAGAAGAACCTTGGGTTATTTTACGACGCATTCAACCGCTAGGTCATATCGCGTCTCCAACCTCTCACACCGATTAGTCGCGGGTGGACTCGGTAATGCCACCGGTTGCGAGATTCGAACCCACAATCTTGCGATCAAGAGTCCGACACTCTATCGACTGAGCTACCGCGGCCGCCTATTATGCGGTAAACGCGGTAGCATTGGTGGCGTGATGTCGGGAGGCATGGACGTTGGATATTATGTACCCATTTATCCACATTGTATAGTTTTCCAAGGCCCGGTGTGGGCTTTCCACAAGGACTAGATGCGATATGTGATTCTAATGATAGATACAAGCAGTAAATTAGTTAAATGTGTTGTCGTAACCGTTTAGAAAATACAGTTATTTACACGACACTGTAAACAGCTATATCCTACACCGGGCTTGAATTATGTTTCGTAATTATGGGTTCGGAAAGGGAAATTTTGGGAAAAGAATTTGGGGGGAATTTTCTATATGTTCTGACAACAGAAACTCCTTTTTATGGTTTTCAGGAAGTGCTGGGCGAATTTATGAATAAAAAAGCGTAATACGTTTGCCAGCGCTGTCAAATAGTATGAAGTAACCTTCTGGAAGCCAAAATGAGAGCACAATCTATCAGAGAAAAAAAGTTGAAGTTCAGTATGATATAAAATATGACAAGCTTATATATGGTGGTAGTTTAGCATGCGAAATATTTTAAATCAACCTTCCCGTAACCTCGGAAATATACACAAATTCAAAGCTCCTCGCACTTCCAGGACATGTATAATTCCATCGATATCGGTTGCACTAAAAAAAAACACCATGTCAATTGATTCCAGAAATAGCCACGTAGCAGGAATATTATGCTCATAGGAGCTGATGCCTGGAAGGTACAGCCAATGTCAGGTTAAAAATTGTGTTCCTACATAACACTGTAAATGGCTGTAAGCCTCAGGTTGGTCAAACACCACGTACCTATGTGTAGCTAACTTACATCTGCGTTAGTGAAGAGAAGAGGGTAGTCCGCCATGATCTCCTTGATAGTAGTATTTTCTTCCACGATTGCCCGCCGTCTAGCCGAGAAGGTTTCGCCCATCAAATCTTTGACGTTCACAGCATCACCCGACTTTAGCAGGTTCTTGTACGTTTCGATATCGAAGTCGCTCTTTGTAACCTGCAAGCAGTTTTTTAGTGATAGTACCAAGCTAGGAACAAATGAGTTCCTAGTTTGGTAATTCGGGGTTAGGGTCACCAACTCAAAACGCATACCATACAGATAATAAAGACAAAAGGCAACGTGACGTAACGTCACGTATATTGCATTGTGACAATACGACCTATACCAAACAAGCATGAGGTCGAAGCCCTGCAATACAAAGCCGATGGAACCCTGGATGACCACCAAAAGGACCGTCCAAACGTTTCATTGTTTTTCTTTCGATGCACCCTACCATTGCCCATTTAATTCGCCGCCACCACGCAGGACAGTTGTCGGCACGTGTCCCACCACCTTTTTCGAGCGCCAGCGACGGTCGTGGTTAGGTTAAAGCCCGGAGGCTCCATGACGGAAGTCGAGCTCGTTCCCACCATTTGGGAGACAGAACATTCCTTGGCAGCGCCAGTACGTTACCTGGTGTTAGTACTACGACAGCGATGCCCGAGGTATACAGTCCTTATTATCCATTTCCTGTACAAGCATTGAACACTGCGGCATAGTAAACACATGCATGACATTGCATATTAAGCTAGGGAAGCTAGTTAAAGAATATATTTCATCATTATATGTCTATTTAAACCTATGCATTTAAACAGCTGTATTTCAACAGTCCATTAGTGCAGTCAACAGTCCATTCGACAGTCCATTAGTGCAGTCACTAATTTACCTGAGGTGAATAATCGGGCAAGCCCTCAACATATCGACGCTTGGGAGCGCTCCCCGTCTTGGCAGAGCCCGCCGACTTTCTTTTCTTGCCTTCCGCGCAGCCATCTGACGAGCACTTCTTCCCGGCCCTTCTTTTGTTCTTGAACTTGTCCCGCGTCATCTTTTTCACCCATTTCTGTGCAAACAAAAAACCAAGAACTGTTGCAACCAATTCGTTGGAAAGAAGACAACCTTGCCAGGGAATTAGACCCATCCTACTACCAAGCGGCCGGACTAGCTTGCATGACAGGAACAAATGTGTACCTTATGCATGCAACGCGAGTTCGTCCTTTTGACATAAAGTTGATTTCGAGGTTGAAGTGATATTAAAAACGACATATTAGAACGAATGCGATACAGCTTTAGTTTGCGTTCTTCCTCCACTTCAAGTGCGAAAGTCCCCGTCAACCCGAATGCAGCCTCACTCTTTTCTAACAGTTCACTTCTTGACGCAACTTTGACGTATCTGTTAACTTCGCCCTGCCCAGGGACGGCGATAGATACTATGTGTGTCAATGGCTGTTGGGCGGACATGATCTGAAATAGAACATATCACGGGCTGCAGTTCAAAACGATATCACTACTGCATTTACCAGGAACATCACTACTGCATTTACCATGAACATGTATGCAATGAAGTGGCTTGAAATCTGTCAATGTACGGATGCTCACCATGCGCCATGTGTCAGTAACGTCAGTTCTGTATGCGTTAGTGTTCGAATTGTACTTTGATCGAAGGATATTCAGCACTAAGAATACAGCCAAGTCAGGTTCTTGAGTACACACTGCACCGATTTGGCCGAATATAAACCCATCATCTTCCATATCATCTGCCAGTATGACCATCGTTCCTACCTCGTAAACCAAATTGTCCACTCGAACTTGCCGTCCCACCTGAAGTCCCTCATTCAAGATAAGAGTTTTCATGTCTTCAGGTAGCTTCTGTGCCAACTCGTTGCTCATAGGCCTGATGTCAGTGACAACTCCACGAGCCATGTAGTTTGCCGAGCTCATCGCAAATGCCAGATGATTCTGATGCTTCCGTGCCACTGTTCTGCATATGTTCTTGAAATTTGTATTCCTCCTTACTAAAGATTTCAAAACAGAGTGCTTGCTCTCGAAACGTAAAGTCCAGCAAAAGCGAAGGGGACCATGCTTTTTTATTTGGGTTGCATAGTGCACCATAAAATGGAACTTGGGCTTCATAATGAAATCAGGATACACTGTTTTGATACTGTACAGCCAATCCGAAATCTTCCAATCCAAAAATGCTAAGTCACCAGGGGAATACACTCGAGCTATCAAATGTTGAACTACACGTCCCAAATCAACAAGAATATTCCACTCAGGGCAGTCTAAGGGTATGTAATCACCAATAATCAGAGGAATGTATCTCAGAAGAAGCCAGCTTTCCTTTGCAGTCTGTTTACAAATAACATGTCCCGAGACCATTCGCAAGGATTGTGGTTTGTTTGGCTCGCCATTCCAAGAGAACGTCGCTAGTAGCTCATTCGTCTTTTGACAGCTGATATACTTCTTGATCACGATGACAGTCGTGAGAACTAATTGAAGAACATACCCAACAACACCCTCAAAAATATCGTGGGCTACATCCGGTGGGAAACCATCGATCACGTTGAAATTATCCAACTCGTTGAATATGCACTTGCCCTTCAAGCCGGTTGCTCTGCAAACATCACGACTCCAATCACTCTCCTCCAGACGTCGAAGATCTGATTCATATCCACCGTTGTCGCGAAGCAGGAAATCCTTTTCTGATTCATGTCTTGCACAGTCTGATCGTGTTCCGTGGCAAAATCTGCAATACTTCTCTGTCTTGCTGAAGTTTTCAGTAAAACCCGCAATTGTGTGTACAGCAAGGTTGTCACCAGCTACAAATGCCACCCTGCCATGGATCGTAAGAGAACACCCATCTATGACAACCTTGATGCCAGCTGTTTCAAAGACCTTAATATCTTCAATCAGACGCTTCAAGATAGCACCCCATCCATACTTCTTGATATAGCTGGCGTGACATAACTGAAGTAGGAAGATGCTATCTACTCTGGATCTAACTCTTTGAGGAATGTTCAGTTGTATGAAGTTGTAAGTTATCGTAAGTTGTAAGTTCAGTTGTATGCATACTGTATGAGTATGAAGTAAACCGCACATATTTTGTTCTTGCTAACTTTGTTACCTAATGGGTTCACAACGTTGAAATCATCATAGTACAAAACTATGTGCAGGAGGTCGCCTCTTGCTGTGTGCAGGTCTCCATCCAAAACATCAGCATACACAACACTTCGATCATCTCTGAGCGAAATATACTTCTTGACATGTGGCAAACACACCAAGTTCTTCATCTGTGACAACAGTGGAACATACTGGTATGATTGCACAACTCCATGATTGCTTGTTCCAAGCCTGACACATTCTGGTTCTACATAGGGTAGACTGTCCTTGACATATGCTTCGAACTTGTGATTAGTTGATAATGATTGAAGAGCGTGAAGCGTTGTAATCCTTGGTGTTGGTACTTTATCCTGAATACCAATTGAACAATCTTCTTGAAGCTCAGTGATCGAATCTTCAATTAAACCTTGAACCTCATGAATGGCCCCAGGGCATGCTGTCTCAGCTAAGCCATTTTCACGAAGGAAATTGATAAACGTTGCGACATTACGTTTCGGAGTTGAAGAGCATGGAACATTGCAATGAGTGTCATTCAGTTGATCAGCCAAATCCAATGGCGACAAATCCTGGCTGTTGTCTACACGAGATGCTTCTTCGGCAGGGAACTGGTGAAACTGCTACAGGTGTTTCAACCATGATTTTGTTTTGGTGTACTCATTTTTGCACAATATGCATCTTACGACAAAGTAGGGATCTTTGCTATGTCGTTTTACATGCTTGGCATAAACCGCAAAATTGTTATGCTGAAATTTGCAAAGCATACAATGGTACTGGAGTGCTACATTACTTGCATCCTGAAAACAATCACATGGCAAGTTCATACGCTGAAGTGTTCAACTGTCATGTTAGACTGTAATATCTGTATTTATTACTGCATGGTTCATCAATTATCCTAAAAGCTGTTCAATTTTGCAATGAATAAGTGATTCCTCATTGGGTCCCGGTTACAAAAAGCTAAACTGTTCAAGAGTAACATTTCATAGGCAAGAAGCTAATACTTCGCAAATTAAAAACATACCACATGTTGTATTTCGATAATTGCAGCATGAATGGCATAAACAAGCATAACTTAACCGGTTTAAACCCCAATCTGAGAGTTCTTGCACGATGCATGACAACAACACAAAATATGATAAAATTTAATTGGACTAAACAATAAACACCACTGACACATATATCTATATGCATGTAATGACTATGGAGTGCTACAGACCCATTTCTGAATATGATATAAAAACAAGCTGATAGACAAATATGCCACACCCACATGGTGTGGGTGATTTGACTGTTCATAGCTTCATAGTCATTTTACAGGTTTAAACATGTACCATACCCCTTTGCTATATCTTGAACAGTCCACACAATCTACTTGTAACCACATGTGGATTTTCCTTAAAAATATCAATGTATTAGTTGTCATATTGCATTTACATTTTTTTCATGCATCACAATAGCAATTCAAAACTGTGGAAATGTTTATATGGAACAGCATCAAGGCTGATGGTTTCTGACAGCTCATGCAGTGCCACTTTTGTGTTTAGGGGCTGCTGAGTGAAAAGACAGCAATGATTAATGTCCCAATGAAGCTTTATGATGGTACAATTTGTGTATCCTAATCTTATATAAAATATGCAGTCCTTCAAAACTGGGTACATGCACTAAATTCCAATTGTATTTTGGGGAAAGGCATTGGCATAGGAAGCGTGACAAATTTCCTTCAAGCCTTTGAGACCAACCAATGCTTGAACACCTTGGATATCTTATCGCATGTTTAATGTTGCTTAATTTAGACATTTTATGTCATATAATTTGTGATAAACAGGGATGATCAATGAAAAATTATCCCTAACCTACCCTGGCCTAAACCCTATGCATATTACATCACACACATCATTTGATTGTTTGACCACTTAAGACCTATTGATATAGGATTGCAGAAAATATATGGATAAGCAAAATCTGCAGATATTGGATCGTTTAAAATGCAAGGATGCTTGAGTTTGTTATAAGTTGAGAGCAGAAATTTGGTCACTCTCCATACCCAGTGAGAACTTGATCAATGCTGGGGGCTGAACATTTGTAGGTACATGATGATATATGTGCTGTACCACCATAAAACCTATTTGTGGCATCAATTGATGCTGTCTTTCCATTCAGAAACCCCCTAAACACTGGCAAATGTAAGGTATTGATTGGCCTTTCAAAATTATGAACTGCAATGTATTTATTTTAAAGCAACAACACACAAATGAAAGTCACATCATGGATTGAACATAAACTAACTGAATACAGTGCAGACATATTACATATTGTTAAGTGTGAGTTGTGACTTGTACTATAATGGTCCAGTAGATGCTGATAATCCATCAGTACCATAAAATCACCAAGTCATAAAGTGCTCAGACTTAATAAGAACCATAAAGGGAAGATACTATCTGCCTAGACAAAAAGATACCCATCAACCCAACCAATATCACATCCCAAATTCCAAATAAACTATCCACCAACATCCCACATACCCAGCAATACCTATCTACCTTTCTACCCAGCCCTATTCACTCGATCCCATGTAACACACATGTGGATTAAGTGTTCCACCAATAATTAACTCCATCCATGCCTGCTTAACCATGTCCATCAATGTCCATGTCTGTACCGCGTACGCCCACTAGCATAAATATCACCCATTCAGCACTAATTATCACTTTAAAAAACAAGATTTGTTTGCCTAAAAAATGTGCCCATCATAATTTTTTTAATGGATTCAACACGGAATCTCCACATCACCATTCCATTGATCAACTACCCTTTGACTGAAGACCTGTTGTTGCCTAACTGTCCTACACCTTGACTTTTCTTACCTGAATTGATGAACCCTGTGGGATAGTCTAAATGAAAGGCATCATTCAGATTGATCTGATCTAACCTTTTGATAATTTAATGCATTTCAATCATATCACGCCTTAATATCCTATGCTTGAGTGTGTACATATTTAATGCCATGTCTTCCTCAAGCAAAGGGGTTATGTTTGGTTGTTAGGTTAGGTGTGCTTAGATCAGATTAGGCTTTTCTTTTGAGTGGGAAACATTGTCAAAAAATGGGGACATTGTGTTCCACAAAATCAGTATTTTTTTCTTGAAAAGCAGGTCAGGCTAGGTTAGATTAGGTTTTTATTTAATTATATTTAAATAAAAAAAACTAGAAATTTTCAATTAAAAAATAATTGTTCTCCTACATGGAAGGTTCAGCTAGGTTGGATTAGGTTATGTTCCATTTTTTCTTTACTGTAAAAGCTACTTTGTATGCTATATTACCAAACTTCAAGCCGCTTTTTGGGTGTTATTTTTCTCTCAACTGAAGAGTATGCATTTACAGAGGAAATTATTGGCCTCATCATGTTAACAACATCCATAAACATTGCATTCAAAAGATAAATTCCAATAATTCAAGAATTACCTTAAACTGCAAGTTTACCAGCATTTCAAATAGCTCCATTTCATTTAAACTTCATTGGCAGATGTAGTTATACAAAATATGCTATGAAATGCTACGCACACATGAATGAAAATATTTCAAAGCTGAAAGCTGAGGAAATGTCAGGCAGTAAAGCAGCATGGAACTCACCTGGGCTCAAGGGTGGGTCCAGGAATTGTCATAGGAGGCACTTTGTCTGAAGAGGCATCACTATGAAAGTACCTGAAGTGGTACCTCAGGGTTAAAATTTGGAGGGGTGCACTAAAGCACACTAAATGTGTGCCTTTTCTCTCAGAGGGATACCTGACTTAAAATGTTGAGGTAGGGGTGCACTCAAGCCTTCCTGGAGGGGTGTTTTTCCTGGCCAGAGACCTTCCATAGGGGAGGGGAGCATGCTTCCAGTGTCCCCTGAATCTGCCCCTGTCTAGACTTCCCAAAGCAGCCATGGCCTCCCTGATCATTTATTCATGACATGCATTTTTTCTCATGATCAGAGATATGCTAAACAACGGGTGACCAAATCCAGTGATATGGGGGGAGCCCCTCAGAAGAATGGAAATCGACATCCGTGTCCAGATAGCCTGAACAGTAACCCATCATGTTTTGCTTTTTGGCACATAATATGGATGAGCTACATTGTCATTGCACCTAACGACTTATGAAAGGCAGCTATACTGTGATATTATATTCCTCTGTAGCTTTGCACACATAATATTTGAAGAACAAAGCACATCGAAATCAACTATAACAGATTTAACTCACCTGTCGTGCTTCCATCCGTGTGTTCGGTAACAATGGCGGTGCGAAGACGCCACCCGTCACTTCTGTTGGCGCATGCGCAGTGCATACAAGTAATCATAATGGGTGCATTTTGTACTATACGGGTGTCAAGTAACACTCATTTATGAAACACATTTCTGTATGGAGTGTTAAGGCACACCTAATACGAGGATGAAGCGTACCATGAGCGAAGTGAAATTGCAAGGGAGTAAGGGGAGCTACTGTCCAACCCTTATAATGGGTGAAGATACCCCCCATTATGGAATTGATTATCATTGCAGCCATACAGCTCACTGTGCATCCATGATAAGCGTTAATATAGCATGTTCCGCTCTCTTGAATAGCATTATGGGTATCATTTAACTCTCATTACACTGTTTGGTGTAAATATTTTTCTCTGTGTACGGCAAAAATTCATCTGAGCGACGCGGTCCGACCCGAAAGTGACGCATTCGAAGCCTGGGCATGGGCGTAGGATTCTGGAAAGTATTGATGGGGTTTTAATGTCAATGCATAAAGGCAATGGGGTGGCCCAAGTTCATGGGGGGGGGGGGCAGCATACCACATTAGGTCCCATGTTAAGGGTTGGAATTATTGGGGCTGGCACAGCTGGGGCACACATTGAAGGGCAAGTGTCCTTCCAAAAGCATACAAAGCTACACCCATGCATACACACATATACACATACACATGTATGTGTGTGTATATATATATATATATATATATATATGTATGTGTGTGTGTGTGTGTGTGTGATGCAGCGTAGCACCTCATCCCGTCACTAAATAAATTAATGCCACCATCCTCCTTAAAATTAACAATCACTTGTGAAGCTTGAAAAAATACGGTCTGTCCTGACATGAAACTTGTCCATTGTTTGCGTCGGCGGTTAGCCGTAGTCCACCAAGACACCTCTAACTAACGACTTACCGCCGATTGCGTGGGATAGGGCCATGCCACACGCGCCACGTGGCCCGAGGTCGGCTGACCGTACGGTAAGGTCAGTCTGGTGGCGGTTTATTTCCCGGTTGGCACGTGTCACGCAAGTTGTAGTGCCGCAGCGTTATTTTTGTAATTGGGGTGGTGTGTAATTATCTTTGCCACCATTCCCTCTTGACTTTTGGATACACGGCCACCTGGGTCCTAGAGGTCATGTGGCCTAAATCCACGAAGAACAAGAAATATATTGTGGTCTGCTCACTAAAGATAGCTCAACTGCTGCTGCAGATTGACCAATGTTGACTATGTTTCACTTGTGTTTGGTGCGCAAAAACTGCAGGCCCTATTTCTACATCGAACTTTGCCAGATTCTACTTTGCCGTATATGCAACTCGCAGACCGTGTCGAATTGTCACGCTTGATTTTGCTGAGTTCCTAAATTCCTGCACTTACACGAATATAGTGGCGTTCCTAGGATTTGCTCTATGGGGGTGGAAACAAACGGATGTGGAGGGGCCCACCTACCCCCATTTAAAAAAGTTCCCGGATTTCGACCAGTATTTTTTCACTGTCTTGAAGTATCTATATTTAACCGAACGTCAGCGTGGCAACTTAACGGCCCCCAATCAGAGCAACTCGGGAGCGGTCGCGCTCCGACCGAGCGTCGCGGGTCTCACACAACCGCGCACCTCGGGACCCACACAACCGCGCACCGCGGGACCCACACAACCGCGCACCGCGGGACCCACACAACCGCGCACCGCGGGACCCACACAACCGCGCACCGCGGGACCCACACAACCGCGCACCGCGGGACCCACACAACCGCGCACCGCGGGACCCACACAACCGCGCACCGCGGGACCCACACAACCGCGCACCGCGGGACCCACACAACCGCGCACCGCGGGACCCACACAACCGCGCACCGCGGGACCCACACAACCGCGCACCGCGGGACCCACACAACCGCGCACCGCGGGTCTCACCCAACCGCGCACCGCGGGACCCACACAACCGCGCACCGCGGGTCTCACCCAACCGCGCACCGCGGGACCCACACAACCGCGCACCGCGGGTCTCACCCAACCGCGCACCGCGGGTCTCACCCAACCGCGCACCGCGGGAACCACACAACCGCGCACCGCGGGAACCACACAACCGCGCACCGCGGGACCCACACAAAGAGTACCCGCCCATCCCCGGCCGCCGCTCTGGCGGTGTCACTTGGCGCCACTCCATATTTCACGTGCTGTGTCCGCTATCTAGATGTCGCCACTGGTGCCACACAACACTACAATCCCCTCCCCTACGAAATAATGTACGTGCTACAAGTACATATGAAGCGGTACGCATTAACATAGCAAAGCCTTTCGACACAAATCAAATAACTAACACGTACTGCAAAGGAGCATGGACTCGTACCCACTCATCACCTCGCGGCACAACAGCACACCTAAACACTCGCACATTTGTCGAACCCGTGTCTAACAGGAGCCCGACTGACGCGACCAGATCTGGTCCTCAGTGGTGTCTCGTACTCAGTGGTAGAGGGCGTCGCCTCAGTGGTAGAGGGCGTCGCCGTCGCTTCTGGCTGCACCTGGTGAGGCAGCCGCGCCGGCTGACCCAGCTGCGCATGTTGGCCTCCGCCAGACGTCCCGTCCCCCTCTGTAGCCTCCACCAGCGTCGGCGTCTGCTCCTTGGAGATAGTCTCGGCTACGGGCCTCTGATGCTCCTCGCGCCATCCGCGCCTGTGTCCTGTGCTTCTCGTAAATCGATCAGCGTGCACTCTAGTACCGTCATCGAGCACGAAGCTCGCCGATCCGCGTCGCTCCAAGACTCTCTTTCGGGCGCGAGAACCTCAATCGCCCTTTATGTGCCTGCGGCGGGAGACGGTGTCGTACTTCGTCCCCCACAGCGAAGTCGGGAACCTTCACACGATGTGTGCGGTCGAAGTAGGCGTTCTGACGAGCTTGCTTCTGCGACACGCGGTCTCGCAGGTCAGCCGGTCTCTGCCGTAGTCGCCCTCCGACGTCCACCGCCACGCTGAGCTTGTTGCGCATCGGACGCCCGTGCAGCAGCTCGGCTGGACTGCGACCGGTGGTTGCCTGGATCGTGCTCCGGTAGGACAGCAGAAACAGCTGGAGATACTGAGAACGGTCAGCCTTCTCCAGACCTGCTGTCTGAAGTGCTGCCTTGATCGTCTTGTTCGCCCGCTCCACCTGACCCGATGACTGCGGATGATAAGGCGACACTTTTATGTGAGCGACCCCCACACTGCGCAGGTACGAGGCGAATCGTTCAGACGTGAAAGCCGATCCACAATTTGACACTATTTCTCTCGGGTAACCTTCTCGACACGCGAGCTTCCCAATGAACTGCACGACCACGTCAGACGTTGGGTGCTCACAAAACCCAACCTCAATCCACTTCGAGAAGTAGTCGATGCCGACGATCGCAAATCTCTGTCCAGGGCGACCACCTGCCATGGGACCAATGAAATCAAGCCCGAGCTTAGACCATGGTTCGTCAGGTAGTGGGATGGGCTGCAGAGGCGCATGCATAGGCGCCGCCGTCTTATCTGCCACCGAACATATCTTGCAGTCCTCGACATTCTGCTCCACTGCCTGGTCCATACCAGGCCACCAGTACAGTTCACGCAGTCTCTGCTTGGTGTGAACTATACATTGATGCCCCTCGTGGGCTAGTTCTACCAGTCGTGTCTGCAGATCTGCTGGTTCCAGAACCCGGCCACCGCGCAGGACGACGTCGTCCATCACAGTCAGCTCGTCCCTGCAGCGGTAAAGCGGTTGTAGTTCCGGCGTACACTCACGATGGTGTCTGGGCCACGGACGTGGAATCTGCTGCCTCAGCTTACCGAGAACAGGGTCCACCCGTGACGCTGTCTTCAGCTCCGTGCCGCTCACCGCTGCTCGCTCCTCCGTGAGTGCAGCCACGACCAGCTGGTCGTCGTCTGACGCCTCCTGCACCGGCGCTGGGAGTCGAAACAACCCATCTGCCGGGTTGACGCTTCCCTTGACGTGCTGCACTGTGAAGGAATACTCCATCAATCGACACGCCCATCGAGAAATACGCATCCCCGCACTGCCGATGCCACGCGACGTCATCAGAGTCTTCAGCGCCTGGTGTTCTGTTCTCAGGACAAACTCCCTGCCCCACAGATACCTGTGCCACTTCTCAATTGACCAGACACAGGCCAACGCCTCTCTCTCAGTGACGCTGTAGCGACGCTGAGCCTCAGACAGCGTGCTGGATGCAAATGCCACTACTCGCTCGCCATCGGGATGCCGCTGCGTGAGCACCGCTCCGATGCCCACGTCACTGGCGTCTGACGTCACAGCTGTGGACAGAGCCGGATCGTACATAGCCAGGACAGAACTGGTCAGAATCGCTTCTCTGATGTCTCCGAACGCTGCGTCCATCTCTGGCGTCCAATTGAACTTCAGTGCGTCCTTTCTCAGTGGCCGCCGCAGTTCCTCCACCCTCGAGCTGTATCTGTGGATGAATCTGCTGTAAAAACCAATAAGACCCAGCACCGCCTGAAGCTGTTTCAGCGTGCCTAGCGGCTTCATGTCCCGCAGGCCCTGGACTCGGCTGGGGTTCACCGCCACTCCGTCACTGTACACGGAGAAACCCAGGAAGTCGATACGGCTCACACCCCAGTGACACTTGTTCATATTCAAGGTCACGTTGTACATGTCCAGCCGTGCCAGCACGGCGCTCACCCGGGTGTCGTGCTCATCTTGCGTGCGCCCTGCAACAATGACGTCATCGAGGTAGACTTGAGTGCCCGGCAGTCCTCGCAGGATTGTTTCCATCATCTTCTGGAAGCAGCTCGGTAGGGATCTCATGCCGTAACAACATATCCGATAACGGAACACTCCATCGTCAGTAATGAACGCGGTCAAGTTTCTGGACTCCTCGTGAAGCACGAGCTGATGATAAGCGGTTTTCATGTCGAGAGTCGAGAATACTTGCGCTCCCACTAACTGGTCCAGCATCTCCTGCATATCCGGCAATGGGTATCCGCTGGTTGACACTGCCTTGTTAACCTCGCGGAGATTAACACACAGTCTGAGCTGACCAGATCGGCGCCTGGAGACCACGATGGGAGAAATCCACGGTGATCCGTCGACTCTCTTGATCATCTGCTAGTCCTCCAGTTTCTGCAGATGGCGTTTCAACTCCTCTCGAAGGGCAAACGGCACTGGTCTCAGCTTCTGCTGCACAGGGACGGCGTCTTCACGAAGCTGAACTCTGTGAACGAAGCCCTTGATGGGTGGCAGGGTACTCTCGCCTTCACCCTCTGACGTGACCTCCGTGCTGGTCACTGGCTGGTTCACAGCGCACACAGCTGACCCGTACTTGACGGAGATACGCAGACTTCTCTGCAGGTCCCTGCCGAGGAGCGGCGTACCGCCGTCCACCACGTACAGGCAGCCCTGGCAGCCTCGCCAGGGCTGCCTCCAGAGCTTCGGTCTCCACCGTTACCGAGATGACTCCAGCCACCATCAGCTGACCGCCTCCGTACGCCTGCAGGCTGGCTGCGTGGACTTCAGAGGAATGTGACACATGACATTCTCATAAATCCGCTGTGGAATGATGGACACGGCTGCACTGGTGTCCACGAACATATCCACGCAACAGCCTCCTATCTTGATCTTGATTTTCAAGGCAGAATCATTCTGCTCAATAGCAAGAATATGCACAGTGTCCGATTCAACAGCGCTTACTGCTCTGACCTGCTTTTTACATTTCACCGCAAAATGTCCCAAGGTCCCGCATTTACTGCATTTTTGTTCCTTCGCTGGACACACGTCATCCTTCGAAATATGTCCCTGGCGTCCACAGGCATAGCAAGACTTGCCTTTTGCGGTTCGTCCTGCCGGTGTCGGTGGCTTCTTCCGCGTCGCGTAGGCCACCTCCACCGGCTCAGCTGACGGCACTGTTTGGTCGTGACGCCTCCCACCGCCTCCTCCCCCCAACAACCGCTGTCGGTCCACCGCTCGGTCCTCAGCCAGCGCCATGGACTCTAGACGATGCAGAGTTAGGTCGTCCTCCACACACAGGCGATCACGGAGACGACTAGAAACACATGCCTGTACAAACTGGTCCCGTATCATGTTATCTTCCAAGGCTCCAAATGCACAAAACTTGCTCTATTCCCTTAAGGTGGTCAAAAACGTGGCGACGGATTCGCCAACCCGCTGACGGCACCTACGGAACTTGACGCGTTCAGACATGACATCTCTGGGCTGTTCAAACAGGTGATGAAGCAACGAGAGACATTCTCTCATCGGATTGTCCCCAGACGTCACCTGTGGTGGTGGAGTGCCTCCGCTGTCACCAAAGCGTGGTGTGTCTCGGAGCTCTGCCCCAGGCGCCGTTGTCTCTGCAACACGATGCGGCGCCGTCGTTTCTGCATCGCGATACCGCCGCCGGCCCTCTTGACCCAGGCAGTGTAACAGCAGCGCTTTCTGGCGGGCCTGGTCACACTGTGACCAGCCGATGGCCACGGCATATAGCTCAAAATCGGCATACCAGGCAGACCAAGGGATACTCGCGGTCGCCGCCGTGGCCAAAAATGGTCCCGGTGGACGAATACCTTCCATGGCCGCCTAGTCAATGTAATTGCGTACTTTATCCTGGTCGCCGCCGTGGCCAAAAATGGTCCCGGTGGACGAATACCTTCCATGGCTGCCTAGTCAATGTAATTGCGTACTTTATCCTGGTCGCCAATTACTGTACTGTCTTGAAGTATCTATATTTAACTGAACGTCAGCGTGGCAACTTAACGGCCCCCAATCAGAGCAACTCGGGAGCGGTCACGCTCCGACCGCGCGCCGCGGGTCTGACCCAACCGCGCGCCGCGGGACCCACACAACCGCGCGCCGCGGGTCTCACCCAACCGCGCACCGCGGGACCCACACAACCGCGCGCCGCGGGACCCACACAACCGCGCACCGCGGGACCCACACAACCGCGCACCGCGGGACCCACACAACCGCGCACCGCGGGTCTCACCCAACCGCGCACCGCGGGACCCACACAACCGCGCGCCGCGGGACCCACACAACCGCGCGCCGCGGGTCTCACCCAACCGCGCACCGCGGGACCCACACAACCGCGCGCCGCGGGACCCACACAACCGCGCGCCGCGGGTCTCACCCAACCGCGCACCGCGGGACCCACACAACCGCGCGCCGCGGGACCCACACAACCGCGCACCGCGGGACCCACACAACCGCGCACCGCGGGACCCACACAACCGCGCACCGCGGGACCCACACAACCGCGCACCGCGGGTCTCACCCAACCGCGCACCGCGGGACCCACACAACCGCGCACCGCGGGACCCACACAACCGCGCACCGCGGGACCCACACAACCGCGCACCGCGGGACCCACACAAAGAGTACCCGCCCATTCCCGGCCGCCGCTCTGGCGGTGTCACTTGGCGCCACTCCATATTTCACGTGCTGTGTCCGCTATCTAGATGTCGCCACTGGTGCCACACAACACTACAATTTTTAAGGGGTCCTTTTTTTCTGTTTTCTTTTTAACTGAAACACTTGGTGACCAACTTAATTGTCATGTAGAGGGGACCCAATCTACCACCAGCGTTTCTGAGTCACCGGATTTCAACCCTAACTCCCCCCCCCCATCCTGTTCGAAGGCTGTTCTTTTGATTCTGGGGAAAATGTGCGAAAGGACAAATGTACGTATAGCAGATATACGTTAGCAAATGTACGTAAGCAAATGTACCTATGCGCAAAAATACGTATGACGGACAGTAGCGCAACCAGGGGGGGGCAGGGGCCATGCCCCCCCCCCCCCTAATTTTTTTGGGGGCCCGCTCTGAGCCAGGGGCCCGCGAAGCGGGCCCCTGGCTCGGAGTGGGCCACCCTACTCAGAGCCCTGGCTAGGGGCCCGCGAAGCGGATCTGTGGCTCGAATCAGGGGCCCTTTGAACCAACTGAAAATCTGGGGGCCCGTTTTAACCAGGGCCCGCCTCGAACCGGGGCCCATTTTGATTCAGGGGCCCGCATTGAACCAATATGCATGTATACATTGCATGTATACATATATCATATTATTTCTCTAGGAGGAAGGGGCACGTAAAGGAAAAGTGCTTTTACTTCTGCGAAGTTTTACAAACATAGGGTCCGCTCAAAAGTAAGTGCATGTTTTCCGCATACTTTTTTTTAAACATGAGGGGGGCCCGCTCTCCAACCCTTGCCCCCCCCCGAACTGAAATCCTGGTTGCGCCACTGATGACGGATGTACGTAAGCGCAGATGTACGAAAGAGCAAATGTACGTATGGCAAAGGTACGTAAGCAAATGTACGTAAGCACAAATGTATGTAAGCGCAAAAGTACGTAGGCGCAAAAGTATGCAAGCGCAAATGTACGTTCGTGAAAATGTACGTAAGCGCAAATGTACGTATGCGGAAATGCATGTAAGCGCAAAAGTACTTAAGCGAAAAAGTACGTAAGCGCAAATGTACATAAGCGCAAATGTACATACACGCAAATGTGCGTAGGCGCAAATGTACGTATGCGTAAATGTACGTAATTGCAAATGTACGTAAGTGCAAAGGTATGCCAGCTCAAATGTACGTACGCACATATGGACGCAAGCGTAAAGGTACGTTTGGCAAAGGTACTCAAGCGCAGATGTACGAAAGCGCAAAAGTACATATGGCAAATGTACTTATGGTAGATGTGCGTAAAAGCAAACATGCGTATGACAAAGGTAAGCAAGCAAATGTGCATAAGCGCAAAATTACGTAAGCGCAAAAGTACGTAAGCGCAAAAGTACACAAGCGAAAAAGCACGCAAGCAAAAATGTACGTTTGCGCAAATGTACGTAAACGGAAATACGTACGCATAACAAATGTACATAAGTGTAGAGGTACGTAAGAGCAAAAGTACATAAACGCAAAAGTACGGAAGAGCAAATGCAAATTTACGTAACCCAAATGTAAGTGTACGTATGACAGATGTACGTAAGCAAAGGTACGTAACCAAATGTATGGGTTTCAAATATACGGATTTCAAATGTACGTGTTTCAAAAGTTCGTGTTTCAATAGTATGTGTTTCAAAAGTATGTGTTTCAAATGTGCGTGTTTCGAATGTACGTGCTTGAAGTACACGTAAGCAAATGTACGTGTGCACAAAAGTAAGCATGGCAAGTGTACGCAAGCACAGATATGCCGTAGCACAAAAGTGCGTATGACAAATGTACTGATGGTAAATGTACGTAAGAGGAAATGTACGTAAGAGCAAGCGTACGTATGGCATATGCACCTAACCAAATATACGTAAACTCCAAGGTACGCATGCTTAGATGTACGTGCATTGGCTTAACGTACACTTACGTCGACATACATTTGAGTTTACTTATTTTTACGTTTACGTACATTTGCTCTTACATACTTTTAAGTTTGCGTACATCTGCACATACGTATGTTTGCGCTTACATATATTTGCACATACGTACAATTGCAAGCGTGATTCTCAGGGACCCAGCCCGTCTTTTGGGGCCCAGCATCATTTCCAGGGGCGCCTGCGAGACTTCTTAGGTCCCCAATGTGATTTTCAGGGACCCCGGCCCGACCTTTCAGGCTCCAGCATGATTTTGTGGGGGCCCGGTGCAACTTTTCAGGGGCCAGGCGCGACTTTTTAGGGGTCGCAACGGTATTTTCATGGGCCTCTTTGGAGCCCCTGGCGTCATTTTAGGGGCCCAGGACGATTTCTGGGGCCCCAATCAATGTGATTTTCAGGGGCCTTGGTGCGATTTTTGGGGCCCCCAGCGTCATTTGCAGTGGCTCCTGTGATACTTTTTGGGGCACCCAATGCGATTTTTAGGAACCCGGTTCGATTTTGGGGGCCCAGTCGTTTTCAGTAGCCCTTGCGCCACTTTTTGGGGGCCAAATTTTGTTCTTAGGGTTCCCGGTGTGATTTTTTGGGACCACAGCGAGACTTTTAGGGAGCCTGGCGCAACTTTCTGAACTCCTGCGCAATTCTTGGGAACGCCATAACCTCTCAGAGGGGACTTTCCCAAAGCTCCCCCCCCCCCCCTACGGTACGCCACTGCACGAATACTGGGATATGATAAGGTGCATGCCCCCGATCGTCTAGGTCCTCTAATCGCGCCTAATGCTGATGTATTAAATGTGATAATGGCCAAGTGACACCCGGCCAGTCGGGGAAGTTCCGTGAACAGGAGAACTGTTTCTCGTCCAAATGAGCTACGTTAAGTGTTAAAACGGAGTGAGTAATGTATGCTAGATGATGTGCTTCACTGAAGAAGAAAACACATTTACGTTAAGCCGGTCCATGTACGTCCCTCACAATTCACGCAAATGGAGCTTTGGGCGCTCAGAAGCGGCCATCTCACCGAGTGAGCCGGGGGTCCCCAGCCAGTCATCGAGGACACTGCGATTCGGCTGAACCGCAGCGCCACCTCCAATCGTCGGGTTCCCGCCAGTCTCAGAACCGGTGAGTGGGTCACTTTGACTTCGAAAATGTAGACCACCTTTCTTTCATCTAGCATTTATTCATGCACTTCGCAATGACTGAACACTGAAGCTTGTGATGACTGTTGCTCGCAATGACTGAACACTGAAGAATCAGAAGGAAAAGCTTGTGGGTTGGGGAATATGCAAAAAATGCCTGCAGAATATACCAAAGTGTGTGCGGATAAAACCCAGATGGCCTAAATGTTCTGTATTAATTCATCTGATTTCATGTATGTCACGAAGAGATATGAAAAAAACATCGAACAAAGTATGGCACTAATCCTATCTAGGCATGCGTCGAGAATGTCTATTGCACATGTTCAGGGACTGACCCATGTAATTTGATCGTTGTGATTGCGCTTGCTCCGGCGGGCGCCATTTCACCGGCTTATCGACGTCGCAGTGGCCGTGGTGACGTCACAGCCGTTCGGGAGGCCGTGAGATGAGGCTGATGGGAGCGCCGGCCGACCGTCCGGCCGGCGGTCCGACTGGGGATGGCCGTGCCGTGACCCGCGACCTTGGCGCCACGCGGCGTCCGCCCGCTGCAGCGATGTGTCGGGCGCGTGCCGCGCTGGTCACTGACGCTGCGCGCAGCGGCGGCCACTGACGCTGCGCGCAGCGGCGGCCAGTGTACGGAGGGGTGCCGCCGTCGACGGTCGAGCGCCAGCTGTGAGCGGGTCCTGCCGACCCTGTCCGACCATCCGCACCGCGTGCCGCCCATGGTAACTCGGAGCCCACGTCACCTGCACAGGTTAGCCACTGTAACAGCTGACGTGATGGTTGAGGCGTGGTGCCGTTGGATGCTGCTTTGGTTGTTTTGATTGTTTTGTTCAGCGTAAATATTAATCATTATCGTTGTGTGCCTGCCTACGAACAGAGTCCGCATGGACATACCCGATATGTAGGCACATATCGAACATGCATATAACGGAAAGTTGGGATAAGCATCACAAATCCCAGCTGTGAGCGCCAGTGGCGTACCGAGGGGAGGAGCAAAGGCGGCGTCTTCTTCCTCCACTGTGAGAGGTGGTGGTATCAAAGAATCGTGCCGTGGCTCGGAAAAAACTGCGCCAAGGCTCCGAAGAAAAGCGTGCTGAGGCCCCACAAATAGCACCGGGATTCAAAGGAGATCAAGCCTTGGCCCCTAAATATTAACCAGGGACCCGAAGATTAACTCGTGCCAGAAAAATATCGCATTGGCGCTCCAGAACCCGTGCCAGATGCTCCACAAAAGCACGTAGGGACCCGAAAAAGGCGTGCCGGGTCCCGAAAAATAGCTACAATGTCATTAAAAACCCGGAAATATGGCGCCGGTGGCCTCGAGGAGTCACGCCGAAACCCGGAAGAGCGTACTGAGCTCCCGAAAATTCAGAAGAGGTTCCAAAAATCGCGCCCTGCCCAAAAGATTCGCTTCGGACCCCCGACGCGAATTGTCGGGGCCCTGAAATATCGCGCCTGGTCCCGAAAAATCGCGCCAGAACCCCTAAAAGTCGCACTGTGATCACAAAATTTGTGTCGAGAGTCCCAAAGATTTCCGTCGAACGCTCAAAAACAAAACAGCGGGGTCCTAAAAACACCGGGAGCCCGAAGGCGTACCTAGGCTCTCCAAAACGCACCGGGTGCTGCAATAAACTACATGGTTTCAAAATATGCGTCGGGTCCTAAATAAACACACCGGGAGCCAGAAAGCAAAAACACGAAAGGCCCTCAAAACGCCCTGGAGCCCTGAAAGCACACCGGGGCAGCAAGGACGGCATGAGGGTCTAATAACAGACCGTGACCCGCAAAAAGTGTCACGGTAACACAAAAAAGCGCGGGTACTAAGTCAACACTTCGGAGTGTTCGAAAACGAGCCATGCCTAAAAAACACCGTCGGTCCATAAAAAAGCGACAAAACTCTAAAAAGCATCGACGTCTCAAAAACGCACCGAGGTCCTTAACAAATTGCGCCAGGGCCCTAAAGCACATCAGCGGACGGAAAAAGCGACGAGCCCGTAAACAGAGCAACGAACCAGCATTTCAGTTCGGTAGCCAATCTGGAAACCTACTTAGACAAAATGATGAGGTACGTCAAAGTTCAGAGGGGCATTCAGATCTAGCTTCCACGAGAAATTGTAGGAAGAAGAATGCTGACGTGGTGGCCACCCGGTGTTATAGATCGAAATGCGTAGAATTGGAAAAATGTTACAATGATAAATATGTGTGCAGGCGTAAACTCACACTTAAACAGTGTGAGTTTGCTTATCGAGAAATGCCAGAAGAAAACTTTGAGCAGGGCTGGAAGGGGTTGAAATCCGGTTGCTTTTTTAAATGATGGTGGCAGGTAGCGCCTTCTCCATAGGAAAATAAGGGCTTTTGCATTTGTACACTTCTGATGAACCGACGTAGCCCGCCATCCATCATTGAGCTCCCGGGAACTCAAGAGTGATGCATTTAACTCGCTACACATTTAACTCGTTATGCATTTAACCCTCTATGCATTTAACCATCTATGCATTTAATCCGCCGTGTATTTAATCCGATATGCATTTAACCCGCCATGTATTTAATCCGCCATACATTTAACCCGCCATGCATTTAGCCCACGTTGAATTTGCAACTGGTCTCCCATACGTCAATTGGAACTCGATGTCCTTAAAGGCTGCATCGGGACAGGGGCGCCACCAGGTTGCCGTTCTCGGGTCAACATACACCTTCGCTCAGAATTCTGACCAGGGGCGCCACCAGGATGCGGCCAGACGGGCTGCAATGGTTTGTGGTCAGGGGTATCACCGAGATGTTGTGCCAGGGGGCCAGGGGCGTCGCCAGGACAGGAGCCAGCCATGGGGGCTCTGAAAGCTTCTGGCCGGGAGGTCACCTGGATGCCGTGTCAGAGATGCCAGAATGCCTGTCCGGCAGGCGGCGCTGAACTGCTATCAGTGGGACTCCAAAGGCTTGTGATCAATGGCGTCACATGCATGTGTCAGAGGGGCCAGCACACCTTCTTGCACATATTTCTAGTGGAGGTGTATATGCGATCAGAGGGGCGCCAAAAGCTGGTGACCAGGAGCGGCACCAAGATGCTGGCCCATTGGGACGACATTCTGGTGACGCTCCTGACCAGACGCTTTAGGAGCGTCCTCCGACCGCATCCTGGAGATGCCCGGCGGCCATAATTATTTGCAAAATGTTGTGCTGACCCCTCCGCTTCCCCAAACACATCATTCTTGTGACGCCCCTGATCGCAAGGAGTTGGAGCCGCTCTTGTATCCTGGTAAAGCCCCTGATCACGCGCCTTTGGAGACCCTCTGTCCCGCATTCCGGTGACGCCCCTGGTCATAATTATGTCCAGAAAGGCATGCTAATCTCCTTTGTACGTCCTGGCGATGCCTCTGATCACATGCCTTTAGATCCCCTCGGGTCGCATCATGGTGGCACCTATGATCACTTTTGGACAGAGGCGCAGCCAGCCTTAATAGCCCAAAATACACTAGATTAAGCAATTTTTAATAGATTTTCACCACGCAAAATCATAAATTTTTGGCGCACTTATCGCCCCGATATCGGTCTCTGTTTAATCACTTTTTTGGTCAGGCCATCTCACCCTTAAGGAAAATGATGGCTGCGCCCCTGCCTTTGGATCCCATCTAACCGCATCCTGATAGCACCCCGGCAAGAAGCAGCCTGTCAGGGAACACTTGTCCCAGTGACGTCATGCCAATGGTGCAATATTATCAGCGTGCTACAGGTACCTTGACTGGTGTGACGTACCGCCAGTTCGTGAGACGTAGGTACATGCCACGCCAGCTAGACCACCATCGCTTAGTCTAACGCATCCATGCGAACTCTGAAGCTTGCTCGCACTAATTGGCCTCATTGAAATTATTTAGATTGATTGCTGAAAAGCTAGACATGAGCATAACTTGCACGATTTATTTGAAATGATTGTCGCCTGGCTCAGTGCATGACCTACATGTGCGAGTGTGGGTGAAGTGTGGCTGAAGTGTGGGTGAAGTGTGTGTGAAGTGTGGCTGAAGTGTGGCTGAAGTGTGTATGAAGTGTGGGTGAAGTGTGTGTGAAGTGTGACCGAAGTGAGGGTGAAGTGTGTGTGAAGTGTGGGTGTGCCGTCATGGCTTAGGCATAGGGACAGCTCGAGCGTCGGGAGCAGCGTAGGCGTAACGGACAGCTTGAGTGTCGGCACAGCTTTGGTGTGTCGGCACAGCTTGGGTGTGTCGGCACAGCTTTGATGTGTCGGCACAGCGTGGGTGTGTCGGCACAGCTTGGTGTGTCGGCACAGCTTGGGCGTGTCGGCACAGCGTTGTGTGTCGGCACAACTTGGGTGTGTCGGCACAGCTTGGGTATGTCGGCACAGCTTTGATGTGTCGGCACAGCGTGGGTGTGTCGGCACAGCTTGGTGTGTCGGCACAGCTTGGGTGTGTCGGCACAGCGTTGTGTGTCGGCACAACTTGGGTGTGTCGGCACAGCTTGGGCGTGTTGGCACAGCTTGGGTGTGTCGGCACAGCGTGGTTTGTCGGCACAGCGTTGTGTGTCGGCACAGCTTGGGTGTGTCGGCACAGCTTGGGTGTGTCGGCACAGCGTGGTTTGTCGGCACAGCGTTGTGTGTCGGCACAGCTTGGGTGTGTCGGCACAGCTTGGGTGTGTCGGCACAGTTTGGGTGTGTCGGCACAGTTTGGGTGTGTCGGCACAGCGTGGTTTGTCGGCACAGCGTTGTGTGTCGGCACAGCTTGGGTGTGTCGACACAGCGTGGTTTGTCGGCACAGCGTGGTGCATCCGGGCAGCTTGGTGTGTCCAGGCAGCTTGAGCGTCTATTTAGAACGTACATGGCGCGGCAAGGGGGAGGGAAGAGCGCCTGGGATGGTGCTTGCATGCGCGTGCTGCTTGAACATAGAGGCAGAGCGTGAGCGTATATCTGGGGCACTGTGCGTGTGTGCATGTGTGCGTGCGTGCGTGCGTGCGTGCGTGCGTGTGTGTGTGTGTGTGTGTGTGTGTGTGTGTGTGTGTGTGTGTGTGTGTGTGTGTGTGTGTGTGCCTGTGGGTCCGTCTGTGTGTGTATGTACGCTAGTCTGTGTGTGCGTACTTGTGTACCTGCGGGTGTCCGTCTCGCCGTGCCACCCTCTCCGCGGGTGGCACGGCATCAGCCATCCATCAGCCGATGTCTGCGGCTCTGGCAGCGGCGTGGGCTGAGCTGCCTTGACCCGCTTGACGTCCGTCGCCTCCGACCGATGGGCACAACTGGCTGCAGCTGACGTGTCCTTGCCATCTCAGATCACGCTGACCGCTCCATAGACCACCAGCTGTTTGCACACGTGCCGGTCCCGTGGATCCGATGTCGCTGAAATAAATGCACGCTGGCAGGAATTCGATAAATGTAGCCATATTCGGTGAATGTCATTAACATATCAGTCCGCACCTAATTCAAGATGCGAGAGTCACCACACCTGGCATAATCTTTGTGATCCAGTAGCATTACCTTCAGTCAGGGTCAGATCCAGGAATTTTCATCGGGAGGGGCACGCGTCTGGAGGGGTGCCACAGTGAGAGTCCTTGGCAGGGTACCGTGGGCTGATAAAAAAAAATTCGCTGAATGGGAGGAGTGAATGAACTCTGGCATTCAGGACTTCGCCTTTTACTCTAGCGGGGGCGTCTTTTACCCCTAGAGTCTCTTCAGCCTTTGAATGAAAAATCCGTTGAGCGTGGGGGTGGGGTGGGGTGCACTCGATCCTTCCCTGAGGAGCGCCACCTTTCCATGGGGTGGAACACGTACCCCAGTCCCTCCCCGTATCTGTCCTCGCCTTCAGTGACATCTATAAGATGACGTGGCATTGTCGGTATGTACTTACTATTGGCATGCATAAATGGCCAGTGCCCGTTTATCCTTCAAATCCCAAACAGATTTCGCCACATTGTCTGTCTTCAATACCAGTGAATTTCAATGCACGTCTGCATGCCCAGAATGCACATACCCAGCTGCAGTGGAACGCTCACTTATCTCAACGATGGCTCGCTTGACAGCGCTGGAGGAGTTCGCCCGCCAGTATCCGAAAATTCCAAACGGCGCTTTCGTACTGGTGGTGCTTTCCAAGTGGTGAGCTTCCACACATCGCCATGTCATATCAACTTCCAGAATCCACGCTGTGTGGAGGCACACGCCGTCAGCATCAGATTTCCGGCTTTGCTGGCGAACGTGGCGCTGGCAGCGTCCTTCGCAGCGCCCTTCGCAGCCACCAGCCGTCGGCATTCCCGGAGCGCCGATGTGCCCTTGCTCTGGGCGTGTGTGTCCGGTACCAGGACACCCGCCACCGGCACCGTCAGCCAACTTTCACGGCCTCGTGCGATCAGTCGCAGACACATAGCTGATGAGCCGGTCGTCAGGTGTGGCTTCCGCGAGGCGGCCCTGTCAGGTGTGAATGATATGAGGCGGCCATCAGATGTAGCTGCCCCGAGGCGACCCTGTCAGGTGTGGCTGCAGCGACGTGGTCCTATCAGGTGTGACTGCCGCGAGGTGGTCCCGTAGGGTGTGGCTGCCGCGAGGTGGCCCTGTTAGGTGTGGCTGACATGAGGCAGCCGTCAGATGTAGCTGCCACGAGGTGGCCCTGTCGGGTGTGGCTGACTGTGCCCCTCCCATCTCATAGAGATATGGCGCCACCTATAATGGAAGAAGGTGAACTTCCATGACACTCAAGTGCATTCCCCTCCCGCTCAAATAACTTAGCTGATGACGTCTCTCTGAGTAGACAAGGCGCCCCGTTATGCAGCGTTCGAATGCATTCCCGCCTGCAAAACAGCGTCCTCAAAATCAGTGGCGCCACTCCGGAGAAGTGGCGCTGCCTCTCGATTACGATTGCTGCATCAGCCCCTGCCAGGAGGTAGCTTTGTCACGTGAGAGTTGCGACTGGCATGATAGTATCCTGTCACGGTCAGACGCGGACACGATAGTACCCTGTCAGTGACAGGCTGTCACGGTCAGACGCGGCTGTCCTGATGCGTTCTGCTATGCGGGAGTTGTGACTATCTCGAAGTGCTCTGTGGCGTCGGGGTCCTGACTGCCTGGAGGAAGTCCTGTCGGCCTATAAGCGGACGCTGGATATTACAATAACCTCTCAGCTTGCACCCACAAGGTCAACGAGGTGCCATGTGTACGTGGTGGTCCCGACTCGTGGAGGTCGCGACGCGCCGCTAACTTTGGAAGTGAATGGTCGTTCAACTGCTGGTGAACAATCGAGTGCAGACGAGTGCAGCCAGGGGCTGATACAGGGGCACTGGGAGGGGGAGGAAAATGTCCCCCCCCCACGGAAGGTGGAGCGCCTTCGGCCGGGAAAAGGCCCCCCCCCCCCTTTCTCCAGAATATTTCAGCCAGAGGTGCTCCTCCGAAGAAATGGCGCCCCTCTACAGTCAGTGTCCCCCCCCCCAATGACAATTCCTGGATCCGTCCTTGAGTGAAGCGGTGGTAGGCCGAAAAGGAGAGATGGACGAAGTTCATCATTAACAATGAATGGTGATGCGACATTATAATAGCGTGCTCATTAAGTCGAAAATTGAGCGCCAGGGTCGTTAGCAGCGGAGTGGGCAGTCATCATCGCTCAACTGCATCATTATCATCACGGAATAACGTCATATCAAGGCCGAAACACACCGGTACTATCAGTGTCGTCCTAAACCATCATCAGCTAATTATGTAGTTTTATACATAAAACGTGTGTGTGTGTATGTCAAAATCAGCTAACAGTCCGTGGAGACATTTATGATCAGACATTTTATGATCAGTAAAGTGTGTCATTAGCAGCGATCAGCGAAATCTTCCGCTATCATCCGAACGGAGCGCTGAGCCATTGTTAGCGAAGCGCACTTCACAAATGTCAGCGAGGCGCGCGCTTCTCGTCAGTGGGCGGCAATTGGCGCGCTTCACCGCCCAGTGGGCGGTAATGGCGCCAACCGACGGTAATGGCGCCAACCGGCGGCAGCGCGGCGCAGAGCCGTCGATAATCCCGCGCCGATGTTCCAAGGACTGGCGGATTGGCGGCGTCTCGGGCTACCGACGCGGGCGGCCGTCGCGGCTGCGGTCGCGCTCGCTCGTCGGTTGGTTGGTTATTGGTTTTACGACACGTCGACCGTTGAGTCATGTAGCGTCGCCAATCTCTCACGCCGATTGGCCGCGGGAGAAGAGTAGCGACAGGTGAGACTCGAACTCACAATCTTTCGATTGTGAGACGGTCAGCTTACTCCTAGACTTCTCGTCCCCTAAAGTGGCTGCGCTCGTCGGCTCGGTGGCGCGTCCGTCCCGCGGCGGTCGCCGCTCGTCGGCTCGGTGGCGCGTCCGTCCCGCGGCGGTCGCCGCACGCGCTCGCCGGTCAATGCCAAGGATCGGGGAAGCAGAGCAGAGGTAACCGCCCTCAGAAGTCTTTGAGATGACGTCGAGCATTGTAGTCAGTGGAGGTGTTGTGATTTGTGAACGTTTGCTTTCTAACGGAGAGGTGTTCAACGAATGCGATCTGTGCACCGCTTCCGTCGCTGAGCTGCCCCTTGGCCGCCCTGTTTGTGCCGGACACTCAGGGTGCTTCAGACTGTAGTATTTGACACTTGGCAACAGCAACTCGTAGTTACCGTCATCACTCGACTGGTGTGAGTCGAGTGGTCGAGTCGAGTTTGACTGGTCTGTCAAACCAACGGGTATAAAGAAATTGCGCATGGTTGCAAAATGCTGCCAAAACTAGGGGAATATCAGCAAATAGACAACAATATACTTCCTCTTTAAATGATTTCGCATGAACGTTGAATAAATTCCGAGCGAAAAAAAACCAACACCAATTGACCAGCGACTAACTGTGTCAACAGCGTTTGGAGGGCCTCGTAATGCTAGAGCCAATACATTGGAAGTGCTGGTCATCGGTTACGTTTTAACATCTGCATTTATTGGAGGGACTCAACGGAACATTCGACGGGCCTGAGCCCCTTTAAAGAATGTCCGCCAGTATTGGGGTACTTCACGCGACTGGGACCGTCAGTATTGGGTAGCTACCACGACTGGGACCGTCAGTATTGGGTAGCTACCACGACTGGGACCGTCAGTATTGGGTAGCTACCACGACTGGGACCGTCAGTATTGGGTAGCTACCACGACTGGGACCGTCAGTATTGGGTAGCTACCACGACTGGGACCGTCAGTATTGGGTAGCTACCACGACTGGGACCGTCAGTATTGGGTAGCTACCACGACTGGGACCGTCAGTATTGGGTAGCTACCACGACTGGGACCGTCAGTATTGGGTAGCTACCACGACTGGGACCGTCAGTATTGGGTAGCTACCACGACTGGGACCGTCAGTATTGGGTAGCTACCACGACTGGGACCGTCAGTATTGGGTAGCTACCACGACTGGGACCGTCAGTATTGGGTAGCTACCACGACTGGGACCGTCAGTATGTGGGCAGGTACTGCTAATAATCGCCAGTATGTGTGATAGATACTGCAATAGTGACCGTCAGTATGGGGGTAGCTACAACTGTGACCATCAGTATGGGGGTAGCTACTGCCATTGCGACCGTCAGTATGGAGGTAGCTGCGACTGTGACCGTCAGTATTCGGGTAGCTACTGCCATTGTGACCGTCAGTATGGGGGTAGCTACAACTGTGACCATCAGTATGGGGGTAGGTACTGCCATTGTGACCGTCAGTATGGGGGTAGCTACGACTGTGACCATCAGTATGGGGGCAGCCACTGCCATTGTGACCGTCAGTATGGGGATAGCCACGACTGTGACCGTCAGTATGGGGGTTGCTACTGCCATTGTGACCGTCAGCATGAAGGTAGCTGCGACTGTGACCGTCAGTATGCGGGTAGCTACTGCCATTGTGACCGTCAGCAGAGGGGCAGCTACGACTGTAACCGTCAGTATGGTGGTAGCCACTGCCATTGTGACCGTCAGTATTGGGGTAGCTACGACTGTGACCGTCAGTATGGTGATAGCCACGACTGTGACCGTCAGTATGTGGTAGCTACTGCCATTGTGACTGTCAGTATAGGGGTAGCTACGACTGTGACCGTTAGTATGGAGGTAGCTACTGCCATTGTGACCGTCAGTATGGTGGTAGCCACTATCATTGTGACCGTCAGCATGGGGGATTGTGACCTTCAGTATGGGGATAGCCACGAATGTGACCGTCAGTATGGGCTAGCATAGATACTGCCATTGTGACCGAAAGTTTGGAGTCGTTGGAAGTTATTTGGGCTTGAGAGCGTCTCAGCCAGTTGTATGGTCATAAACGTTCATGAGTTGTATTCTGGTACTTCACTGTCAAGCGGAAACTATTGCCTTCGCGTTTCCGTAGTCCGAAATCCTATCGCTGACAGGTAACCGAACAAGCTTCTGGAGTGTACGGGCTTTTAATTCAATCCCCAGATTGTCATCATGCGTCAAACAGCTTATGTGATGTCCATAAGCAACCTGCGCTCTCGTGTAGTGCTGGCAAGTGAGCGATACGTGGTTCACTGTCAGGATTCCCAAACAGCTGCCTTTCCTTCCCACAAACGAGATGGCGATCGGTAGTGTAAGTGTGCCCGATGCACATCCTGCAAAGGGTAACTTCCTCGTTCCTGGACTTACGAATGCATGGCTCCCAATGACATAGGCGTGACCTAATTGCGTTCAAGGGCGGATCCCGGGGTTGTGGAGCGCACTCGTCGTCAGATTGATGAGCGCAATCTTTTTTGCGGATGGACGCCTTCGGCCGAAAATCCGTTGAGCGGACGGAGGAGGTGCACTCGACCACACTGAAGGGATGCTTTTCTTCTCAGGAGGGCGCCTTTTCCTTCCAAGGGACGACTACTCCTCTTCGAGAGGGGAGGGGCGTTCAATTGACAGCACAGTGTAGCTGCAGTGGCAATTAAAGCCAACTCAACAGCAACGGCTTGGAGAGGTGTGTTGAGAACGGCCTTTTCGTTTGAGGTACTATGGCTGACAGCTAAGATGACTCCTCCATGTGCGACTGGGATGGAAAGCTAGGGTCCGCATGCTAGCTAAGCTCATCATCAGCCGAAGCCTCTTGTGGCATCAGTATGTGGTTGCCATGCTGCCACTGAGACCGTCAGCATGCGCGAATGATCAATTCTGGTCGAAGCACCCTAAAGCCCCCCAGAGACCGTCAGCATGGAGATAGTTTCTGCAGCTTTTTCATCCCATCCGTATAGGGACGGTTGCCGGACTGTGCTATCTACATAGGGACAGTTACAGTGGCGTCTCCAAGCCTTCTAGGCTGGGAGCTAAATCAAGCTTTTTATCCAAATTGTTTCCCAATTTGTATCCCCTCCCCCCCCAAAAAAAAAACAAGTCCTGCAATTAAACCACAATGTTTTGATCCGGGTGGGGCACAGGAACTGCCACTGATGCCCCCACTACCACCCGTTGCGACGCGTATGGTAAGGTGGGGCACAGGAACTGCCCCTGATGCCCCCACTACCACCCGTGGCGACGCGTATGGTAAGGTGGGGCACAGGAACTGCCCCTGATGCCCCCACTACCACCCGTGGCGACGCGTATGGTAAGGTGGGGCACAGGAACTGCCCCTGATGCCCCCACTACCACCCGTGGCGACGCGTATGGTAAGGTGGGGCACAGGAACTGCCACTGATGCCCCCACTACCACCCGTGGCGACGCGTATGGTAAGGTGGGGCACAGGAACTGCCCCTGATGCCCCCACTACCACCCGTGGCGACGCGTATGGTAAGGTGGGGCACAGGAACTGCCCCTGATGCCCCCACTACCACCCGTGGCGACGCGTATGGTAAGGTGGGGCACAGGAACTGCCCCTGATGCCCCCACTACCACCCGTGGCGACGCGTATGGTAAGGTGGGGCACAGGAACTGCCCCTGATGCCCCCACTACCACCCGTGGCGACGCGTATGGTAAGGTGGGGCACAGGAACTGCCCCTGATGCCCCCACTACCACCCGTGGCGACGCGTATGGTAAGGTGGGGCACAGGAACTGCCCCTGATGCCCCCACTACCACCCGTGGCGACGCGTATGGTAAGGTGGGGCACAGGAACTGCCCCTGATGCCCCCACTACCACCCGTGGCGACGCGTATGGTAAGCTATCGCGGCATCATCCGTCACAGGAACTGCCCCTGATGCCCCCACTACCACCCGTGGCGACGCGTATGGTAAGCTATCGCGGCATCATCCGTCACAGGAACTGCCCCTGATGCCCCCACTACCACCCGTGGCGACGCGTATGGTAAGCTATCGCGGCGTCATCCGTCTGTGTCGTGGTTGAGTTACCGTTACTCAGACCGTTTTCACAAGATTAATTCATGGATCTTCTCATGTCTGCAAAGGTGCTGTTTCCAGGACTCGACCAGCTAGTGCATTAATAATTCCGCGAAGGTTGTCGGAGCGGTGGCGCAGGAAGGGGAGGGTGTCAGCGGAGTGAAATGAGCACTTCTTCCGAGCGGCGAAAATATTTTCTGGTGAAAATTTAGGTCACCGACTGGGATATTTGCCTGGAATATAGTAGGTGTATGCTACCACTTCCCTTTGTGAAAACCCTTGCCACTACTGGTCTGTGGTACAGTCATTGGCAGATAGTGTTCGTGCTGCAAATCACAGGACGTCCATGGGTATTTCCCGTGGTATTTGCCATCTATTCATGCTTGGGTCCTGTGGTTGTAGCTTGAATAATGTGACTAGAGGCGACTATCATCGCATACTGAAGACCCGTTCCATGACTGCGTCAGGGGTCACCTGATCAGGGCCGGCTCTGAGCCCCTTTGGCTGTCTGACGGGCCACCTGATCAGGGCCGGCCCTGAGCTCCTGTGGCTGTATCAGGGGTCACGTAAGCATGGCCGACTCTGAGCTCCTGTGGCTGTGTCAGGGGCCACCTGATCAAGGCCGGTTCTGAGCTCCTATGAATGTCTGACTGGCCACCTGGTCAGGGGCGAATGTGACTGTGCCAGGGGTCGCGTGACTGGGATGATGCGTCTGGTCTGATTGTGGAGGTAAGACCGCGGCGCCTCTCGCTGGTCGGCAGTGCACGGTGTCCACACGTCCGGCCGTCGGCCGCACCGAGCCATTCCTGTGGCCACACGAAGCGCCGCCGCCACCGGTGACCTGCAGCGCCTGCAGCCCAGTCGGCCAACACGACCGACCGGGCGGCTCGCGACACGTGGTCTGTTGCCAGTAGCGCCACGGCGCGCCGGGATAATCCAGGGTGAGGTCACGCTCCCGCCCGCCTGCCGCAGGCGGCGTCCCGATGCGGCCACTAACCGGTCCGCCCCCTCCTTCCAGATGATATCGCTGCTGGCGGTGTGCGTGCTGGCGACGCAGGCGGCGGCGCCGCCGCCGCCGCTGCCGCCGGCCCAGCGGCAGGTGGTGCGCGGCCTGCGCCGCATCTCGCCGGCGGCGCCCAACGGCGTCGCGCCCACCGCCACGCCGACGCCGACGCCGGCGCCGGCGCCGGCGCCGCGCGCAAAAAAGCTGGTGACGCTGGCGCCGGTGGGCGACAGCATCCAGGCGATCCTCTTCCACAACGGCTACCGCCAGCGGCCGGCCGACGCCGAGCCGCGGCCCAACAACATCGACCGGCCGGCCAGCCTGGCCGGCCTCGACGCGCGCCACGTCTGGCTGCTCGACGGAAACCTGCTGGTGCTGCGCGGCGGCGGCTTCGCCGACGACCGGCACGTCGACACGACGCCTATCGATGACTTCCGGGCGCCGTACCGGCAGCCGCGGTTCCCGCCGCGCGACCTGCTGGCCGCCGTGCTGCCGGCCGGCTTCCTGGCTGACGGCTTCCCCGTCGGCGCAGGGCGGCGGCGACCACAGCTCGCCGGCGGTTTCTGGCCGTACGGCGGCTACGTCCCGCGCTCGGCGGCGGCGTCGCCGTACCCGGACCGGCGGTACGCCTCCGGTCCCGTGCCGGGCATCTTCAGACCAGTGACTGGCGTCTCCAGTCCCGTCGCGGATGCCAACGCTGTCGTCTCGCCCCCGCCGACAGTGCCCAGTCTCGTCCTCTTCTCACAGGAGCAGCCGCCGCCGACTGATCTGCCGACTGACTCACCGCTGCCCCCACCGCAGCCGCCCACCTACTCGGTGCGCAAGAGCTATTCGAGTACATCGTCGACGTCGTCGACGTCGTCGATGTCGACGTCGACGACGAGCAGCCACGGTCGCCACTACCTGCCGCCGCCCTACCGGGCCAGCGTTCGGGACGAGTCAGAGCTGTGCTAAGTCTGGTCGGCGGTAGGTCCGACGCCAGGTCTGCTGTCAGGTCTGCCGTCAGGTCCATCGTCAGGTCTGCCGTGGGGTCTGCCGTCAGGCCCCACCTTGGACCCATGCTATTGATCTCACCGCGACAGGCTGCGGCCGACGAGCATGTGACCGCAACATTATGTGGTCGCCGCATCATGTGACCGCTATATCATGTGACCGCAACATTATGTGGTCCCCGCATCATGTGACCGCCACATCATGTGACCGCAACATTATGTGGTCGCCGCATCATGTGACCGCCATATTATGTGACCGCCACATCATATGATCGCCACAGTGTGCCACCGCCACACCATGTGACCTCCACAGCATGTGACCGCCACATCATGTGACCGCCACATCATTTGACCGCCACAGAATGTGACCGCCACATCATTTGACCGCCACAGAATGTGACCGACATAATGTGAACGTCTGACTGTCTGGCATGACAAACAATTTGTCAGTCGGAGCCATAACCCTCGATGCGGTCATCGAAGCCTAAGTTGCGTTGTTTTATTTGATATGATTGGCGTATTTTATTACGTTTGAGATAACTTTGTTTGCATGCGTGCTTATTCATACCTGCGGCGATTACTACTCGACCACTACCGGCATTGGATGGCGTGAACATTTGTATTGTAAGACTGAAGAACCTCATATCGTTGTCTTCTTTCGCCCCCGAATTGCACAGGACGTCACTGCAATTTAGATCATGCGATTCATGGTCACCAGTTGTTTTTATATTTTAATTCGCACAAAAGGAGGTGATGTGTTATCATCCTTGCACTCATGTTGTAAAATACACTGCATTATGACGGAATCTGCCTACTTGTTCTGCTCAGTGTGTTCCTTTCATAGTACTGAAGACCAAGGGAAACCACTCCAGTTTTGGGACAAAAGAGCAGGAGCGAAAACGTTCCAACACAAGCTAAAGCCATTACAAAGTGCAATGTTATCTTTGTCTTGATGAAAGGGGTCATTCTTAATGTAAGCTGTGATTGCCGTTGTGTGACTTTACGACGCACCAGCCAAGGCCATATGGCATCGCCGGCCTCTCACCCAAGCAGAAAGGGTGGGCATCGCGGGTAATCGTACTCTGCACCTCTGGCTTCCCAGACGTTTAGCTTAGCCACTGCGCTACCGGCTCCTACTATTAATTGAACATGCGATGGCAGGGTCAAATATGAATCATGGAATTTCCTCTGGAATTCGCACGAACTACCACCTCCGGTCTGCGGTCCGGTCATTCTTCTGTACGAACTACCACCTCCGGTCTGTGGTCCGGTCATTCCTTCGCACGAACTACCACCTCCGGTCTGCGGTCCGGTCATTCTTCTGTACGAACTACCATCTCCGCAGCGCGGTCGGATGATGTTTGTTCCGGTCGTGGGAGGCCATTGGCTAAGTTTGACCCCGGGTAGACTTTTCATTGGCCGGCTCCTACCCAGGAGATGACAGCGACTGACCGGTGTTCGCCCAGTCGCCGGGTCATGGGGCTGAGGCTGACCGACCAGCGCCAGCGGCATCGGCTTCACCAGTAGGATATGTAGCTGAACAGATCCTTGGGTGCTGCGCGCGCCCAGAGACAACGGTGCCGTCTCGTGTCCCAGGGGCAGCAGAGCAGAGCAGAGCAGCAAATTATAGATATAGGCTGCCGCTCTTTGTCTCTGTTTCTCTCTCCTTCCATCTTCCCCGATATCTAGATCTTTACCACTACTACATCTCTTCCAACCATACGGTCTTTCCTTCGTTCAATCTCTAACAATCTCCTGCCGACCCCAAGGTCGTTGTAAGAATGTTGAGATGAAGAGGGCCCTCGCCTTATGACGCATCATGGTGACCTGACCGCACGCCCAGACCGGTTCTGTGAATGCCCAGTGCAGACATGCCAGTCGCATGACGGAACATTTCGTGCCGGGCCAGTAACAATCAATGGCTTCTATGTCCGAGACGTGAAGTCATAGCCCGTGTCTATCGACCACGAGTGGCTCGACGAGCGCCAGCCGGCACCGGCTGTGGCGCGGCAGCACGGACTGTAGCATTTTTGTTTTACAAGAGAATGCCGAAAAACTAATTGCACATATTCATCTTGCCGCCAAGCCGGCTCCATCGGACACGACATTGTCCACGGCTTGCTATCGTGATCAGCAGCACAGCCACAGGTTCCAGAAGGGCGCGGAATAAAATCGCATAACGCTACACACGAAGGTAACTCTGAAACCAATGGACGATTTCCACAACTCGGCTATTTAACTATGTGGGACCCTTCGCTGCCGGCCGTCATCAATTTGAACGAGTCAAGTTGCCCAAGTTAATCTGAAGGGGACAAACCGGTCGTCATTAATCGGACCGTGTGAAACTGGCCGAGATGAGACGGCTGGTCGCTCAGCCGCGTCATCAGCATACACATGTGGCCATAGGTGTCGCTTATATGCGACAGGTTTTGGGGTGTCCGAAACACTACTGGCAGGACAGGAATTTCTCACCACACTGCTGTGCACACCTCAAGAGCGATTCCTCGGTTTGGCCGGGCAGAAAATCGCCCGCTTGGGTATATATGTGCATAACGGTTTTAGAGGGTTCTTGCCATTGATAATGCGATGAACCGGAAAGCCGATCAGCTGACAACTCGTTGGTTTGGACCAACCTACCAACTTAGCGTATGCAGGCTAGCGTTTGCGAAGAGATTCGATACGAATATTTGCGCATGAAGTTTTTCCGCATTCGAAAATGTGCGTCTTCGAATATGTGCGGATACGAAGTTTTGCGGGTGCGAAGTTATAAGGAGAGGAAGCTTTGCGATACGCTTTGTATGTATGATGCTTGCGTGTCCGATTATTCGCGCGTAAAAATTGGCGGTAATATCAGTAGTTAGCATAGTAAGTTCTGCGATGCAAATATTTGTGTCCAGAGCCGGGGTGACGACACGGCGCCGGCTGCATTCAAAGGCATAAACAGGTTCCCGAGAGCTGCATTACAGCGGTGAACAGTCTACTTACGGCTCTGCTTACGGCTCCACATCCCCCCCCCATGTAATGCGGCTCAAAAGCATGGCAGAGCGATTACCTTAAGTACCTTGTCTAAACAATTAAGCCCGAGCAAAGCAGCATTATTTTTGTGATCCCACTTCATCTCGTATGGAGGACACGTGCAAGTACGAGGACAATGAGCATGGAAACACTTCAATGTTAATTTCCTTGTGAAAACAAACGTCCTCTTGCAATTTCACACCATCTGCCTTAGGTGCAGATGATGCGCGTGTGTAGACTGAAACCATCCAGCCATGTATAGGGTAACATATCGTCTGCCGGGCGTAGTTGCATTATACGTGCGCAATGCACACACAGTGTCCTGAGAAGCCTCGATCAATGACAGCGCATTAACGATCGCAATTAGCGCAGAGCTATATACCGATACGTACACAGGTAAGCTAAATGTACAAGCGGCAACACCGCACACGGAAGCACACCCGGCTCCGGTGGCGGTCTTGGAACGCCTGCAACAAGGTGAAGCCAGGCTTCAGGCACTTTTGGAGTTTTCTCAAGTCTTCCGATGATGTCATATGGTGATTTTGCGTGGCCTACGGGTTCTAGGTGGTGCTTTATCGCACATCCCCGTGAACACTCATGTTTAATTTGGGAAAAGCTAGGTGATGCCCAGTCACTCTCAGGTGGTGCACAAGTACCACCTTTTAACACAAAAACTCCATCGACGGTTTCAGGGTGGTGCTAACAGTGTCTGCACCCGCATCACTTGACGTACTCCAGCTCTACTCTTTTCAAAGAGCACCTGCATCCAAGTGCAACACGAGAATGTCCTCTGAGCCCGCCCGTCTGAGCGAAGTGCCAACATGTGGCGTGGGAAAACTTCTTCCGCTGCGCTCCATGGGCATTCCGTACGAAGAATGCCCTTAGTGCTAGCGCAAGCACCATCATACACGTAACACGGCTAGTCCAGTATGAACATAAAATAAGTGAATGTAATCTATAAAAAAGCCCTACGGCCAGCGTCATAACATGTTCGAGCTTTTGATGAACGCGGAACAATTCCCTTCAAGTGTCTTGATGTGATGTTAGTATGTCAAGCAACAACCGATGTGTACCCCACGGAACTTCACCGCTAACTTAGCTCGAACAGGCTCGCCACACAGCTCGACGTCCAGCTTCCGAACGCATCGTCGGTGGCGTAAGTGCATGGTAACATTTTTGTCTATGGAATAGCGAAAGCCGTTTGTGATGATCCAGCTCTGGAGTTTGTTTTCCGCGAGCAGTAACTGTCGTACCACTGATGCCGTGTTGGAGGCAGAGGACCGGACCGCAGTCATCGGCAAATGACGGTCGTCCCGATGGTTTGCGACAGCTCTTCGCCAATGTCGTTTATCGGAATGGCGAACAACGTAACACTGAGGACACTGCCCTGTGGGACTCCACTGCCTTGGAACCGTTCAGACAGGTCACATCCCACGCGAACGCGGAAGAATCGCTCAGTCGGACAGTTTTGGAGGAAGGTACCCATGTGGCCACGAACACTTTCGAGCTTTGATCAGGATGCCGTACCACAGTGGCATCACACGCGCCTTCATCAGGATGCCGTACCGCACAGTGGCGAGAACGCCAGAAGATGGTCTAATGGGCCGCGATACTTTCTAAGATCGCATTGAACCTTCGTAAATAAGTCGTGGGTTTCTAGAAGCCACGTAAGCCGTGCATTGACCTTTTTATCGTAATCTGCACACATACGATATTAGAGTAGCGGGCCGGTAGTGCAGCGGATCTAATTCACTCGTGCCTGGCTTTAACATATGAACCAATGTGGCTTCTCGCCACATGCCGCCAAAAATCCGCTTTTCGCCCGCACCATGTTGAAGGTTGCTAGACGTGACTTCAGTACTCGTGCAGGGCAGTGGCGGCACCACGCCATTGCGGCATGCCTCCGCAGTCATAACATGATAAACTACTACGTGGGTCTAACACTTCTAGACCCTTGCGGGTTGGCGCGGCTGCCGTACCAATGACTGTTGTTATTGTCGGCTATTCCTATAGAGGAAGCATATTATTCAGCAGTTGGCAACCGTGGGGGAAAATGGCTTCGGAAACTGAAAAGTAAGAATTTTCTATGGAAATAAGCGGTTATCGCCTTACTCGCGCTAATAAGCACAGATCTAGGACAACTTCTCCAAGTCCCGTACTCGTTTTAAATGACAAACTTATCGAAAATACAGCAGCCATCTATCATGAGACGATATATATTTTTTCATTATCCTATTCTTCTTACCGTATTTTTTATTTTGGCCATGTGTTGCAAGTGCACTGATACGCCTTTCGAAGAGCTTTTTAATATGCTAAAAATAGATCAAATGTCATACGTGAAGTTTTTGCTTGGGACGGCAGAGGTGTGCCCTTTTTGATGTTGTACTGAAATAATTATTGTGAATAGGCTGCTGGTATCGGTAGCTCGCGTCATCGTGCTCGTCGAGACGTCACCGTGCGACATCGAGGCGTCGCCGTGCGACATCGAGGCGTCGCCGTGCGACATCGAGGCGTCACCGTGCGACATCGAGGCGTCACCGTGCGACATCGAGGCGTTATCGTGCTCGTCGAGACGTCACCGTGCGACATCGAGGCGTCATCGTGCGACATCGAGGCGTCACCGTGCGACATCGAGGCGTTATCGTGCTCGTCGAGACGTCACCGTGCGACATCGCGACGTCACCGTGTGACACTGCGGCGTCATCGTGGCATCACCGTGACCTTGCGGCGTCACTGGGCTGCTATGCTTGAAACATGGTAAACTTGGGAACTTTCGCGCATACTCCCGGTATACATCAGTTACGCGGTGGAACTTCCTACCTTCTGCATTGTGTCATCTCTCTCTCTCTCTCTCTCTCCACCAAGGCTCGGCGCCGAAAAATTGGACATGTCGAGGTTCCCGGTCATGCATACATCACATACAGTTAATAGGCGAATAATTTAAAACACGCGAATAATTTAAAAGCGAGAACAATGAATGGGAGCATCGTAATGAACAGCAACAACAAAATTAATATTGGGACAAATACTGTCGTGTAATCCTACCCTCACCCTCTCAACTCCTGCACTGCACAGCTCCGACTTGCAACCTTGCAAGTTGAAATTCATTCGCAACGGACGTTCCGAAATAGACGACAAGTTCCCCAACATTGTATTGCGACATCATCAACCGACCAGACGTCACAAACCGCGCCACGTCACGCATCGTCAACAGGCGAACAACCGAGCGCAGCGGGGCCGCCGCGCCCGCCAACATCACTCGGTGATCTTGGTGACGGGGAACAGGAACAGCTTGGCCTTGAAGTCGTCGACGCAGGTGACGGCGCGCGACTGCCGGTGCTGACAGTCGGGCGCGGGCGACAGCAGCGTCAGACAGTGGGCCGCCTGCGAGTGGCCGGTCGGCGCCCGTCCCGGCGACGTCTGGTCGGCGGTGGGCGAGCCCACCACCTGCGCCGACACGCAGCGCCGCTGCACGCGCACCGCCTCCAGCAGCACGTCCTGCACCTCCTTCAGCGTCACCTTCTCCAGCACCTCCGACTGGAACGGAGCGCGACGGCGCAGACCGACCGCAGCGTCACTCACTGCAGCTTTCCTCGCAACCAGCCCCAGCCATTCATATAACTTAAGCACCCAGACGTTGCATTGTGCGACACACTGGAGAAAATGATATATTTGAACAGCTGATACTAACTGACCCAAGATAGATTATACGTTTAATTGCTGCTGGTGCAGTCCAGGCCGGCGATCGGAAGGAATCACACTTGCACGAGTTGGTGCCGGAGCCCGCCGTCGATTGCGCTGAACATATTTTGTCAGCCGATACTCTGATATCAGCTGATACTCGCCGTTCATTGTGTCCAACATACTTGGAGTGATGGAAATGCGTTACTGTAACTGCAATGTCTACGTTTCGCAAAACACAACACACACAAATAACCTGCTGCCGTGCCGATCATTTCCTGCCAGGCGAAACCTGTGCAGATGCTTCTAGGTTGCAAATGTACTTTTGCCGGCATGTTGCGAATATTCTTTGAATTTTCTAACTACAGTGGTGCACATTTAATACCCAAAAGTGAGGACACATACACATATTACTCGCTGACGAATTAAATCTCCATTACATTTCGATAGTTTCACAAGTAATTTGCACTGAACCATGGTCACACTCGTCCAGTAGACTCGCACATCCGCCGGACGTCACACATCAGAGTGACGCTGCTATTTTATCAGCGCACCGCTTCACCAGCGCACCACGCTCATGTCAAGCCTTACCTCGCGGTCCAGTCGGTCGAACATGTACTCGCCCGAGACGATCTCGGCCCAGTTCCTGCTGACCTCCTCGTCGAGGGAGACGTCGGCACACTGTTTGTTGCGGATCAGCGCGTCTCGCACCACGTCCAGCTCGTCCTGACTCAGCTCACACATCTTCTCCACAAAGTGGTCCACAAACGCCGCTATCCGCTCGTCCACGTGGTCAGCGCTGACAGATACAAATGCGGTCACACCTGGGCTTGCAGGGTCGAGGACACATCAGGATCTACAGGGTCGAGGACACACCAGGGTCTACAGGGTCGAGAACACATCAGGGTCTACAGGGCCGAGGACATGCCAGTGTCTACACTGCCGAAGACACACCAGGGTCTACAGGACCGAGGACATGTCAGTGTCTACAGGGTCGAGGACACACCAGGGTCTACAGGGTCGAGGACACACCAGGGTCTACAGGGTCGAGGACACACCAGGGTCTACAGGGTCGAGGACACACCAGGGTCTACAGGGTCGAGGACACACCAGGGTCTACAGGACCGAGGACACACCAGTGTCTACAGGGTCGAGGACACACCAGTGTCTACAGGACCGAGGACACACCAGTCTACAGGGTCGAGGACATGCCAGTGTCTACAGGACCGAGGACACACCAGGGTCTACAGGGCCGAGGATACACCAGGGTCTACAGGGTCGAGGACACACCAGGGTCTACAGGGTCGAGGACACACCAGGGTCTACAGGACCGAGGACACACCAGGGTCTACAGGGTCGAGGACACACCAGGGTCTACAGGGTCGAGGACACACCAGGGTCTACAGGGTCGAGGACATACCAGGGTCTACAGGGTCGAGGACACACCCGGGTCTACAGGGTCGAGGATACACCAGGGTCTACAGGACCGAGGACACACCAGGGTCTACAGGACCGAGGACATACCAGGGTCTACAGGGTCGAGGACACACCAGGGTCTACAGGACCGAGGACACATCAGGGTCTACAGGACCGAGGACACACCCGGGTCTACAGGGTCAAGGACACACCAGGGTCTACAGGACCGAGGACACACCAGGGTCTACAGGGTCGAGGACACACCCGGGTCTACAGGGTCGAGGACACACCAGGGTCTGGTTATTGGTTTTTACGACACGTCGACCGTTGAGTCATGTAGCGTCGCCAATCTCTCACGCCGATTGGTCGCGGGCGAAGAGTAGCGACAGGTGAGACTCGAACCCACAACCTTTCGATTGTGAGACGAGCATCTTACCCCTAGACCACTCGTCCCCTACACCAGGGTCTACAGGACCGAGGACACATCAGGGTCTACAGGGTCGAGGACACACCAGGGTCTACCTGGTATGTCCTCGACCCTGTAGACACTGGTGTGTCCTCGACCCTGTAGATCCTGGTGTGTCCTCGACCCTGTAGACCCGGGTGTGTCCTCGGTCCTGTAGACCATGATGTGTCCTCGACCCTGTAGACCCTGATGTGTCCTCGACCCTGTAGACCCGGGTGTGTCCTCGACCCTGTAGACCCTGGTGTGTCCTCGACCCTGTAGACCCTGGTGTGTCTCGACCCTGTAGCCCGGGTGTCCTCGACCCTGTAGACCCGTGTAAGAAATCATCTAAAATAGTCACATTATTGATGATATAGATATTGATGACCGAGGACACACCAGGGTCTACAGGACCGAGGACACACCAGGGTCTACAGGACCGAGGACACATCAGGGTCTACAGGGTCGAGGACACACCAGGGTCTACAGGGTCGAGGACACACCCGGGTCTACAGGGTCAAGGACACACCCGGGTCTACAGGGTCGAGGACACACCCGGGTCTACAGGGTCGAGGACACACCCGGGTCTACAGGGTCGAGGACACACCAGGGTCTACAGGGTCGAGGACACACCAGGGTCTACAGGGTCGAGGACACACCAGGGTCTACAGGGTCGAGGACACACCAGGGTCTACAGGGTCGAGGACACACCAGGGTCTACAGGGTCGAGGACACACCAGGGTCTACAGGACCGAGGACACACCAGGGTCTACAGGACCGAGGACACACCAGGGTCTACAGGGCCGAGGACACATCAGGGTCTACAGGGCCGAGGACACACCAGGGTCTACAGGGTCGAGGACACACCCGGGTCTACAGGACCGAGGACACACCAGGGTCTACAGGACCGAGGACACACCAGTGTGTACAGGACCGAGGACACACCCGGGTCTACAGGGTCGAGGACACACCCGGGTCTACAGGGTCGAGGACACATCAGGGTCTACAGGACCGAGGACACACCCGGGTCTACAGGGTCGAGGACACACCAGGGTCTACAGGGTCGAGGACACACCCGGGTCTACAGGGTCGAGGACATGCCAGTGTCTACAGGACCGAGGACACACCAGGGTCTACAGGGTCGAGGACACACCAGGGTCTACAGGGTCGAGGACACACCAGGGTCTACAGGACCGAGGACACACCAGGGTCTACAGGGTCGAGGACACACCAGGGTCTACAGGGTCGAGGACACACCAGGGTCTACAGGGTCGAGGACACACCAGGGTCTACAGGGTCGAGGACACACCAGGGTCTACAGGGTCGAGGACACACCAGGGTCTACAGGGTCGAGGACACACCAGGGTCTACAGGGTCGAGGACACACCAGGGTCTACAGGGTCGAGGACACATCAGGGTCTACAGGGTCGAGGACACACCAGTGTCTACAGGACCGAGGACACACCAGGGTCTACAGGACCGAGGACACACCAGGGTCTACAGGGCCGAGGACACATCAGGGTCTACAGGGCCGAGGACACACCAGGGTCTACAGGGTCGAGGACACACCCGGATCTACAGGACCGAGGACACACCAGGGTCTACAGGACCGAGGACACACCAGTGTCTACAGGACCGAGGACACACCCGGGTCTACAGGGTCGAGGACACACCCGGGTCTACAGGGTCGAGGACACATCAGGGTCTACAGGACCGAGGACACACCCGGGTCTACAGGGTCGAGGACACACCAGGGTCTACAGGGTCAAGGACACACCCGGGTCTACAGGGTCGAGGACACATCAGGGTCTACAGGACCGAGGACACACCCGGGTCTACAGGGTCGAGGACACATCAGGGTCTACAGGACCGAGGACACACCAGGATCTACAGGGTCGATGATACACCAGGGTCTACAGGGTCGAGGACACACCAGGGTCTACAGGACCGAGGACACACCAGGGTCTACAGGGTCGAGGACACACCAGGGTCTACAGGGCCGAGGACACACCAGGGTCTACAGGGTCGAGGACACACCAGGGTCTACAGGGTCGAGGACACACCAGGGTCTACAGGGCCGAGGACACACCATGGTCTACAGGGCCGAGGTCACATCAGGATCTACAGGGCCCAGGACACAGCAATAGAGTGTTCCACGCGATCACCTCAGCTCCTAGGGCACGTGGCGCCAATGGCACACACTATATGGTATGGTATGACCAATGGTACACACATCCATGTTTTATATTTGCCGAAAACAGCGAGCAGTTTGCAATCTTTAACTGTTCATCGAAAAGCCATGGGTGTTAAGAATGGTTGATCGGTGTAATGAACTGCTGGGCTAATGGACTGTGGGCTAGTGAACTGATGGGCTTGCTGATCACAGCGGTTGCATTGCTCAGATTGCGGCCGCCGCGTTGTCGCCAACGTCAGAGGTGACAACAGAATCCGCCGAGAAGGCGGCCGGCCTCAGCGCCGCCGCCGCCGCAACACTCACGTGAACTTGTCCGCCTGCGTGTTGACGCTGATGCTGAAGCCGATGATGCCGTGCACACAGCGCATTACCGAGTAGACATGGTACCCCAGCTGGTCCCGTGTCCGCAGGAAGTCGAACGTCGGCTCCTCCATCACGTTCTGGGAAGCAGACGACAGGCGTCACGAATCCCTGGAATGTTGGGACATGCTAGTCTTCCCCGAGACGGTAGGATAGATGGTGGGACAAGACATGCTACTTGGAATCTTCAGACGGTGGGACCGTCCCTACTGCCGGCTGAGCCCACTGACCATCAGCAGCTCCATGGTGCTGGAAGTGATCTTCAGACGGTGGGACCGTCCCTACTGCCGGCTGGGCCCACTGACCGTCAGCAGCTCTATAGCGCTGTAAGTGATCCTCAGACGGTGGGACCGTCCCTACTGCCGGCTGGGCCCACTGACCGTCAGCAGCTCCATGGTGCTGGAAGTAATCCTCAAACAGTGGGACCGTCCCTACTGCCGGCTGAGCACACTGACCGTCAGCAGCTCTGTAGCGCTGTAAGTGATCCTCAGACGGTGGGACCGTCCCTACTGCCGGCTGAGCTCACTGACCGTCAGCAGCTCCATGGCGCTGGAAGTGCGCACAGTGCCGGGCCGCCACTGGTAGAAGTTGGTGATCATGGTGTTGGTGTCGCCGTGGTTGAAGGACTTGGCCCGGCACAAGGTCTGGCCCTGTGGTAACTGCACCACGCGGATGTCGGGCCACAAGCGGGGCGGCAGCGGTTCGTAATGGAGCCGCAGACGCACGAGCTCGTACAGTCGCACCGCATCCGACTGGGTCATGTTACCCTGCGCAGATAGGTACTGGGCTGTTATCCTGCACATATCGGCACTGGGCTATGCTACCCTGCATAGATAGGCACTGGGCTATGCTATCCCGCACAGATAGGCGCTGGGCTATGCTATCCTGCACAGATGGACACTGGATTATACCACCGTGCATAGGTGGACACTGGCTACGCTGAGCGGTCGGACAGTGAGTCATGCTGCCATGGACAAACAGATACTGCATCATGTACAGTCAGGCACTGAGTCACGCCACTCTACACGTGATAACACTGAGTCATACTACCCTGCACATAACACTAGGTCATGCTACCCTGTACAGAACAACACTGGGTCACGTCACTCTACACATAATAACACTGAGTCATACTACCCTGCACATAACGCTGGGTCATGCTGCCCTGTACAGAACAACACTGGGTCACGTCACTCTGCACATAATAGCACCGGATCACTTCCCCTGCATATACAAACACTGGATCATGTTAACCAGCACATAATAACACTGAGTCACGTCACCCTGCGCATAATAACAATGGCTTATGCTACCCTGCACATAACACTGAGTCAAGTCATCCTGCACATACTACCACTGGGTCATGTTACCCTGCACATAATAACACTGTGTCATGTTACCCTGTGCATAATAGCACTAAGCCACGTCACCCTGCACTGCACAAGGGCAGCGGGTGTGTGTGTCCCGGCTATGGCTGTGGGACGGTGTCCGATCACAGGGACAGTGGGCCGTGTCCCGGCTATGGCTGTGAGACGGTGCCCGATCACAGGGACAGTGGGGCGTGTCCCGGCTATGGCTGTGAGACGGTGCCCGATCACAGGGACAGTGGGGCGTGTCCCGGCTATGGCTGTGAGACGGTGCCCGATCACAGGGACAGTGGGGCGTGTCCCGGCTATGGCTGTGGGACGGTGCCCGATCACAGGGACAGTGGGGTGTGTGCCGGCTATGGCTGTGGGACGGTGCCCGATCACAGGGACAGTGGGCCGTGTCCCGGCTATGGCTGTGGGACGGTGCCCGATCAGAGGGACAGTGGGGCGTGTCCCGGCTATGGCTGTGGGACGGTGCCCGATCACAGGGACAGTGGGGCGTGTCCCGGCTATGGCTGTGGGACGGTGCCCGATCACAGGGACAGTGGGCCGTGTCCCGGCTATGGCTGTGGGACGGTGCCCGATCACAGGGACAGTGGGGCGTGTCCCGGCTATGGCTGTGGGACGGTGCCCGATCACAGGGACAGTGGGGCGTGTCCCGGCTATGGCTGTGAGACGGTGCCCGATCACAGGGACAGTGGGGCGTGTCCCGGCTATGGCTGTGAGACGGTGCCCGATCAGAGGGACAGTGGGGCGTGTCCCGGCTATGGCTGTGAGACGGTGCCCGATCACAGGGACAGTGGGGCGTGTCCCGGCTATGGCTGTGAGACGGTGTCCGATCACAGGGACAGTGGGGCGTGTCCCGGCTATGGCTGTGGGACGGTGCCCGATCACAGGGACAGTGGGCCGTGTGCCGGCTATGGCTGTGGGACGGTGCCCGATCACAGGGACAGTGGGGCGTGTCCCGGCTATGGCTGTGGGACGGTGTCCGATCACAGGGACAGTGGGGTGTGTGCCGGCTATGGCTGTGGGACGGTGTCCGATCACAGGGACAGTGGGGCGTGTGCCGGCTATGGCTGTGAGACGGTGTCCGATCACAGGGACAGTGGGCCGTGTCCCGGCTATGGCTGTGAGACGGTGTCCGATCACAGGGACAGTGGGGCGTGTGCCGGCTATGGCTGTGAGACGGTGCCCGATCACAGGGACAGTGGGCCGTGTCCCGGCTATGGCTGTGAGACGGTGCCCGATCACAGGGACAGTGGGGCGTGTCCCGGCTATGGCTGTGAGACGGTGTCCGATCACAGGGACAGTGGGCCGTGTCCCGGCTATGGCTGTGAGACGGTGCCCGATCACAGGGACAGTGGGGCGTGTGCCGGCTATGGCTGTGAGACGGTGCCCGATCACAGGGACAGTGGGGCGTGTGCCGGCTATGGCTGTGAGACGGTGCCCGATCACAGGGACAGTGGGGCGTGTCCCGGCTATGGCTGTGGGACGGTGCCCGATCACAGGGACAGTGGGGTGTGTGCCGGCTATGGCTGTGGGACGGTGCCCGATCACAGGGACAGTGGGCCGTGTCCCGGCTATGGCTGTGGGACGGTGCCCGATCAGAGGGACAGTGGGGCGTGTCCCGGCTATGGCTGTGAGACGGTGTCCGATCACAGGGACAGTGGGGCGTGTCCCGGCTATGGCTGTGGGACGGTGTCCGATCACAGGGACAGTGGGCCGTGTGCCGGCTATGGCTGTGGGACGGTGCCCGATCACAGGGACAGTGGGGCGTGTCCCGGCTATGGCTGTGGGACGGTGCCCGATCAGAGGGACAGTGGGGCGTGTCCCGGCTATGGCTGTGAGACGGTGCCCGATCACAGGGACAGTGGGGCGTGTCCCGGCTATGGCTGTGGGACGGTGCCCGATCAGAGGGACAGTGGGGCGTGTCCCGGCTATGGCTGTGAGACGGTGCCCGATCACAGGGACAGTGGGGCGTGTCCCGGCTATGGCTGTGAGACGGTGTCCGATCACAGGGACAGTGGGGCGTGTCCCGGCTATGGCTGTGGGACGGTGCCCGATCACAGGGACAGTGGGCCGTGTGCCGGCTATGGCTGTGGGACGGTGCCCGATCACAGGGACAGTGGGGCGTGTCCCGGCTATGGCTGTGGGACGGTGTCCGATCACAGGGACAGTGGGGTGTGTGCCGGCTATGGCTGTGGGACGGTGTCCGATCACAGGGACAGTGGGGCGTGTGCCGGCTATGGCTGTGAGACGGTGTCCGATCACAGGGACAGTGGGCCGTGTCCCGGCTATGGCTGTGAGACGGTGTCCGATCACAGGGACAGTGGGGCGTGTGCCGGCTATGGCTGTGAGACGGTGCCCGATCACAGGGACAGTGGGCCGTGTCCCGGCTATGGCTGTGAGACGGTGTCCGATCACAGGGACAGTGGGGCGTGTGCCGGATATGGCTGTGAGACGGTGCCCGATCACAGGGACAGTGGGGCGTGTCCCGGCTATGGCTGTGGGACGGTGTCCGATCACAGGGACAGTGGGGCGTGTGCCGGCTATGGCTGTGAGACGGTGCCCGATCACAGGGACAGTGGGGCGTGTCCCGGCTATGGCTGTGAGACGGTGCCCGATCACAGGGACAGTGGGCCGTGTGCCGGCTATGGCTGTGAGACGGTGCCCGATCACAGGGACAGTGGGGCGTGTCCCGGCTATGGCTGTGAGACGGTGCCCGATCACAGGGACAGTGGGGCGTGTCCCGACTATGGCTGTGAGACGGTGCCCGATCACAGGGACAGTGGGGCGTGTCCCGACTATGGCTGTGAGACGGTGCCCGATCACAGGGACAGTGGGGCGTGTCCCGGCTATGGCTGTGAGACGGTGCCCGATCACAGGGACAGTGGGGCGTGTCCCGACTATGGCTGTGAGACGGTGCCCGATCACAGGGACAGTGGGGCGTGTCCCGGCTATGGCTGTGGGACGGTGCCCGATCACAGGGACAGTGGGGCGTGTCCCGGCTATGGCTGTGAGACGGTGCCCGATCACAGGGACAGTGGGGCGTGTGCCGGCTATGGCTGTGGGACGGTGTCCGATCACAGGGACAGTGGGGCGTGTCCCGGCTATGGCTGTGGGACGGTGCCCGATCACAGGGACAGTGGGCCGTGTGCCGGCTATGGCTGTGAGACGGTGCCCGATCACAGGGACAGTGGGGCGTGTCCCGGCTATGGCTGTGGGACGGTGCCCGATCACAGGGACAGTGGGGTGTGTGCCGGCTATGGCTGTGAGACGGTGTCCGATCACAGGGACAGTGGGGCGTGTCCCGGCTATGGCTGTGAGACGGTGCCCGATCACAGGGACAGTGGGGCGTGTGCCGGCTATGGCTGTGAGACGGTGTCCGATCACAGGGACAGTGGGGCGTGTCCCGGCTATGGCTGTGGGACGGTGCCCGATCACAGGGACAGTGGGGCGTGTCCCGGCTATGGCTGTGAGACGGTGCCCGATCACAGGGACAGTGGGGTGTGTGCCGGCTATGGCTGTGAGACGGTGTCCGATCACAGGGACAGTGGGCCGTGTCCCGGCTATGGCTGTGAGACGGTGCCCGATCACAGGGACAGTGGGGCGTGTCCCGGCTATGGCTGTGGGACGGTGCCCGATCACAGGGACAGTGGGGTGTGTGCCGGCTATGGCTGTGAGACGGTGTCCGATCACAGGGACAGTGGGGCGTGTCCCGGCTATGGCTGTGAGACGGTGCCCGATCACAGGGACAGTGGGGCGTGTCCCGGCTATGGCTGTGGGACGGTGCCCGATCACAGGGACAGTGGGGCGTGTGCCGGCTATGGCTGTGGGACGGTGCCCGATCACAGGGACAGTGGGCCGTGTCCCGGCTATGGCTGTGGGACGGTGCCCGATCACAGGGACAGTGGGGCGTGTCCCGGCTATGGCTGTGAGACGGTGCCCGATCACAGGGACAGTGGGCCGTGTGCCGGCTATGGCTGTGAGACGGTGCCCGATCACAGGGACAGTGGGGCGTGTCCCGGCTATGGCTGTGAGACGGTGCCCGATCACAGGGACAGTGGGGCGTGTCCCGGCTATGGCTGTGAGACGGTGCCCGATCACAGGGACAGTGGGGCGTGTGCCGGCTATGGCTGTGAGACGGTGCCCGATCACAGGGACAGTGGGGCGTGTCCCGGCTATGGCTGTGGGACGGTGTCCGATCACAGGGACAGTGGGGCGTGTGCCGGCTATGGCTGTGAGACGGTGCCCGATCACAGGGACAGTGGGGCGTGTCCCGGCTATGGCTGTGAGACGGTGCCCGATCACAGGGACAGTGGGCCGTGTGCCGGCTATGGCTGTGAGACGGTGCCCGATCACAGGGACAGTGGGGCGTGTCCCGGCTATGGCTGTGAGACGGTGCCCGATCACAGGGACAGTGGGGCGTGTCCCGACTATGGCTGTGAGACGGTGCCCGATCACAGGGACAGTGGGGCGTGTCCCGGCTATGGCTGTGAGACGGTGCCCGATCACAGGGACAGTGGGCCGTGTGCCGGCTATGGCTGTGAGACGGTGCCCGATCACAGGGACAGTGGGGCGTGTCCCGGCTATGGCTGTGAGACGGTGCCCGATCACAGGGACAGTGGGGCGTGTCCCGACTATGGCTGTGAGACGGTGCCCGATCACAGGGACAGTGGGGCGTGTCCCGACTATGGCTGTGAGACGGTGCCCGATCACAGGGACAGTGGGGCGTGTCCCGGCTATGGCTGTGAGACGGTGCCCGATCACAGGGACAGTGGGGCGTGTCCCGACTATGGCTGTGAGACGGTGCCCGATCACAGGGACAGTGGGGCGTGTCCCGGCTATGGCTGTGGGACGGTGCCCGATCACAGGGACAGTGGGGCGTGTCCCGGCTATGGCTGTGAGACGGTGCCCGATCACAGGGACAGTGGGGCGTGTGCCGGCTATGGCTGTGGGACGGTGTCCGATCACAGGGACAGTGGGGCGTGTCCCGGCTATGGCTGTGGGACGGTGCCCGATCACAGGGACAGTGGGCCGTGTGCCGGCTATGGCTGTGAGACGGTGCCCGATCACAGGGACAGTGGGGCGTGTCCCGGCTATGGCTGTGGGACGGTGCCCGATCACAGGGACAGTGGGGTGTGTGCCGGCTATGGCTGTGAGACGGTGTCCGATCACAGGGACAGTGGGGCGTGTCCCGGCTATGGCTGTGAGACGGTGCCCGATCACAGGGACAGTGGGGCGTGTGCCGGCTATGGCTGTGGGACGGTGTCCGATCACAGGGACAGTGGGGCGTGTCCCGGCTATGGCTGTGGGACGGTGCCCGATCACAGGGACAGTGGGGCGTGTCCCGGCTATGGCTGTGAGACGGTGCCCGATCACAGGGACAGTGGGGTGTGTGCCGGCTATGGCTGTGAGACGGTGTCCGATCACAGGGACAGTGGGCCGTGTCCCGGCTATGGCTGTGAGACGGTGCCCGATCACAGGGACAGTGGGGCGTGTCCCGGCTATGGCTGTGGGACGGTGCCCGATCACAGGGACAGTGGGGTGTGTGCCGGCTATGGCTGTGAGACGGTGTCCGATCACAGGGACAGTGGGGCGTGTCCCGGCTATGGCTGTGAGACGGTGCCCGATCACAGGGACAGTGGGGCGTGTCCCGGCTATGGCTGTGGGACGGTGCCCGATCACAGGGACAGTGGGGCGTGTGCCGGCTATGGCTGTGGGACGGTGCCCGATCACAGGGACAGTGGGCCGTGTCCCGGCTATGGCTGTGGGACGGTGCCCGATCACAGGGACAGTGGGGCGTGTCCCGGCTATGGCTGTGGGACGGTGCCCGATCACAGGGACAGTGGGCCGTGTGCCGGCTATGGCTGTGGGACGGTGCCCGATCACAGGGACAGTGGGGCGTGTCCCGGCTATGGCTGTGGGACGGTGCCCGATCACAGGGACAGTGGGGCGTGTCCCGGCTATGGCTGTGAGACGGTGCCCGATCACAGGGACAGTGGGGCGTGTCCCGGCTATGGCTGTGGGACGGTGCCCGATCACAGGGACAGTGGGGCGTGTCCCGGCTATGGCTGTGAGACGGTGCCCGATCACAGGGACAGTGGGGCGTGTCCCGGCTATGGCTGTGAGACGGTGCCCGATCACAGGGACAGTGGGGCGTGTCCCGGCTATGGCTGTGGGACGGTGCCCGATCACAGGGACAGTGGGGCGTGTGCCGGCTATGGCTGTGGGACGGTGCCCGATCACAGGGACAGTGGGGCGTGTCCCGGCTATGGCTGTGGGACGGTGTCCGATCACAGGGACAGTGGGGCGTGTGCCGGCTATGGCTGTGGGACGGTGCCCGATCACAGGGACAGTGGGGCGTGTGCCGGCTATGGCTGTGAGACGGTGCCCGATCACAGGGACAGTGGGCCGTGTGCCGGCTATGGCTGTGAGACGGTGCCCGATCACAGGGACAGTGGGGCGTGTCCCGGCTATGGCTGTGAGACGGTGCCCGATCACAGGGACAGTGGGGCGTGTCCCGGCTATGGCTGTGAGACGGTGCCCGATCACAGGGACAGTGGGGCGTGTCCCGGCTATGGCTGTGAGACGGTGCCCGATCACAGGGACAGTGGGGCGTGTGCCGGCTATGGCTGTGAGACGGTGCCCGATCACAGGGACAGTGGGGCGTGTCCCGGCTATGGCTGTGAGACGGTGCCCGATCACAGGGACAGTGGGGCGTGTCCCGGCTATGGCTGTGAGACGGTGCCCGATCACAGGGACAGTGGGGCGTGTCCCGGCTATGGCTGTGAGACGGTGCCCGATCACAGGGACAGTGGGGCGTGTCCCGGCTATGGCTGTGAGACGGTGCCCGATCACAGGGACAGTGGGGCGTGTCCCGGCTATGGCTGTGAGACGGTGCCCGATCACAGGGACAGTGGGGCGTGTCCCGGCTATGGCTGTGGGACGGTGCCCGATCACAGGGACAGTGGGCCGTGTCCCGGCTATGGCTGTGAGACGGTGCCCGATCACAGGGACAGTGGGGCGTGTCCCGGCTATGGCTGTGGGACGGTGCCCGATCACAGGGACAGTGGGGTGTGTCCCGGCTATGGCTGTGAGACGGTGTCCGATCACAGGGACAGTGGGGCGTGTCCCGGCTATGGCTGTGGGACGGTGCCCGATCACAGGGACAGTGGGGCGTGTCCCGGCTATGGCTGTGAGACGGTGCCCGATCACAGGGACAGTGGGCCGTGTCCCGGCTATGGCTGTGAGACGGTGCCCGATCACAGGGACAGTGGGGCGTGTCCCGGCTATGGCTGTGAGACGGTGCCCGATCACAGGGACAGTGGGGCGTGTCCCGGCTATGGCTGTGAGACGGTGCCCGATCACAGGGACAGTGGGGCGTGTGCCGGCTATGGCTGTGAGACGGTGCCCGATCACAGGGACAGTGGGGCGTGTCCCGGCTATGGCTGTGGGACGGTGTCCGATCACAGGGACAGTGGGGCGTGTGCCGGCTATGGCTGTGAGACGGTGCCCGATCACAGGGACAGTGGGGCGTGTCCCGGCTATGGCTGTGAGACGGTGCCCGATCACAGGGACAGTGGGCCGTGTGCCGGCTATGGCTGTGAGACGGTGCCCGATCACAGGGACAGTGGGGCGTGTCCCGGCTATGGCTGTGAGACGGTGCCCGATCACAGGGACAGTGGGGCGTGTCCCGACTATGGCTGTGAGACGGTGCCCGATCACAGGGACAGTGGGGCGTGTCCCGACTATGGCTGTGAGACGGTGCCCGATCACAGGGACAGTGGGGCGTGTCCCGGCTATGGCTGTGAGACGGTGCCCGATCACAGGGACAGTGGGGCGTGTCCCGACTATGGCTGTGAGACGGTGCCCGATCACAGGGACAGTGGGGCGTGTCCCGGCTATGGCTGTGGGACGGTGCCCGATCACAGGGACAGTGGGGCGTGTCCCGGCTATGGCTGTGAGACGGTGCCCGATCACAGGGACAGTGGGGCGTGTGCCGGCTATGGCTGTGGGACGGTGTCCGATCACAGGGACAGTGGGGCGTGTCCCGGCTATGGCTGTGGGACGGTGCCCGATCACAGGGACAGTGGGCCGTGTGCCGGCTATGGCTGTGAGACGGTGCCCGATCACAGGGACAGTGGGGCGTGTCCCGGCTATGGCTGTGGGACGGTGCCCGATCACAGGGACAGTGGGGTGTGTGCCGGCTATGGCTGTGAGACGGTGTCCGATCACAGGGACAGTGGGGCGTGTCCCGGCTATGGCTGTGAGACGGTGCCCGATCACAGGGACAGTGGGGCGTGTGCCGGCTATGGCTGTGAGACGGTGTCCGATCACAGGGACAGTGGGGCGTGTCCCGGCTATGGCTGTGGGACGGTGCCCGATCACAGGGACAGTGGGGCGTGTCCCGGCTATGGCTGATGTTAGACGGTGCCCGATCACAGGGACAGTGGGGTGTGTGCCGGCTATGGCTGTGAGACGGTGTCCGATCACAGGGACAGTGGGCCGTGTCCCGGCTATGGCTGTGAGACGGTGCCCGATCACAGGGACAGTGGGGCGTGTCCCGGCTATGGCTGTGGGACGGTGCCCGATCACAGGGACAGTGGGGTGTGTGCCGGCTATGGCTGTGAGACGGTGTCCGATCACAGGGACAGTGGGCCGTGTCCCGGCTATGGCTGTGAGACGGTGCCCGATCACAGGGACAGTGGGGCGTGTCCCGGCTATGGCTGTGGGACGGTGCCCGATCACAGGGACAGTGGGGCGTGTGCCGGCTATGGCTGTGGGACGGTGCCCGATCACAGGGACAGTGGGCCGTGTCCCGGCTATGGCTGTGGGACGGTGCCCGATCACAGGGACAGTGGGGCGTGTCCCGGCTATGGCTGTGAGACGGTGCCCGATCACAGGGACAGTGGGGCGTGTGCCGGCTATGGCTGTGAGACGGTGCCCGATCACAGGGACAGTGGGGCGTGTCCCGGCTATGGCTGTGAGACGGTGCCCGATCACAGGGACAGTGGGGCGTGTCCCGGCTATGGCTGTGAGACGGTGCCCGATCACAGGGACAGTGGGGCGTGTGCCGGCTATGGCTGTGAGACGGTGCCCGATCACAGGGACAGTGGGGCGTGTCCCGGCTATGGCTGTGAGACGGTGCCCGATCACAGGGACAGTGGGGCGTGTCCCGGCTATGGCTGTGAGACGGTGTCCGATCACAGGGACAGTGGGGCGTGTCCCGGCTATGGCTGTGAGACGGTGCCCGATCACAGGGACAGTGGGCCGTGTGCCGGCTATGGCTGTGAGACGGTGCCCGATCACAGGGACAGTGGGGCGTGTCCCGGCTATGGCTGTGAGACGGTGCCCGATCACAGGGACAGTGGGGCGTGTCCCGGCTATGGCTGTGGGACGGTGCCCGATCACAGGGACAGTGGGGCGTGTCCCGGCTATGGCTGTGAGACGGCGCCGGGCACGGCAGTGCCTCGCCAGGCGAGCCGGTTCGCACCTGAACCAGCATCTGCAGGAACAGCCGCGCCCGGAATGTGCGGCTGAACTGCACCAGCGCCGCCTCGGTGACGCCCAGCAGGGCGCAGTGTTTGTCCAGCGCCATCCAGTGGCGCTGTTTGAGCAGCTTCATCCGCATGTCCCTGTCGGCAGCGTCGGACCACACCTCACGCACGCGCACACGGCGGCACTGCCTGCGACCGAACGGTCGAAGGGGCGTCCCGACGCATGCACCGACTCCTCCACAGCACACACATGCGAGACGCACTGCACTAATCAGCATTCACAATCACAATCGCCCGGAGGGTGATGATCGAACAGTTTGCACGATTGCTTAGCGCACGTCAGTTGTGTCCAAACACCGGCAGAAGCTCAATTAGCATTCTCAAACAGATTCGAGGGTGGCAAGTTGACAAATCGCGTCGACACGTCTACTTCACAGCATGCCATTGCGTATGCACAGTGGCGGCAGCTCCACGGCCGCTAGACGTGCCAGGACTGACGTGCTGCTGCCATAGTTACACCCGACCGCTGGCGACGTGAGCGACAACGACAACTACCCGTCGCCCGATGCAGTCAGACACCGGGTCAGGCAATACAGCATCAGCGGTCCGTGACCCGCCAACGGTCACACCAGGAGCAGCATCAGCGGTCCGTGACCTATGGTCACACCAGGAGCAGCATCAGCGGTCCGTGACCCGCCAACGGTCACACCAGGAGCAGCATCAGCGGTCCGTGACCAACGGTCACACCAGGAACGGCATCAGCGGTCCGTGACCTGCCAACAGTCACACCAGGAGCAACATCAGCGGTTCGTGACCCACGAACGGTCCCCTGGGTGTCTTCACGGCTTACTTGCAGGCGTTCGTCGGCTTCAGGAACCAGTTGTAGTACGACTTGAGCTGCTCCGTCTTGAGCATGTTGAACAGCGAGCTGTCGAACACCTTCTCCTCGAAGTCGGCTATGTGGTCTATGATCACGTGAATGAGGTCCTGCGAAAGGCAGCCTGCGTCAGCATAGCTTCACCACAACAGCCGGTCACTCATAATTGCAAGTCACATACAAAGGCGTATTCGGTCGACCACCCTGGGTGTGAACAAAATACCTTCGACAGCGACGAAGGACTACGGTCATGAGAAATTATCCCCAAACCCTACACATGCCTGTGATTTGGAACGATACAGGAAGCAATACGAGATACACCTACAATCATGGCCATGAAAACTGTTACGAGCTGAATAAAATCGTAAAGAACAATAATTGTAATTCCTAGAGTACATCATGGCTCCGATGCCCTCCGCACCCCACAGATCCGACCCCGGTAACATGCGTGGTTTACTTGTGTTGCATACCGAACGCAGCGTGACGGCAGACCTGCAGCAGATATCAGCCAGGCCTGGTCAAGTCGGTCCAGTGCATGCTTCCGAGTCCTCCAATTGAGCAGCACAATTTCCGGTGCATCAAAATCAGACAACACTTCATGAAATCGGCATCACGAGCTCTCGTTTGTGCTCGGCGCGTCGCTATTTTTGATTTGTTACTCAAGAAATGTAAATCGAAACCAGTAGAAGATAAACCCAATACCGTGATATATATCCCTAGAACCTAGCTCCGTGTCAGAGCTATTCAGTGTACTACCACTGGAATGAAAGCCTGGGCTTAATTAAGCGACCGTAGCTTTGGGCATTTTGTTGTATTGTATTGTAGTTTAGGGGCGCATCGACTTGGGCATTTTGTCGAAGAGTCATCAGTATACACCATCAGTCGTTAAATAGAATAATGCAGACCTCGAACAGAAAAAGGAAAAGATAATTTCACAAAGGATAATGTTCTGAAGGACGAAGACCCGGGACCCGGCTGTTTTTTTCCCACCTGTGCACGAGGGAGCTCCGTTTCTGAGCCAAGCCAACCGTGCAACGTGAAGTTTGAGTTAGTACGAGAGACGGTGAGGCACGAATTAATCGATTATATATATATATATATATATATATATATATATATATATATATATGGATATGGATATGGATATATATATATATATATATATATATATATATATATATATATATATATATATATATATATATATATATATATAAGGGGTGCGAATTCAACCTACTCTCCGGTGGACATGGTAAGGGATGCCTTCTGATTTTATGAACGCTATCATAAGAAATCATCTAAAATAGTCACATTATTTATTCATGAGAATGCTTTGTGGCTAGCTGACTAGCTGCGCCGGGACAGTTGGTGGTGTGTGGGCGGCGCTGGGCGCTGCACCACCCACAGTAATTACTCAGCCATTTGGGCTTGCACGCGCTTCCGCCACAACTAGAACCGAGCCATCTCCACTCTCTGCCAACAGCGACATGGTGCCCGATTTCCCACCCGCAGCACGGGAGCCCCACAGCCCACCTTCTGGCCCCACTCGTATATGGCCTCCAATGGCACGGGCGTCCCACAGCCCACCTTCTGGCCTCACTCGTATATGGCCTCCAATGGCACGGGCGTCCCACAGCCCACCTTCTGGCCTCACTCGTATATGGCCTGCAATGGCACGGGCGTCCCACAGCCCACCTTCTGGCCCCACTCGTATATGGCCTCCAATGGCACGCTACACTGATTGTTACATACTGAGTCCCCGTGCCATGCGTATCGCATGTGGACAGTCCGCGTGCCACGTACCGGCAGTCCCCGTGCCACACACTAACAGTCCGCGTGCCACACACTAACAGTCCCGTACCACGTACCGGCAGTCCCCGTGCCACACACTAACAGTCCGCGTGCCACGTACCGGCAGTTTATCGCTGAAGCCGTCGGCGCGGATGGTGTAGCCACGCTCGCCCGACTCGAGCCGGTAGCTGAGGCGGGCGGCAGTGGCCGGGTACAGCGTCTCGGCCAGCTGGTGCGTCAGCATGTTGTCCATCAGATCCAGCATGGCGCAGCTGCCGCCACACGGCGTCAGTCGGTCAGCACGCTGGCGTCGCGTCACCGTGGCAACCGTGCGGACCAATGGCAACGTGTGGCCGAACACGGCAACACTAGCCGCAGGGTGTCAAGCGACCATGGCCTTGTGGTGCCGGGAAACGAGCGACGGCGGACCTGGCATCGACTGGCGAGCACTGCTACAGCTACACTCCGGGCAGAGCTTACAGCTGGACGTCAGATCAGCTACGACGGGACGCGTGACAATAACCGGGCACCTTCTCATTTGACAAAATGCCCGTACATCCAAGAGGACATCACACCGTCTCCGCGTGCTATTGTAGCTCAGGTTAGCTCAAGCTCAAGCTACTGTAGCTGATCCGGAGACGGACGTACTTGACTTGACAATCCCTCCAAAGCAATAGAAGATGGCCACAATCTGCCTGCGACTCACTTCAGTGCCGATTGCAGGGGAAGATCGGAGCAGAGCCGGATGCTGACGTAGGCACGCGGCAGGTTGAACTTGCAGTCGCGCCGGTAGAAGAGCTCGCCGTCGGCGTGCTCGACGGCGCGGACCGGGTGCGCCGAGTGCGGCACGTCCGCCGCCACCATCTCGAACGAGTGCGCCACGAACGGGTTCACCTCGGGCACGTGGAAGCTCGCCTCGAGCGAGGACAGGTCGCGCCAGCGCGCCAGCCACTCAGCCGGCACGTCTGTCGACAGAACACCTCGGTTTGACCTCGCCACCTGTGGCAAATCTGCCGACACAGCACCTCGGTTTGACCCCGCCACCTGTGGCACGTCCATCGACAGAACACCTCGGTCTGACCTCGCCACTTGTGGCAAATCTGCCGACATAGCACCTCGGTTTGACCCCGCCACCTGTGGCACGTCCATCGACAGAACACCTCGGTTTGACCCCGTCGCCTGTGGCACGTCCATCGACAGAACACCTCGGTTTGACCCCGCCACCTGTGGCACGTCCATCGACAGAACACCTCGGTTTGGCCCCGCCACCTGTGCTTGTCGAGCCGTTTGTGGCGGAGATGTGATGAGACAGCACACGATCCGTGCAGCACGGATTGCGGCCGAGGCCCCTCCCCACCCAAAGGTCACACACATTGGCAACGTGTAGCATGCCACGCTTAACGTAGGTAGCGAGTCTCCACATCAAAGGAACTCTTTAAGTGTCCTACGTCGGCTGACGCCGAATTTACGTATGTCGGGACACACCAGTTGCGTGTACGAATGTTTGCCGATACCGGCACAACTGGCAACTGCTTTTACTTGACATCGCTTAGGCGGACATGGACTTCAGCTCCACCTCATGCTGTGATGTCAACACAACGCACACAACGTCAACGCATCACGTGACAACGTAGCATGTTCTCTCTTAAAGTGTGTGATCGAGCGGCCAAGTGATCCGCTCTATCGTCTGATGTTGGCGATGTCGGAGTCGGGACTCTGGACCCACTCGTCGCTGAAATTTATATCGGAAGACACACACCAGCACTGAAAACATCACTTCAGCGGTAATTCGTCTGTGAATCAATCCTCCCGAAGTTTTGTATAGACGGGTCTAAAGGGTGTTTACGAACATGCAAAGGTGCATTCACATGATACAGCGGCCTTGAGCTACAAAACCCAGTCACACGTCCATAATGTGCACGATCAGTTAGCGTCAAGCTTGCGGCAAATTCGCTGCCGGCCCGTCTCGTGCCGGCGACACGCCGTTCGGTCACTGACCCTGCTCCGAGTAGCGTGTGCCGAACCACGGCTCCGTCAGCTGACACTCGCCCGACTTCTCGAAGGTACGCGAGCTCACCAGAATGTTACAGTTGGTGGGCAGCATCGCCTCTTGGCACGATCCGATCAGCTGGAACATGGCGCAACATACGTCACACAGCTAGTAGTGTCAGCAGTCACACTCACAGTCGTGTCAGTAGTCATACTATCAGTCGTGTCAGCAGTCACACATCACTCGTGTCAGCAGTCACACATCACTCGTGTCAGCAGTCACACATCACTCGTGTCAGTAGTCACACATCACTCGTGTCAGCAGTCACACATCACTCGTGTCAGCAGTCACACTCACAATCATGTCAGCAGTCATACTATCAGTCGTGTCAGTAGTCACACATCACTCGTGTCAGTAGTCACACATCACTCGTGTCAGTAGTCACACATCACTCGTGTCAGTAGTCACACATCACTCGTGTCAGTAGTCACACATCACTCGTGTCAGTAGTCACACATCACTCGTGTCAGTAGTCACACTTCACTCGTGTCAGTAGTCACACATCACTCGTGTCAGCAGTCATACTATCAGTCGTGTCAGCAGTCACACATCACTCGTGTCAGCAGTCACACATCACTCGTGTCAGTAGTCACACATCACTCGTGTCAGTAGTCACACGTCACTCGTGTCAGTAGTCACACTTCACTCGTGTCAGTAGTCACACATCACTCGTGTCAGCAGTCATACTATCAGTCGTGTCAGTAGTCACACATCACTCGTGTCAGTAGTCACACATCACTCGTGTCAGTAGTCACACATCACTCGTGTCAGTAGTCACACATCACTCGTGTCAGTAGTCACACTTCACTCGTGTCAGTAGTCACACATCACTCGTGTCAGCAGTCATACTATCAGTCGTGTCAGCAGTCACACATCACTCGTGTCAGTAGTCACACATCACTCGTCCCAGTAGTCACACGTCACTCGTGTCAGTAGTCACACTTCACTCGTGTCAGTAGTCACACATCACTCGTGTCAGCAGTCATACTATCAGTCGTGTCAGTAGTCACACATCACTCGTGTCAGTAGTCACACATCACTCGTGTCAGTAGTCACACATCACTCGTGTCAGTAGTCACACGTCACTCGTGTCAGTAGTCACACATCACTCGTGTCAGTAGTCACACATCAGTGGCATCAACTGACACGCTCCTCACTAGTCAAATAGAAATGGTGGTGCCAGGGCCGGTGACCATGCTGGCTGTTGTTATCGGAGGTGAACTTCGCCATGGCTGGGGTTGTCCGGGACGGATTCCACACGGGCTTGTTGTTATGACCATCGAGCGGATCGCGATCGAACTCTGAGGACCTTAACCCTGGCTGGATACAGACAGCCCCCCAGCAAAACAGCCTCACCATACCCATGAAAGGCGAAGTTTGTTTGTTCGAACGTGGCCAAATGACCGTTGGAAGGGGTCAGCGAACTACCCAGCCTCGACACCGCCCGCCGCGTCAGATGTTGGATTATTATAGGCAGTAACCAATGGTCGGTAATGACCAGCTCAAGGATGGACGAGGCGGTTAGGAGTGTAATTGAGGAGAGAGCTCGCCGTTCTGCAAGCAATAGCGCTTCAAAGCAAGTGGTTCATGTGGCAGCCAATGGCACGTGGATGGATGACTCGAATAACAGTGATACATATTGAGTTGAAAAGGGAGCGATACCTTTTTTACGTTCAAAATATACTTCATACATCCGATGTCTTCTCTAAACAAACTGACACCATGCCATGAAAATCATTCCACTGAAAAGTCTTAGCAGACTAAATTTGTCCCTCGAAGACCCCCTCCCTCCCCCCCACACACCAAAAAAAAGTTGTCAGTCAAACAACAGACAGGAATGACAAGGCGAGAATGTAGCAATACATAAGGAATTTGAAGAATAACTCGACGACATAAAAATAAGAAAATATATCGCACTTATGACAACAAAATATACATTTAGTTCATGGTTCCCCATGATGTTTGGTTAAATATGCAGTTCTTTCACTCGAAAAACAACACAAAATACGCCAGAACAATTCGGCCTGCATGTACTTGTTCATAATAGCATTTGTAATCATATAATATATTGCTACAAGTTGTGTCTATGTCGATTTCTCGTATGATGGTCCACTTTTTATATGGTAGCTTTGCTGACCTTACTTACCCAGTGCGGCGCCGCATTTACACCTACCCCATTCTGCGAGATTACGAAAACATGCGAGGCGAGAGAACAGACAACTGCTTGTTTCTATGAATCAGTGGAAGCTATCTAAAATTGTTCAATTTTCGTCTGAAACGAGGAGAGTGGTACTTGAAAGAGCACGCTGCTCAAATCCAGCGGCAAGTATATCAGTATGCAGACATATTTTCCCCTTTATCTCTCAATGCCATTCATATTCCCAAGTGTATTTTTGAGCTAGTTATCTTGATAAATCCATTTTCTACCTAGATTAATCAAGAGCAATAGTTAATACAAATTTCGTTTCTCTTAACCCAAATGAGTCACCGAACTCCAACCGCCGAACTATACCTCACCTAGCCCGGTAAGCACTCCAACAACTGGGTGACAACGCGCCGCTGCCAGGGAAATCAGCTGCATGACCACTGCAGTCGACCCCCCCTCCCCCAATAAACAAGCCACAGGACGAGGTGTGCCCCAAGTCCACGTCCGACCAACTGGTCATACAGAACCCGTTGCCGGTAGTGTCGACATCGGCAAACACTCACCACACAGGCGCCTCGACAGTGTCTCGACAAAGGGACGCCACGCTTCGGCCGACATGGGACACCGGCACCGCCGGTGTTGAGCCATTTGGCTGACGAGTCAACAGCGGACCGACACGGGCATCACCCGCGCCAGACCAGCCCGCAGAGCTCAGCCAGCGAAATACGGCACAGACAGCGCAAACAGGGTGCAAATCGGGTCCTCTGGAAGCGGAATAGGGTGCAGAAGCCCGTGACATACAACCACCACGTGCTCCCAGCAGAACCCACCTCCGCGTCGTAGTTGAAGAGAAGCACATCGCCGCAGATGAAGTCCTCCGGCGCGTAGTTCTGCATGTTGTCCGCCAACGACTGCACCCAGTCCTGCGGCGACGACTCCTCCGTGTACCGGAAACTCATCTGCCACCGGGCACCATCGGTCAATCGCCGGCCACTGCCAACGCTGAAACCGCTACCTCGTCCGAGGCGCGTCACGTGTCAATGAACTCGGCTGGGCTGACACGAATCGCTGATCCCGAGCAGAGCGGCTGGCGGATCAGCGACACTCTAGAGGCAGGTCAAACACCTAACATTCTGAACGTTTTGCTGTAGTGAAACAGACAAAAACATCAATGTCAACAGCATATATTCTCCAGACGAAGCTATAGAAGTCATCAGGTAGTGACTGCCATGGCGTCACATGCCAAGGGAAGATTAGAAATTCACATACATGGTTGGCAGGAAATGAAAAATGACATGCAGGGATAGGGATGCAAGAAAATATGCAAAAGGTTCGCCTGGCCAAGGGAAAAACAGGAGCACCGGCAAGGTTGAAAAATAAACTGCTCCTCGATTTTTGTCCGCATCCACAACAGCACCACTCAACTTCCGGAGGAGAGATATAAATGAGAGGATAATTTTATGGAAAGGGCAATAAAATTATCCTCTCATTTATATTTCTCCTCTGGAAGTTGAGTGGTGCTGTTTGACAGTAACTGCTCTGTGATAAGGCTCCCAAGATGTACTAGAAAGTGCAAACTGAGATTCTAATGCAACAGGTTTGAAGACAAACATCCGCTCCGTACTCGATAACCCAAATATTTTCCTCTCCACATTCAGGATTACAAAGCACAAATCCAACCCTGAGCATAGTTAACGATAAACAAATCCACGTGACCTGACTTTTGAATTTAGCCCGCAATAACGACAATGCGATGCCAGAATTGATTCTTCTCTATTGTCCTGACGAACGTATAGAATGTATGAAAATACGGCGTGTCCGTTGATAGTGATTCGCCCAGCAACGCTGCGACATGCTGCCAAACTTTTCAGAGATGCTACGGACACACCGGGGGACGTTGACTGACACATGGGGTGGCAGACACACTGGAGGATGTTGGCAGACACATTGGGGGATGCTGGCAGACACACTGAGTGTACTGGCAGACACCGTCCGATGGTACTGGCGGACACACTGGGGGATGTTGGCAGGCACACTGAGGGTACTGGCAGACACCGTCCGATGGTACTGGCGGACACACTGGGGGATGTTGGCAGACACCACTGAGGGTACTGGCAGACACCGTCCGATGGTACTGGCGGACACACTGGGGGATGTTGGCAGGCACACTGAGGGTACTGGCAGACACCGTCCGATGGTACTGGCGGACACACTGGGGGATGTTGGCAGGCACACTGAGGGTACTGGCAGACACCGTCCGATGGTACTGGCGGACACACTGGGGGATGTTGACAGGCACACTGAGGGTACTGGCAGACACCGTCCGATGGTACTGGCGGACACACTGGGGGATGTTGGCATGCACACTGAGGGTACTGGCAGACACCGTCCGATGGTACTAGCGGACACACTGGGGGATGTTGGCAGGCACACTGAGGGTACTGGCAGACACCGTCCGATGGTACTGGCGGACACATTGGGGGATGTTGGCAGACACACTGGGGTACTGGCAGACACCGTCCGATGGTACTGGCGGACACACTGGGGGATGTTGGCAGGCACACTGAGGGTACTCGCAGACGCCGTCTGGGGGTGTTGGCGGACACTGTCGGGGCTTATCAGTAAACACACACCGCATAGGTGTTGGCAGCACCGTCTGGGGGAACGGGATGGGAGGGGGGACTCGATGCAGCAGTGTACGTTGCGTCAGTGGGAGGCCAGGAGGCCGGTCAGGCACAGCTGGCAGTTGGCACCGTCTGGGGGAGCGGGGCGGGGAGCGGGGACTCGGTGCAGCAGTGTACGTGGTGTCGGCGGGGGCCCGTCCGATACCCGGTCGATGTGCTTGATCTCGTCGTAGACGCGCTGCTGCGGCCCGATGCGGCGCAGCATGGCCATGTAGGCCCAGACGGCGGCCAGCACGTCGGCCGCCCGCTCCAGGCCGGCGTCGGTCAGCTGCACCGTCACGTAGAAACACGACGCGCTCGAGTTGTGCTCGAAGCCCGACTCGCTGTTGCCGCTCACCAGACTGACGGCCCACATCCTGGCGGCGGGAGGCAGGCTGACGGAACGCAGGCTGACGGGACACAGGCTGACAGGACACAGACTGACGCGAGGCAGCATGACGGGACGCAGGCTGACGGCCCACATCCTGGTGACCGGACGTAGCATGCTTCCAGTTCCACGATACATTGCTTGCAACTACCTCAATCTCTCCTTTCCCCCAGTATGGTGCCACCGCCCACCTCAAAATTTACTTAGGACTGCTAGCAGGGAGGACTCACTCGTGATTCGGGAAAAAATACCACCGTATTCCGCAGACGGGACGTTGGATTGCTGTTTGGGGCATCACGGTGATCTACGTGACCAGGATGGGGCTGACCTGCGCTTCAGGTACGCCAGTATGCCGCCGCGACCCTCGTGACCCATGAGCCAGCTGATGTAGTTGAGAGGCCGGGTGCGGTAGTGCTTCATCATGCTGGGCAGCTGCCAGGTGACGGTGAGCTGGTGACGATCCTTGACGGGCAGCAGACGGTACAGCCGATGGAACTTGGCCGGCTCCCACGGCTGGCCGTGGCTGGCGAACGACGGCCGGGGCTCGGTGGAGCCGGGCACCTTGCAGAAGATGTCCACCACCTGACGGCACGGTACGACACTGGAGACCTCCGCCGCATTATGGCGCAATACAGCACCGGAGACCCACACATCACGACGCAACATAGCACTGAACATCTCCGTCTCCATCACCCGTTTGTGCAATACAGCAATGAAGATCCCACCCCTGGCGGTACAATACAGCAATGAAGATCCCACCCCTGGCGGTACAATGCAGCAATGAAGATCCCACCCCTGGCGGTACAATACAGCAATGAATATCCCACTCCTGGCGGTACAATACAGCAATGAAGATCCCACCCCTCGCGGTACAATACAGCAATGAAGATCCCACCCCTGGTGGTACAATGCAGCAATGAAGATCCCACCCTGGCGGTACAATACAGCAATAAAGACCAATGAAGATCCCCTGGCGGTACAATGCAGCAATGAAGATCCCACCCTGGCGGTACAATCAGCAATGAAGATCCCACCCCTGGCGGTACAATACAGCAATGAAGATCCCACCCCTGGCGGTACAATACAGCAATGAAGATCCCACCCCTGGCGGTACAATACAGCAATGAAGATCCCACCCCTGGCGGTACAATACAGCAATGAAGATCCCACCCCTGGCGGTACAATGCAGCAATGAAGATCCCACCCCTGGCGGTACAATGCAGCAATGAAGATCCCACCCCTGGCGGTACAATACAGCAATGAAGATCCCACCCCTCGCGGTACAATACAGCAATGAAGATCCCACCCCTGGCGGTACAATACAGCAATGAAGATCCCACCCCTGCGCTGGCGGTACAATACAGCAATGGCGATCACACCCCTGGCGGTACAATACAGCAATGAAGATCCCACCCCTGCGCTGGCGGTACAATACAGCAATGAAGATCCCACCCCTGCGCTGGCGGTACAATACAGCAATGGCGATATCCACCACCTGACTGCACAACACACCACTGAAGATCTTCATACCACGGAACAATACACGAATGAAGATCTCCACACCACGAAACAACACATCCCCGTTGATTCACACCATCTGACAGCACCAAACATAACTCGTGTAGCAGATCAGGGAGCAAGCGCTGTACCACAGAAAGGACGAGCAGACAGTGAGTGGAAGCGAGGGGCGGAGAGCCGACAGCCGAGAGCGGAGAGCGGAGAGGGTGAGAGAGGGAGTTGAATTGGCTGAATTTGGAGAACAATTTGCTGGGGATCGAGTGGGATGAAGACGGACAGTGTGCCAGTGAAGCTGAGAAAAACAGGATCAGTATTCCACAATCTGAATATTACACATCTAGTATAATTATATATGATCAAACAGACTCTAATCAGGAGAAAATAAAACAAACGTCGAGGACGAGGGCTACGTCTTTTTCGGGGCAGATACAGAACCTGACCAGCGTCTAGCTCAACATCCTCATAAAGTGATGTTTAAGCACATTCACCAATGGAATCCACAATATCAATGAGGTCGGTTGACGAGAAGTCGTGCCAGAAGCAGAGCACATGAGCAGAGCACGTGAGCAGAGCACGCGAGCAGAGAACGTGAACAGAGCACGTGAGGAGAGCACGTGAGCAGAACAAGTGAGCAGAGCACGCGAGCAGAGCACGTGAACAGAGCACGTGAGGAGAGCACGTGAGCAGAGCACGTGAGCAGAGCACGCGAGCAGAGAACGTGAACAGAGCACGTGAGGAGAGCACGTGAGCAGAACAAGTGAGCAGAGCACGCGAGCAGAGCACGTGAGCAGAGCCGGACCACTGACCCACTTCTGCAGTGTGTCCAGGCTCTGGTCGGCCTGCACGGCGAGCGTCATGTACGGCGCCCGGTAGTACCGCTCCCAGAACCGGTGCAGCTGCGCGTGCATCTGCTTGTCGTCCAGACCCGTCTTGGCCTGGCTGAGCGAGTCCAGGTTTCCCCAGGTGAACTTGGCCATGGGGTGGCCGGCGCGCGCCAGACTGGCCAGAAGCTGGTCTATCCGGTGCGAGTCGTTGGGCAGGGCCTCCAGGTACTCTGCCGACAGCCACTGGCCGGTCAGAGCTTCCCAGACATACCAAAAGGCAGAAACACGGTCATAACACCACACCATTCTCATTTAGTATGGCTTACCGAGGGGCTGTCACTATTGTAGTTTAGGGGCGCATCGACTGCTCAGATCATATAGCAGGCTGTTACTATCTGATATCGGCTAAGTTAGTTGGTTATTGTAGCTGAGGGGCGCATCCTTTACACCAGACAAGCGGTTGGTGACCAGGGGGTTGGAGTGGGTTGGACGGGCTGTCAATCAGCCACGGTCGATGACGTGAACCGAGAGAGGAGTCATCGCGTGCACTGTCCAATAGCACCGACACACTGTGATAAGACAAAGCAACGGCGGGCGTTTCAAAGACACGACCTGTGCAGCTGATGTAAAATGCATACAGACAGGACCCATCCAAAATGCACGTGGCCACGGTTGGCAAAAACCAGGTGAAACCAGTTCCGTGCAGACCAGTGGTTTTAAACGGCTCTAGAAAGACAGAACCGGACACAATTGGACGGAACATCAATCATGGAATTGCATTGTTGAAGATGTTTGCATATCGCCAACGGATGATAAACAATGTGCACGCTAATCACAATAGCGTTCCCTACCTACGCATTGGATACATTTTGTCCTCATGAATCCAATTGTGGTGAGGATTATATTAAGTGTTAAATCTTCAATTCTTCTATTAGTTTATTATCTTGTCATAAAGTCATAGTCATTGTCATAAAGTGATCAGACTTAATAAGAGCCACAAGGGCCCATCCAGGTTAAGTATGTGAAGGGAAGATACCATAACCCTGGCAAAAAGACACTCATCACCCCAACCAACACCACATCCCTAATTCCAAAGAATCCATCCACCAACATCCCACACACCCATCAATTTACCTTTACCTTACCTATCCAGCCCTATTCACTCGATCCAATATACCACATGTCGCTTGCATGCCCTACCAATAATCTTCAGACTCCATCCATGTCTGCTTAAAGGGGCCTGTACAGTGCACACCTAATTATCATAAGCATCACGCCCTCCAACACTACTCAGAACTCAAACAAAAGATGTTGATGCCTGAACAGTTGTCCACCCTATTTTTAAATGTATTCAACGAGGTCCTCCCCACATCTTTAATCCTGAGACCTTTAACCCATGCTCTAATCACGTTCCTGCCAGCTATTAAACTAACATCAGAGGCATAGTTATATATCTTGCATGGAGCCATATCTCGAGTGCATGATGCGCCTCAGGTGCAAAAGATAATTGTCCTTAGACATAGCACAATAACCAACCTTATATATCTTTTTCCGAAGGGGACTAGCTATCACCGGAGTATTGTTATGAGCTTAAGGTGCAAATAGATGTCCTCCAGACTGGCACAATAACCAACCATATATATCTCATGGAGCCACCGGTGATGAGCCTCAGGTGCAAAAGATGTCCTCCGACTGGCACAATAACCAACCTAAAATGAAAAGGCACCATATTCTGACACTTTGCAGTTACTCTGTCGAATTGTAGGCAGTTACGTTGGGTTGATTTTTTCCACCAACCCAAAAATTGATTTAACCCTTTCCTGATGTCCGAGGTTCCTAGACTTCTCCCTCCAGGTGACGTTCTCTAAGATCCACTTAAAAGCTTGTTTGTTGTTCATGCTTCTCTTCCTATTTTGTGTCACATTGGTCGAATTTCAAGAAGAACCTCGGGTTCTTTTACGATGCATTCAACTGCTAGGTGATATTACGTCGCTTGGTCGCATTTCAGTTAGCAGCATTAGCTACGACTGGTGGACTTGCAAATAGAGCAGATATATGTATGTATGTATGTATGTGTGTATGTATGTATGTATGTATGTATGTATGTATGTATGTATATATATATATATATATATAGCAGAAAAACGGAGCAGAGCAAATAATATAATGAACATAGCCATAGCATGTCTTCATCATTTATATGGATTATATAATGTATTTATAAATGGCATGCTGCTTCAGTCCATAAACATTGCATGTTACCTGAATTTGCATTTTGTACACCTTCACGACAAAGGTGGATAATACTTGGTTTTGACCCACCCCTTTTTAACCCTGGTTAAAACCGGATAAAGCCGCCTGCTGGACGAAACCTGCCAACCCCGCATGTGCCAAGGGTCCTAAGCATACCAATGAAACATTCTGCATTGTCATGTGTCTGTCCGAGTCAATGCTTTTCTGCAGACTGTTTTTGTCTGCGTGTAGCTCGTTTGCATAACAATAGGATTGCTTCCATACCTGTAGCGTGTTTCTATCCTTGGTGTACCTATAGCTTGTGTGCGAGGCTTTATGTGTCTTCCTTTAGTCAGAGTGTCAGTATATATTTACAATATGTATCATATATACGTTTGCGGGTCGAGTGTCATATTCCATTGAGGCCTCAGTCCCTCTAATAATCATTACGTGTATTCACTAATCATATCATATATTTGTTTCCGAAGTTATATAATTGAGGCCGACTGCGTGAGTTCCTCTTTCTGGATTGGCATCGGCTCCTGCCCTGTACTGGCTCGCGCTACGTATTTTCGTAACCGTTTTGCTTGAGAGTTAGGGCCGATTGCGTAAGGTCCTCTCTCGGGATTGGGATCGGCTCCCGCCCTGCATCGGCTCGCGCTACGTGTTTCTGCAACCGTTATACTTTTGCATGTCCGCTTCTATAGCAAGCTGCGTGCTAGAATGCTTCGGTAGCACGTGTGCACTTGCAACCATCTAGCTCACGGGACTGATCCTTGCTATTAGGGCTATGCCTCCTCCCCACACATACAGAGGCACTCTCCACCGCCAGTGGGTCGGTGGTCTAGGGGTAAGATGCTCGTCTCACAATCGAAAGGTTGTGGGTTCGAGTCTCACCTGTCGCTACTCTTCGCCCGCGACCAATCGGCGTGAGAGATTGGCGACGCTATATGACTCAGCGGTCGACGTGTCGTAAAACCAATAACCAACCAACCAACCATCCACCGCCAGTGTAAAATACCCCACCGCTCCCAACCAGGTCCGCGGCGCTCACCGTTCTCCACAGCCTGTCGCTCTCGCTGCATGCTGTCCTGTCTCATGAGCGGCGAGACGAAGAACTGGGCGAACCGGTCCAGAGCCTCCTGCATGTGCGGCGAGTTGACGTCGAAGTAGAACTCGGTCTGCTCGCAGTCCGTGTGGGCGTTGGTCGAGCCGCCGCTGTTCTGAAAGAGAGTCGACGTGTGGCCACGGCCCACAGCACGTGCATCCATTGCATGCAAATGGCAATGCCCAGTTGGTAGATCAGCTTTAGTTGTAATGTTTATGTCCAGTTGGTAGATCAGCTTTAGTTGTAATGCTTATGCCCAGTTGGTAGATCAGCTTTAGTTGTGATGCTTCAAATGGTAAGATAGCTTGAGCAAGGTCAAATGGCATCATGGTCATAAACAATGCTTAGGATGTGCATGCCATATCCTTACCAATAAACAAAAACATCCAGGCACTCTTGTTTTCGTCCAATGAGCATACGTTTTTGGGAACCTAAATAAATGCAAAGCTAAATATAAGCAAAGCAAAGCAAAATAAACTAGATAAGCATGCACATAATACAATTTGAATAATCCCTCGCCATTCGCCTTGATAAAGTTAACACATTGAAGAAAAAAACGAATAAACACACGTGGTAGAATCAATCGCTGTGACAGTGAATCACTACAATTTTGGATTAGTTTCCGGAGCCGCCAGCTTTGCTCTTGTACGACACTGGAATAAGCTTAGTAGCTAGTGGACGCGCCATTGGGATTATAAATTCCCCACGCGTTGACCTTCAATTACAGACACAACAGTGTGAATACAATTGATAATTTGCAAGCTCTACTCTTCCACTGTTGTTGGGGCATAATGTGCCGGATGTGCCCACTATTTACTGGATACAAATCCAAACCCACTAGAAACTCAGGTCTGAATGCATATCAAACTATTATAATATTGTATCACGGTGTCTTCGTGATAACACTTGACCCACCACTGCCCCATCACATGATGATGAGAAACACTGTGTCAGGATCATCGACATGAATGTCCAACAGGGGCTCAGAACGGGCTGGAACACCAACACCAGATCAGTACGGCCGTCTACCGTCGCGGCACGGCGCACGCACCTTGACGAACACGTCGAAGCTGTTCTCCTCGGGGTACTTCTGGTTTCCCATGAACACCATGTGCTCGACGAAGTGCGCCAGACCGCCGATATCATCCGGCTCGCAGAAGCTGCCGCACCCAATGGAGAGAGCGGCTGCCGACTGACGTCACAGGCAGTGTCGAATGGTAACTGTCCCACGGCCCACACATACCACATACAGTGTCGGATGCCAACTGTCCCACGGCGCACATACAAAAAAGAAGAACCTTGGGTTCTTTTACGACGCATTCAACCGCTAGATCATATAGCGTCGCCAACCTCTCACGCCGGTTGGTCGCGGGTGGACTCGGTAACGCTGCCGGTTGCGAGATTCGAACTTGCGAGATTAGAACGGTTGCGAGATCTTGCTATCAAGAGCCCGACACCCTACCGACTGAGCTACCGCGGCCCCTCGGCGCACATACACCACAGACAGTGTCGGATGCCAACTGTCCCACGGCTCACACACCACAGTGTTGGATGCCAACTGTCCCACGGCTCACACACACCACAGTGTTGGATGCCAACTGTCCCACGGCTCACACACCACAGTGTTGGATGCCAACTGTCCCACGGCTCACACACACCACAGTGTTGGATGCCAACTGTCCCACGGCTCACACACCACAGTGTTGGATGCCAACTGTCCCACGGCGCACATACACCAAAGACAGTGTCGGATACAACTATCCCACGACTCACATACACCACAGTGTCGGATGCCAACTGTTCCACGGCTTACACATACCACAGTGTCGGATACAACTGTCCCACGGCTCACACACCACAGTGTCGGATGCCAACTGTCCCACGGCTTACACACACCACAGTGTCGGATACAACTGTCCAACGGCTCACACACACCAGTGTTGGATGCCAACTGTCCCACGGCTTACACACACCACAGTGTCGGATACAACTGTCCAACGGCTCACACACCAGTGTCGGATGCCAACTGCCCACGGCTTACACACACCACAGTGTCGGATACAACTGTCCAACGGCTCACACACACCAGTGTTGGATGCCAACTGTTCCACGGCTCACACACCACAGTGTCGGATGCCAACTGTCCCACGACTACATACGGTTGGTTATTGGTTTTACGACACGTCGACCGTTGAGTATGTAGGTCGCCAATCTCACGCGATTGGTCGCGGGCAAGAGTAGACAGGTGAGACTCGAACCCACAACCTTTCGATTGTGAGACGAGCATCTTACCCTAGACCACTCGTCCCCACGACTCACATATACTTGTTTACACACACCAGTGTCGGATGCCAACTGTCCCACGGCGCACATACACCACATACAGTGTCGGATGCCAACTGTCCCACGACTCACATACACCAGTGTCGGATGCCAACTGTTCCACGGCTTACACACACCAGTGTCGGATACAACTGTCCAACGGCTCACATACACCAGACAGTGTCAGCGGCGAGCAGGTCCCGGGATCACATATCACCAGTGTCAGCGGGACCAGGTACGGCCTCACACGACGTCCGAGCGTCAATGGAGAGCGGGCTGAGATCGACTGGTAAGTCAGTGTCGACGAGATACAGCCAAACCTGACGTACTTCTCCCGCGATACCATGTCCCGGTTCTTCCAGCCCAACATTAGGAAGGACGGGAAGAAAACTGAATTAATAACTTCACACCAGTGAAAGGCAATGTTGGGGTTCTTGACAACCGAGGGAAAAGGCGGGTTATAGGTATCCCGCGCTGCAGGCACAGGATCGGCAACCACACCGTTGTCGCCTGAATATGGTGACAGCGCGCTGCGTCGCCTTCAGTGACCCGATGGCGCAGTACCGCAACAAAACCCAAGTTTAACAAAGCATGCGAACACTTCATAGGGAAAATCGCGACGTGAGTTGGTAATACTAATAAATAAAGGATGGGCCTAATTACGAATAAAGAAACAAGACTTCAGACATTGTAATTATAAACAAACCTGTTGGCGAAGGTTTCAATAGCGTGACATCCTGGTCAGGCCGAGCTTGGTTCAGACAGGTCATTCATGTGCCATACTTCGCATACAGACAAGTAGAGTCATTCATGATCATTTTATGACTACACGAAATGGTTTCAGATTCAAGTATGTGACCTATCTTGACCCCAGCTGGGATCAGGATGGCTCTCATGCAAGGTGATAACCTAGTATAGAGTATGCACTTTAATACAGCATACGCGAGGATGACACTCATAAAAGACCTGTGCGCTTCATCAGATCACCAAAAGGATGTCTTCGTGCGCCGGTACAAAGCTTCAGTGCATCGAAGCAGCATGGCACCTCGAAGATCGCCACAAGAGAACATCGAAGAACTATCGTAGAGTGGAATCGTAAAAAAAGAACAAGCGAGGTCCAGCACTCTGAACTACAGGTGCACGAATCCAGCTGCGATGACGGCAATAGCACATTGCAAACGCCCAGAAGCAGAGAAGAGCGCTGAATTTCCGGTAGTCTGTCTGCCAATTAGTCTCAAAGCGTGGACACCACCTGAACTCGTAACAGCGAACCGGCACGGCAGGGGCTCCCACCATTTTCTCGTCGCTTTCGTCCTGATCGCTGCCATCGCCGTCGGACTCCGAGCCGGACTCCCTGGCAGAGCCGGCCGAGACCGTCCTCTCCTTAGCCGAGCCTGCAACGGGGCCATATGGTGGCGGTATCACGGCTCACGTCACATCGTTCCGAGGAGCATAGGGCCACGGCGCACTACCCCACGGCTCACGTCTCATCGTCCAGGGGAGCATAGGGCCACGGCGCACTACCCCGCGGCTCACGTCTCATCGTCCCGGGGAGCATAGGGCCACGGCGCACTACCCCACGTCTCATCGTCCCGGGGAGCATAGGGCCACGGCGCACTACCCCACGGCTCACGTCTCACCGTCCCGGGGAGCATAGGGCCACGGCGCACTACCCCACGGCTCACGTCTCATCGTCCCGGGGAGCATAGGGCCACGGCGCACTCCCGCGGCTCACGTCTCACCGTCCCGGGGAGATAGGGCCACGGCGCACTACCCCGCGGCTCACGTCTCACGCCCGAGCATAGGGCCCGGCGCACTACCGCGGCTCACGTCTCATGTCCCGGGAGCATAGGGCCAGGCGCACACCCCACGGCTCCTCACCGTCCCGGGAGCATAGGCCACGGCGCACTACCCCGCGGCTCACGTCTCATCGTCCCGGGGAGCATAGGGCCACGGCGCACTACCCCACGGCTCACGTCTCATCGTCCCGGGGAGCATAGGGCCACGGCGCACTACCCCACGGCTCACGTCTCATCGTCCCGGGGAGCATAGGGCCACGGCGCACTACCCCGCAGCTCACGTCCCACCGTCCCATGGAGCATTGGGGGCACACTACCCCGCGGCTCACGTCTCACCGTCTAACGAAACATAAGACCACGTCACGTCCCGGTTCAGATCTCACTGTATCGTCAGATGTGAGCCACGTACCGACTCACATCTCACTGTATCGTGAATTTGCATTTTGCCATCTGCTGGAACATGGGGTCAAACGCTCACACCTCACCGTCCATTAGATGCATGCTACGATCCGACGGCTCGCATCACACTGCCCGTTGATACAAATTTGTATCGAACTATCCATTGCACGGCAGATTATGCCTCACTGGAATGCACGACGCGGAGCTTATATCTAAATACATACATACATACATACATAATACATACATATATATATATATATATATATATATATATATATATATATATATATATATATATATATATACATATATATATATATATACATATATATATATATATATATATATATATATATACATATATATATATACATATATATATATATGTATGTATCAACAGTAGTGTTCATAGCACAGCAGCATGTACAGCAGAACCGAGCTTGGGGTCAATAAATGTCGGATGTGAATAAATATAGTCCGGTTTTCACTCCGACTGAAGACGCAAATAAGACTTAGCTGTTGCTTCCAGTGCATTATATAATGTATTTATGTCTGTGCAATGCAAATCAGAAGTACACAGATATGCAACTGAAACGAATTCATGTCATCTGCATTTTACACAGCACAAACCAGTAGGATTAAACCTGTATGAACCTTCGAAGATGCAACTAAAAATCAAGGTTCTGACATCACATGTAATTGCTTTTCTATTTATGTGCCATTTTCCACCAATAATTCGGCATTTAGACACAATGATTCCCTGTCAGGCGTCTTCTTTTCCGTGGTTCAGAGACACATATCCATTCATGTGCCATAATTGTGTAACATCTTTAAATCTTGTGTAGCTTTCCAAAGAGTGTTTGCAGTGTGTTGTTGCCAGCATTATGCGTTAGTTTTGGTTTAATAGCTCTTGTTGTGCCATGGGTGGATGGGCGAGTTGGAGATCAATTTTCCATCCCCCTCATGTCTTTCTAAGATACTACCGCTTAAGGTTTTGCTTTGCAATTTGGACTACCTTCCTACTTTCCCACAATAGATGTGCATACAATGTGGAACTGACTTATAGTATGTTAATATTCCAGAGTTATGACGTATCAAAGTCGGGTCACAAATTCGACTTTGTGAATACTTTATATAACCAATATATATGAAATGGGAAATTATGTCCCCTAGTATTGTTCCCAACATGCATGCCAGAACGAACTTTCTCCTCTCTGTATTATGCATAGCACACCTGGCTATTGTTATCCACTCACTATGTTAATCGTCATGACAGACTGCTCATTAATCATTGTTTACACCTGACGTTCCTTGAAAAATAACTTTGCCTGCAATTCCAATAAGCGCCAATGCTTATATTTTCAAGGTGACAGGACCATTCCATTCCAGCTAAATATTAAACCACACTCATTCCAGCCTTGTTCAACAAATGCAACTACACTGCCGGCCATGTGAAATAGCCAACCAACAAACGAATGAACTCGCAGTTAAAACAGACAAGTGGGCCCAGCCTGTTTCGAGCGGGCGGTCAAACGTTTGGGAGGCAGGTTGTCAACAATGCCATTGAATAGCTTCACACACACCTTCTCGTTTGTATATGTTCAGAATGCAGGATCTACTGCTGCTCTCTAAAGGAGGTCGAAGGTCCGATATGAGTAGTGCTCGAAGACCGTTGCTCAACTTGATGGCTCTGAAACATGGTTAATGATAATCAGATATATGATCAACCTTGCTTCCATACATCGTGGTATACAACTTAATGAAAAGACGTCAGTGATCTTACTGACAAGACAAAAAGAAATCACAGAACAAACGCGCAGGACAGCCAGTACCTAAATGATCATTGATTATATTTTGTTCTGTTAGCTTCACTATTGTTGTATCACATAGAAAATGAAAGCACTGAATCAGAAGTCAATAGCTACACATATCCAAACATAAAGTGGTAGGCATATTGTTCTTTACCAATCCCGACACTAACCAATTATAGCATCATCAAATCCTCGTAGTAGCCAAGGCACACTTCTACGCTACAGAAAGCGTAAGAACATAACTAACCACGAAGTTCGGACCAAACGATAACGCTATTGGCTATGTAGTGAAAAAGTGACACTCTGGTGAGGTAGGCAACCCAGTGATGGGACTGATGGCTCTGTGGTGGGATGGTTCACCTTACTTACAATATACAGGAGAACCTTGACGAACTATTTTTCCTCAATGACCCCTTAGTGCACACACGTGTACCCTATGTCGCCAATCAATCACCTACCTCACCCGATATTGCCTTCTGTTCAATGGAACTCGATGTACTCACATACTGGAGAGCGATTAATGAAACCTCGTCGGATCATAATCCGATCATAACTGAAATGGGATTAAATTGTGATTCCGTAAGCACCAAATGGACTTTCACAAACTACAAAAAGGCCAACTGGGAAGAGTTTGCAGCCGAGTGTGACTTTCTGCTAGATAATTACGCATTTAAGGCGATGTACAACAGGCTGAAGCCATTCTCAGAATGGCCATCATTACTTCCAGCAGGCACAACGTTCCACAGGGTAAAATTCCTCAATTCAATTCAAATTTTACCGAAGAGATTAGAGCGTTGATAGATGCGCGAAATCTCCGAAAGGCCGAGACATCCCCAAGCACGACAGAAATTAATGAGCTTAACCGCAACATCCGCACGCTTGTCAAACAGCAACAAAAGGAAAATGCATCTGAGTTTGTCTTGAGCACGGATAGAACAACCAGCGTGAAAGAATACTGGAGGGTCATAAAAGCGATTCATAAATCAAAAGACCCGGACCCGAATCCGCCCCCTGTAATTAGCCTGGATGAAGGAGTGCCATCGCAAAAATCTGTTGCCGACAAGCTGACAAGCTATTACGCTGATATAAGTAAAGGCCGGCCAGTGAACTCAAACAGAAAGATCATTAATAGAATGAAAGATGTGAAAGTTTATAGTAATCCCGAGAAGCCCTTTGAGGTCTCTAATGTAAGAAAGGTAATATGACCAAGTAGAAATACAGGCGCCTGTGGCCCAGACGGCATTGCGATCTATCATCTGAAACACCTTGGAGAGAGAGCTCTGAATTTGCTTACAGAGATTTTCAACTGTTCATGGCTCACAAATTAGATACCTGAGATCTGGAAGAAGGGAACCATCATCCCAATCTTGAAGCCTGGAAAGTCTCCTAACAATCCTTCCTCATTCCGACCTATTACTCTTTTCTGCACTTCTTCCAAGGTTCTAGAGTGGTTGATGCTGGATAGAAATGAAATGTTTCTCAAACCGGAACCACATCAACATGGATATCGAAAAGGCCACAGCACAAACACCCACCTATCAAAGATGAGTGAGTACATTTTGGAATGCTTCAACATGAAGAAACCGCCGGAGAGGACCATCGCGGTGTCATTGGATGCGACGAAAGCCTTCGACACGGTCTCAAGATGTAAATTGATCGAAATGATAATGAATATTGACAAAATGCATGTGAATGACAAGAGATGGCTTTGCAGCTACCTGACAGACCGAAAAGCCAGGGTTAAATTTGGTGAAGCCATGTCGCGCACCAGAATCTTTAAAACCGGCGTTCCCCAAGGAGGTGAGTTATCTCCCCAGCTCTTCAACATGTATGTGGCCAAATGCTGTCCCCCACCACCAGAAATACTTGTCTTGTCTTATGCGGATGACTTCGTGGTACTGTCAAGGGATGTTAAATTGCAGACGACTGAGAGAAGAATGCAAAGATACTTGAACTATCCGGTTGAGTGGTTCGAGTCTGGAACTACGACTCTCCCCTGCCAAGTCGACGGTGGCGTTATTCACTCCTGATACACACCAATACTCTTATCATCCTCACATCTCAGTGAATGGCATCAAGCTGCCTCTCGATCAATATCCTAAGGTTTTGGGAGTGAGGTTTGACCCCCTCATGCATTTCAGTTAGCATGTCGAGGAAATAAATAACAAAGTCAGAAGGAAATATAATGTACTCAGAGCAGATTCAGGAGCAAACGATGGGCAGTCCAAAGAAGACATAGTTTATCTGTACAGGCAGTTCATTAGGCCTCATTTTGACTACGCCTCAAATACATGGCGACCCTGCATTAGCGAGACGAGTATGAAGAACATGCAGTAACACAAAATATCTGTCTTAGAATGGCGACGGGCTTGACAAAGATGACTCGCATTTCAGACCTCCACAGGGAAGCGAAGGTGCTTCCAGTGCAGAATCATCTTGATATGATGGGAGCTCAGAACGTGGCCAAGTACTCTCGACCCGACCATCCTCTAAACTGCTTCCGTGATATGAGAGACCCTCCAAGACGAATGAAGAGCAACCCATCACGCTTCTACAACAGATTCGTGCTGCAGATGCCGTTATATAATGAGACTCTGGTAAAACAATCAATAACATATATTCACACCACGCTTACACGAGACTCACTCGCGAGCTTAGAGAACTCGCTACTCCTGGATGCTGTGCCGCCAGACATAAATGCGGAAGAGGGGACCCTGCCAAGAAAACTTTTCGTTGACTTGGCAAGACTCAGAAGCGGATGGCACCCTGGACTGGAGGACTACCTACACAAAATTGGTGCCTTTTCTTCCTCCACCTGCAGGAGATGCAACGACGGCGAAGGAAATGTCTCTCATCTTCTCTTCATCTGCCCTCAATTCTCTACTCTTCGAAACAACCTATCTATCACTACTTTACGGGACCTCTGGACCAAACCACTAGAAGTTGCCGAGCTCTTGATGTAAGCGAGGCTATGACGCCATCATAGTCTGGGGCTGCCTGACTGACTGACGGTTCACCTTCTAATATCACATATCATCATCTGGTGGAGCAGGTGACTATTTGGTTGGACAGGTGACCATATGGTGGAACAGGCGACCATCGTGTGGAACAGGTGACCATCTGGTGGAACAGGTGACCATATGGTGGAACTGGTGACCCTGTAATGGGACTGATGATACTGTGATGTGACTACTCCGGTGGGACAGGCTACCATCTGGTGGAACAGATGGCCATCTTGTGGGACAGGTGACCCTGTAATGAGACTGATGTAACTGTGATGTGAATACTCTTTTGGGACAGGTGACCCTGTAATGAGGTAGATGGCTCCATGATGAGACTTATGATCAACTGGTGCGAGTGATGATCCTATGACGGCACTAATAACCAAGTGGTGTGGCAGATGTCTCATCCTATCTGGGTTTTGTTACATAACCTAATCACCTGTCGACTACAGACTCCAACCTTCCACTTCAGCGAAGTTGCGAAATGTCCATGCTACATTCGAATGGGACTGGTGCGTTCAGGTTGCGTTCAGATAAGCTCATCTTTCGTGATCCTTGCGTAAACTCATTCGCCCAGCCTGCTGCTATTTCATATTTTTCAAACATTCCGCATATGCTACGCCTCGCTACCGTTCCGCTACCGTTGTCTGCGGCGTGAACCGGCCACAGCAAGGTCACCAGCTGCATCGCAAGGTCACCTGCCCAAACGTGAGTCATCAGTCCCACCGGTTGGTCATATCTCCCATTGCAGGGTCATCAGATCCTCCAGGTCAGTAGTTCCATTACAGGGCTTTCAGTACCAAGACAGGGTGATCAGCCACATCGCAAGGAGACATGTGCACCAGTTGTTCATTAGCCTCATCACAGGGTCAATAGTTCATCTAGGGGGCCACTAGTCCCATCACAGAGTCAATAGTTCTTCCAGAGGGCCACTAGGTCAATCACAGAACCAATAGATCCTCCAAAGGGCCACTAGCCCCATCACAGGGTCATCAGTCCGACCAGTTGGCCATTAGCCCCATCACAGGGTCATCAGTCTGACCGGTTGGCCACTAGCCCCATCACAGGGTCATCAGTCCGACCGGTTGGCCACTAGCCCCATCACAGGGTCATCAGTCCGACCGGTTGGCCATTAGCCCCATCACAGGGTCATCAGTCCGACCAGTTGGCCACTAGCCCCATCACAGGGTCATCAGTCTGACCGGTTGGCCACTAGCCCCATCACAGGGTCATCAGTCCGACCGGTTGGCCATTAGCCCCATCACAGGGTCATCAGTCCGACCAGTTGGCCACTAGCCCCATCACAGGGTCATCAGTCTGACCAGTTGGCCACTAGCCCCATCACAGGGTCATCAGTCTGACCGGTTGGCCATTAGTCCCATCACAGGGTCAATAGTTCCTCCAGAGAGCCACTAGGCCAATCACAGGACCAATAGATCCTCCAGAGGGCCACTAACCCCATCACAAGGTCATCAGTCCAACCAGTTGGCCATTAATCCCATCAGAGTCATCAATGCCATCAGTCATCAATGCCATCAGAGTTATCAGTCCCATCAGAGCATCATCAGCTCAGTCACAAGATCATCAGTTCCATCCAAGGGGCACCTGTCTCATTACAGCACCATCAGTCCGATCACTGGACGCCAGTCCCACCATGGCCTCTTGGTGTCATCACAGGATCACCAGTGCCATTACAGAGTGAATAGTCCCACAACAGGGTCGCCAGTCACACCAGTCACCCGTCCCACAGCACGTTCACCTGTCCGATCACACATGGCACTGGCATGCTGTTGAAATATGGAGATTGTCGTTAAAACTGGAAATGCTTGCAACCTTCTCATCCAGACACTTCAGGGATATGGTGGCTGCCAAACGTGGCCCAGCTCCATGGTTACCGAAATATGTACTTCGCACAATTATCCTTATGTGCAAATGCATAAAGGAAACAAAGCAAGTGATTGGACAGTGCACTGCACGTGAGTGTAGGAAAATGTAGGGCAATGTAGGGCAATGTAGGACAATGAATACACGGCATATTTACGCAAACAAGTGTGAAGAAATGGAAATTCGACAAGCATATGCAACGCGAAATGTACGTAGATTGGGCATATGTGCATGCAAATGCATAAAAGCTGAGGTGTGAACAAGCACAAGACCATGCAGACAATTCCGATGCATGAGATGGCCCCTTGGAACCCTGAGAAGGACCACTCTACAGCTGAAAGAAGACTTCTGAGACCAGAATGCGAACGTTTGGTCCTTGAATGCCAAGAATGGTTCCTCTCCAGACAATGACTTCAAATAAAAGAAGTTGTTGAAGGTCACTTTAATCTAAAGAACTCATGTGGTGTGAATACCATGCTATTCCTCTGAATAAACATAGAGTTCTGAGACTTGAAGGAGTCCTTTGGATATTTAGCAGAGGATGCTTAGTGACCAAACTGTTCCCAGTCGAGCTGGACAGCCTCCTTAAGAGCTGAGAGAACCCTGATGTACGGAAGGGTCCCACCAAAACCCGAGAAGTACTTCTACAACTGTGTGGGGTCTCCTTCAGTAAATTAAGGGATTCCTAAAGCAACATCCAATGGATTGATGGGACCAGAGGGTTGTTGTAAGCCTGAAGCACATGCCTCATGATGTTTGCCAATCTTGCATTCAGTAGCACATAAACATAAAAGTGGGAATAAATGCAACATATACAGACTGTAGGAAATGTAGACCTAAACAATAGTAATACAAGAGAACAGAATACAAAATAAAATTACATGGAATACATACCTGTACTCTCTTTTGTCATTTTCTGATTGAACTGGCTGAGGCAGAATTTCGCAGCTGTCACACGTTTCATTGACTGAGTTCATGCTTGCCTTTTCACCACTGCACACTTTCTTTTGCCTGCTCTGGTCAGCTGAATGGCGTCTCTTCATCCGCTTAAACAGCTGGACACCAAGAACCCGGAACCGTTTGGCTAGAAAGGCCTTTATAATTGCTAATAGGGAAGTCAATATTGCAAATCACTGGATGCCAACCTGTAAAGTATGCCTTATATAATTAGAGATTTAATTAGCAGTGAATGGTGCATGTTGATGTGCACCAGAGTATGGCATGGTCCATGCTGGAGTGCAGACGTGAATATGCGGTGTTATGCTAGCAGCCCAAAGTGGCGTCGCACGCACCCAGAGTCGAACTGATTGTACTCCGCCCTCTCCCATACCCTGTCCGTGGTGTGAACTTTGTCAGTCTACCAGCTATGATGGTCTGTTGAGTTAATGCACATCATGGATATCGTCTAGTGCACACCAAGCATGGCTGGAGATTCCGGGTGGGTTGGAGGTCCCTGGTCTGATACTCTGTTAATGCTAATGTTATTTTATCATTTTCCCAATCAAACTGAAAATATGTCTTTGGAGTTTAGGGGCGCGTCGATTGCGTCGGTCATGCAGCTGAAAGTATGTCTTGAAAATAAGGGCCTGGAACCCCATGGCTTCTGAAGAGACCTCTAGCCCTGACACCATGGCTGCAGTGCCCAACATAGTTTCAACTTGAAACATACCAGCACTGCATATTTAACCCAGCCAGTGGAAGGGGTTGATGCACCCCCCCCTCCTAAGGTTTACAATGGATAGCTTCAGAACCACTCAATCAAACCCAGCAAAATGTGTGGTACCCTATACGTCATTTTCGGAGCTTTGGCTTTTTTGTTGGGTCATGCCAAGTCACGAAGCTAAGACATCATCAAGGCAAACATCTGACCATTATAAAAAAAGAAATTGCTGATTATTGCATCTTGATGTAACATTGTGACCTAAAGCAACACATTGCATGCAGGTTAAGATAATGGATTGATTGGTGACTGGATTGATATTTGGACATTGTTCCTGTACTATTCCAAGGTCATTCAACATCATTGACCTATGTTGACCTTGGATGACCTTTATCTAGCTTGACAGGATACCTAAGGTTATTTTAAGTCCTGAATCCGATTGTTCCGTCCATTTTTACACTAAGTGAGTGGAAGCAGTGGCATTAACCAACTTTCAATAAAGTTTTCTAATATAGGGCCAAAGCTTGGCCTGACCTGACCTATGATTTCTGCTTTAAATGGAGCTTGAGTTATGTCACTACATCTGCAAAACATCAAAGACACCCTGACAATAATTAACAGTGCATATCTGTTACAGTTTAGGAAACATGTGCGATCAGCTTGTGAAGGTCTTGATTGTTGTGACAATTTTACCTTTGACCTGACTTGGAGGGTCGCCTATCACCCAGAGGTACACAAATCGGGGGCCAATCACAAGATCTTGTCCCACCCCATATGCCTGCTTTTGTTTCGTCTCTCTAATGCAATAAGGTTGTACAACTGCAGATACTAGAAATTCCCACTGAAAAAAATTGGATACACCAAAGTTGGCAAATTAATTCCTCTTGTTACAAAAGGGTGAGCTCTCACATGATCAGCATACTGAAGTAAAAATATGAAGGGATATCACATTCTAAACTGAATGACATCCCACATCATGATTTCCAAGAGCTGATGCCTTGCCTCCACCGATATTTTATTGCCTTTTAGAGAGCATTGGCTAACATTCCAAACAGACTTATGATGGTACAGTACATAGACATAGAGAGTTACTGCTGTATCTCTGATGACACAAAGCACAACACCATCATAGTAGTATAGTATAGTATTCCTGCAACAGCCTATTCCAGAAATTCCTACAAAACCTACATAACCAAACTGTACCTGTGTTAAAAATAGCCTATATTTCAAAGATGGCAGTGCTGCACAGCAAAGACAGTAATATAACTTCATCAATGTGTGTCACCATCAGGCAGACTTTGAGGTTTTCTGCAAATGGCTTCCTTTTTCCACATGACATGGCAAGGCAGTTATAAATTATTTGTGATATAGGGTGGGATATACCACTTACTGGACAATGAATCAACATCCTTCCCAAAGAAGTACCAACATTGTGCTTCTTGGTGCATGTTTGTGAAGTCCTCATGCCTCATTTCTAACTGTATCCTGTTTGCAATTATCATACTTATGCTTACCATAATGGATCCTAGTGATAACAAACACCCCATAGCAAAATTTAAGGTGAAGGGATTACCTAATGATGTGCTATGTTATGCAATACCAGCTTATGGCATAGGTGTTTGTATCATTATCATTCATATTGGTATCCCCAAATTAGGTACATATCAAAATATGCAGAATGGGAAGATTCATATGTACCCACTTGTTTCAAATCTGGGTTCGCAGAACTTAGTAACGAATGCACTCTATAGCCACCCACAGGACTTAACAACATTTTAAATAGCATCATTAAAGTGACAATTTTGATATCCTACTGTACTTGTGTCAACATCTCACACCTAACAAGAAATCATGACCAAAATACATATGTTCACCTATGTTCATTCTTCAAAAACAATGTCAAAGGAAAATAAGCTGTACCTTTTTACTGTTTTCAGAAATTTTAGTATAATCAATATATTGGCCTAATATGAACTCTGGTGATCTCATTATTGGTCAAAATGTAAATATCAGGGATGTAATGGGCTCTCAATGACCACAGCTTTTAGATGGTGTTTTGCATTTTATCATAGCTTATGTAATTTGAAGTCAGAGGGTGCTTCAACCCCCCCCCCTGGCTGAGCAAGGGTTAATATGGCCTGGCATGCACATTTAAGTTTTTGTTACAATATTATTTTGAACTAAAAAAGTATTGCTGCTGGAGCCTATCCATCATACAATTTTACAAAGATTTATGAACCACATCAATAAACATGGCAGGTATCTATTCTGACATTTTCTTTCCCAAATTAAATAATTACCATTAAGGACAAATTCATCAATAGATACCTAGGTAGGGGAAGTGGGGGCCATCCGAACATGTTCCACTTTCTGAGCAGCTACCTTTGGACATCTCCTGCATCATGTTAAGTGCATAAATAACAAAAAGATGACTATTCGCAAACAATGGATCTTTCTCTAACAAAATATGAAGGTCCAATCACATAGTTCTGCCGATTATTTGTGTACAGAACTAATGCATGCCATTTTCAGGCTTCTAAGAGCAGTCAGCTTAAGAAAACTGAGGAAGTGACCTCCAATATTTTTGCCAATTCCACAGGTACTATTAACAGCTACTAATAACTTGTATCACAACAGCTACAGTGAAATAATCCTGCACAATCACATTTTTGTGTTCAGAATATGGCACACAATGAAATAATTATATGTTTTAAAGTTGCCCTTTACAAGTGGTTAGATAATTTTCATTGAGAGGAACTGTTTGAATATGGATAGCTTGTTCATATTTGCATTTGGTAAGCACAGTACAATTTCTGGTTCGGCCATGCAGAAGCAGTAGTAGAGCTATTTGTTGCATGATGTCCGAAGTGTTCATACCCCCCCCCTTCCCCTAGGTAGGTACCTACCTAGGTTATACAAATAGAGAACACATTTACTGATAGGTAACTAGCTGGTGAAATGACAGGCTTACAAAGACACACATATGGGGCCAATAAGCAAGCGATTGGCAAACGGGGGAAGCAGAGGGGATAACGCTGTTGTATATAGACTTGTGCTTGACTCAAATTTTTTTAATCAGCTCACATTTGACTCATAGATCTTGAGATCCGATTCAACTCATGATTCACAGCAGATCAAAATTATTTGATTCAGCTCAATTCAGACTCAGAGCTACAGAGATCCGATTCAACTCATGACTCAAACATACATTTGAATAGATTCAGATCCGACTCAATGGTATCAGACTCATAACCCATATGATTTGGTGTGCACTGCCCACACACTATATATATATATATATATATATATATATATATATATATATATATATATATATATATATATATATATATATATATATATATATATATATATATAAATATAAAAAAAAAAAAATATATATATATATATATATATAAATATATATATATATATATATATATAAAAAATATATATATATAAAAAAAAATAAATATATATATATATATATATATATATATATATATATATATATTACATAGGGGAAGAGGGGGGTCCTGAACACTTTAGGCATTATGCAAGAAATAGCTCTACTGCTGCTTCTGTATGGCTGAACCAGTAATTGTACTGTGTTTACTGCACACAAAAATGAACAAGCTATCCATATTCAAACAGTTCCTTTCAATGAAAATCCTCTAACCACTTGCAAAGAACAACTTTAAAACAGATGATTATTTTATAGCGGTGTGCTGTATCCTGAACATGAAAATGTTGTTCAGGATTACCTCACTGTAGCTGTTGTGGTACAAGCTATTAGTAGCACTAAAAAATGCTGGTGTAATTGCAAAAAAAAATTGGAAGTCACTTCCTTATGGTTTCCTAAAGTCAACTGCTCTTCGAAGCCTACAATGGTTCCTGTGAACTTCACAACCTCTGTACACAAAGTATAGGTATAATTATGTGATCAGACTTTCATGTTTTGGTAGCAACAGGTCCATCATTTATGAATACTGGCATCTTTTTGTTATTTATGCACTGAACACGATGTGGGAGACGACCAAAGGTAGGTGTTCAGAAAACAGAATGCGTTCAGATATCCCCCCCCCTCTTCGCCTATATGTGATGTGAAAACAGTTATTGCAAAAATGATTTATTCGACAGACAGTTTAATGTCTATGCATCTTCATCTGTGTCTAATTAATGAAGGGAATTAGTATTTATTTAGATGCCAACAAAGATGCTCTAACATTGAAACATCTTGATCTGTTGAATATATTATTTTTGCTAAAACTTTGGGTATAATTGGAGATCAAGGTAAATTTTGATTCTTTGGAATTTTTATTTTGAATGCATGGTATTTTAACGTAAAAAATGACGATGCGACCACTCATTTTCCCTGCAAATGATAACTTTTATGTTGGCAAAGAAATAAACAATCAAAATCTTCAATCTACAAATATAGCACATCGTGCATAATCATCCGTACCTGGTGTGTCATAGACGTGATAAAGAAGAAGTTCAACACTTCATGCACTCAATTTAATACTCTTTGACATTGAAAACCATATGTTTTTGCCTTAATTTGGTATATATTTGGTATATATTAGGTATATATCGCCTTGCGCACAGCCTTGACTCGATAGGCCTTGGGCACAGCTGTCCAATACATCCTCGAAGGTTTAGTATGTATATTTACTAAGAAGGGAAGTGTGTTTAGTAAGGATATTTCCTAAATTTCTGGAAGTCTAATAGGTATTCTTACTAAAGTTACCTCTACAATGGGTGGTTTTACAGCGGATTTTTGCTCCCAGGTCAAGTGGTCTCAGGAACAATATACAGGGAGAAGACCCATAGTTAAATTATTTTCTTTGACTGATTTATGAGATAGAAGTACTTCAACTTGAAGTGCTTATATCTTGGGAATTTTTCATTTTCCAAATGAATGAGTCAAATTCGTTGAAATCACATTAGAAAACACCAGAAAAACAACATTTTGATAAAAAATGTGTGCCATTTTTACACAAATCCTGTAATAGTCAATGGAAAGAATCAACCTCAATATAGGCATCACTCACTTGTTCTCTCATGATAACCTCTCCTCTATATATATAAGTTTGAGACATTGCTTAAATTACACAGGTCAGTACTTCAAGCAATCATACTCAAATCACCTGAACAAAACATATATAATACCATGCATTCCAAAATACTTGATATTTAGCATCAATAAAGTTGAACATGTGTTGCTATAACAAGAACAATGCTATTTGTTCACATAAAAAGGATATGCTTGTATTCCAGACTAAGTTTTAGGATATTACAGAAGACATATAAACTGGTTAAAATATGTTATAACCAGTACACATTTCCTTCATATATAGGAGAAAAAAGTAATCTACAGCCAAATTGATACCAAATGAACCAAATTACACAAATTGATACCATATAAAAAAAACTTTGGATGATGTCATGCAGGCTTGAAGGAAAACTTCCATCTGCCTTCTAGTAAAGGTACCTTTGTTTGTTATTTGTCACATACACGTCTGATATGATATCAGGCGTGCAGGTGACAAATAAGCCAACGGAATTGTATTCAGTGCAGATGCCAATTCCAGTACAGGACAATGTCGGTTCCATATTATTTTTCACTATTACAACCCATTTATGTGTTGTACTCCTGGTACTAGGATTGACTTGTGCATGATACTGATTGTGGATACCAAGCTTAACATGAATAATTATTTGTAGTTATTGTAATTGGTTTTTGGTAAATAGCTTCAGTACTGGTACCCTTCATTCTTTACTCACTGGCAGATTAGAAGTTGACAATTGTATTGCTAAGCATGAATAATTATGCTGTGTTTTACTCCCTACTTTGTGTCATGACATAATATTCACACGGAAACATGCTTCATATTATTTGTTCATAACATGCATTTGAGTCACAAGACTCAAATGACTCATTGTGATTCAAATGATTGACTCATGATTCAACTCATTTATTTTTTAGAAAGATGTGATTCAACTCACGACTCAAAATATGTTTTGTGGAAAAGAATTGATTAAACTCTCGACTCATCCAAAAATGATTGATTCATGAGTCGATTCCTGATTCAACTCGAGTCGAGCACAAGTCTGGTTGTATAAATATAAAATGGATCACATCTCAAGCTGCACATTCGGTAACCATTAATTCGGATATCGCCAAAATCAAGGCGCACCGCGGGCGCCACCGAACATCTCCTATGCGCTAGACATGTCACGGTTGGGATTTGTGTGGTGATGAATTTTGGCACCTTTGGCATGGGCACCATGGCCTGTATAGCCTGTATAGATCTATGGGTAGACCTTGGGTAAAGCTGGTACAGCTAAGTATTTGCATCCCTACCTTTGTATTTTTGTTTTATGTACCTATAAATTAGGGACCCTTAAGATGTGACATTTGAAATTATGTTCAATAATCGAAAACTAAAGGAGAACATTCTTCTTCGTATAATTTGTCTTGTAGCATCACAAATGTTTGGACACTCCACCCAAGGCGCTTCCACGAAAAAGATTTGTGAGAGGAGTAGAGTTTGGTGTGCTTGATTAATCTTAATAGTTCCACATCAAAAAAGTTCATTTTTACCAAGAAATGAAAGAATATTGTTTTACTGATAGCGAAGCCGATCCGCATTACTAAAGAATATTACTAATATTACTAGCAACTTAACCATTATCTTTTACCCGGTATTTCAACAGCAAGTACTTTTCCTCAGATGAACTACCTTCTCTAGGGATTGTGCACGAGGCCAACGAAAACTGGAAACTTCTTAGCAGGATTGCTGTTGACCCATAGTCGGTTGGTGAGCTACGGGTACTCTGTTCGTTGTCGTGGTGTTTGGAGTCAAAGTGAAGGTGATATTTGCTGAGAACTGTTAAAGGTGTAATTTCACGTTATAGCCAACCCAAAACGTGAGTACTTTGGATTGTTCCTGGAAAAAAACAAGTCAATATGCTACCGATGTATTCGTTTACGGCGCAGCTGTAGACTTGCATGAGTTAGCACGACCATATCGTTAATTGACAATATTTAATGAAATTTTTATGTGTTTAGATTGCCACGCCTCCCAGTGCCTTCCACGTTGTATTAATTTCAGTATGGTTGCCTGCCGTAATGGGTAATCTTTACCTTTCGGCCGACATATACTGCCAAGGTTAGTGATTTGTAAAGAGGTGTACAGTGACGTCACAGGAGTCAGGGAAGTGACGTCACAGGAGTCGGGTGTCGATGATGGGCACTAACATAACATAACCTAGCCTAACCTAAATTAACCTAACCTAACCTAACACATCGAGACCCAACTCCTGTGACGTCACTTCCCTGACTCCTGTGATGTCACTGTATACCTCTTTACAAATCACCAACGTTGGCAGTATGTGTCGGTTGAAAGGTAAAGAAAGCCCTGTAATGTGCTGTTTTCACCAGTTCTTAGCAGTATCAATCCACAAAGAAGCGACCAGAGTCGAATTGCTACGGGGGCGGGGATGGACGAGTGGTTAGGGTGCTGAACTCTGGATATGAAGGTCCCGGATTCAACCCTCACACCGCTCGGATATTTTGTAATCCGCGGCCGACGGGCAAAACAGTGTGGGAGGTGCTGATTAGCAGATGGCATAAAGCGTGTGTGTGAACCACCCAATAAATAATTGTTATGTCTGGTTACCTACCTATGTTGATGCCTCCTGTAGGCAGTGAATGTTTAGTTTATAATGTGTCTGTGGTTTAGTACCATGCATTTCTGTTACCACTGATAATTTTAGAAGTTGGCATCCTAATAGCTACAAACCTTGTCAGACTACAGGCATTTGCAGCTCTGCATTTGTGGAGCTGCCATTCCACTGGACAGCAGGGTGGGAATTCAGGCACTTCTTAAGAGATTTTATCTCTGAAAACATTTTTGCACTCCAGGTTCATACTGGATAGGATGGGCTTTACATGTACTCAGACACAAATGTGGGAACAAAGATATCAATAAAAACAAACAACGACCCAAAAAAATGCTGGTTATTCCACTTACGGCCACCACTCAAACTAATCACTTTTTGTAGCAGTCGGCAGCCAGACCACATCTTCACACACTCCATCAATCTCAACCACCGGAATTGCCGACAACAACGCGCCAACAGCAACTTGCAGGATGATGCGCATACACACTTGGAACACTTCTCCGGCTCTGGAGCCGCGTTTCGGAATACTTGCATTCCTCCCACCCTATAGTGGGAAACTGACAGTTTTAACACGTGCCCTGGAGGGCCTCTGAGAATTACGTGCACTGGAGGGGGGCCGGATTCTGCCCCCCCCCCTAAGATCTCTGCTCCTAGTAAAGCTGGAGGAACGAAATTCACAGGGTGGATGGGCACGGTAGAGATCTCTATTGTGTGCAATTTTCGTGACCTTAGGTCAATGTCTTCAAGGTCAAATGAGATCAGATTGGCAAAATTTTCCGGTTTTGCGTGGCTTGACTTGTCATCGTTATGGATCGCTGTGATTGTGTTTAAATGCTAAAAAATTGGCATCAAAGATGTTTTGGACATTACTAATGATGCAATGCAGATGCTAGACCCATCATTTGACCTCAGGTCACCTATATAGCACCACTTTATCAGGTCAGTTACCTGTTCCAGTTACCGGAACCGGCCGCCCGCCCGACTGCTCCGTCGGGCAGCTCGGAGCAATCGGCTTCGTCAAGAAGGGAGTGAAGTACATGAATAAAGTATGGAAACGCAATGACAAACAGTAGAAATGACAACCAGTAGTGCATTTATGGCAACATTCCAGTTTTTCAAGTTTGGTTCCATTAACCTGTCATGAACTTGACCTGACGACCTTGGTGACCTAACATGACCTTGAAACTATACAGCATATCAATATGCATCAAACAAGTTGCTAGTGTTGCCTAGAACACTTCCCTTTTGTCAGTATACTGGAAGCGCATCAGCACCGATTTTTTTGGTTTGGCGCTATAACATTTTTTGACTTTAGCGGCCCCTAACTTGAAAAAAAATTTTGGCCGATTTCCATTTTTCTTGCTTTAAACAACGCGCCGTTCATTTCTAAGAAGGTACACCGAAAATTGCGTATATCGACCGGTAAAATCTTCAGTTATTTGCGAAAAACCGGAGGGGTGTGCGGATTTCGCCCCCCCTCCAGTGCGCGTGTTAAGAGACGTTCTCCGGAGTCCCGGAGGCCACCAATCAGAATTGGCTGCGTTAGCGTTTTCTGTTCTGAAATCTGTCTGTGAACCAATCAATGCAAGGTATTTTGTATATGACGTCATAACCATTAGCAACTTTGAACACATGGTTAACAGTGTCCACACAAGTTAACAGTAAACACAAGACCTTGACTGATCCTTTGCTTTGATCACATCCAACTGGCGTGTGCGGTAGCGGAGTTGCGTTGGTATTACGTGGGAAATTGGCTGCATAGGTAGGTATGTGCTCTAAGCTGAGGGTGAAGTGTGAAGTGTTTTTGTTTGTTTTTCATATGGCTAGCTTTGTACTGAGACCAACAGTGAAAGGAAAATGCATTTCTCCTGTGAGTTATAAGAAACTAAACAGTGCCGATTATTACGGGTCACTGCCGGGCGGTGCCATCCATTGTTCACTTCTTTGTTTGTATGTTTTGGCATTTGATTTGACCTAAAATGAGAATGATATTACTTATGCATATTATGTAGGTACTGATTTAGGTTTTTTCTGGTCGGTTACTGGTAAACAGATTCCATGCATACAAATAATGTCCATGAAAATGTACTCTGGAAGAAATCGGTATGCACTCCTACTCCCAACCTGGAAAGTAAGTTTCCCACTGCTGGACAGCCATGCTCCAATGTTGCAACTTTGTGCATGAAGACAGATGGAGATTTGGCATCTATGTGTTTGAGGTATAGCACAAATAGGGGAGGCGTGGGGGTATATGAACACGTTATCCAGAACATCTACATTTGGAGGTATATACTTGTCGACTTGTCGATGTCGATCTGGGTAAAATTGGATTTTTAGGATTTTTTTAATACAGGGTATTTTAACGTAAAAATGAAGATGTGACCACTCATTTTCTCAACAAATGATAACTTCTCAGTTGGCAAACAAATACACGATCATAATCTTCACTCTGCAAATATAGCACATCACATATAATTAGCGGTACTTGGTGTGTCAGACATGATAAAGAAGAAATTCAACACTTCATGCACTCAATTTATTACTCTGACATAGAAAACCTGGTATAATTAGAGATCAAGGTAAATTTGGATTGTTTGGAATTTTTTTTTAATACACTATTTTAACATAAAAAATGACGATGCGACCACTGATTTTCTCTGCAAATAATTACTTCTCAGTTGGCAAAGAAATAAACAATCGAAATAAAACCTTGACTACAAATATAGCACATTGCGTATAATTATCCGTACCTGGTGTGTCATAGGCGTGATAAAGAAGAAGTTCAACACTTCATGCACCCGATTTAATACTCTGACATCGAAAACCTTATGTTTCTGCCTTCATTCAACATTTATTTCAGAGAATTCATACTCCCAAACCGGGGCGCTATATGACCGTTGCAGTCGATGCGCCCTTTAAACCCAAATAACAAACAACAATACTCCCAAACCGACGCGTCCACAACGCAACCAAGGTCGGAAATTCCTTGCGATGCTGTAATCGTTAAGGGCAGTGCTGTCCAGGGTGGGAATTAAGGCACTTCTTAAGAGATTTTAACTCTGAAAACATGTTTGCACTCCGCATTCATACTGGATAGGATGGGCTTCACATGTACTCCGACACAAATGTGGGAACAAAGATATCAATAAAAACAAACACAGAACGACAGCCAAAAAAAAACGCTGGTTATTCCACTTATGGTCACCACTCAAACTAATCACTTTTTGCAGCAGTCAGCAGCCGGACAACAGCTTCACACACTCCATCAATCCCAACCACCGGAATTGCCGACAACAATGCGCCAACAGCAACTTGAAAGATGATGTGCATGCGCACTGAGAACACTGTTCTCTGGCTCTGGAGCAGCGTCTCGGAAAACCTGTGTTCCTGCCACCCATATAGTGGGAAAGTTTGACAGTTTTAAGAGACGTCCTCCGGAGTCCCGGAGGCCACCGATCAGAATTGGCTGTGTTAGCGTTTTCTGTTCTGAAATCTGTCTGTCAACCAATCAATGCAAGGTATTTTGTATATGATGTCATAACCATTAGCAACTTTGACCACATGGTTAACAGTGTCATACTGTAAACACAAGACCTTGACTGATCCTTTGCTTTGATCACATCCAACAACTGTGGCATGTGCGGTAGCTGAGTTGTTTGTATTACATGGGAAATTGGCTGCGTAGGTAGGTATGCGCTCTGAGCTGATGGTGAAGTGTGAAGTATTTTTGTTTGTTTTTCATATCGCTAGACTTGTACTGAGACCAACAGTGAAAGGAAAGCACATTTCTCCTGTGAGTTATGAGAAATGGAACGGTGCTGATTATTACGGGTCACTGCCGGGCGGTGCCATCCATTGTTCACTTCTTTGTTCCTATGTTTTGGCATTTGATTTGACCAAAAATGAGAATGATATTACTTATGCATATTATGTAGGTACTGATTTAGGTTTTTCTGGTCAGTTACTGGTAAACAGATTCCATGCATCAAAAATTGTAAATATCAAGATCGAGGTAAAATGCGATTTTGGGGATTTTTTTTTAATTGTATGCTTTCTGACATGATGAAGATGATGCAGTCACTCATTTTCACAGCAAATTATTACTTTTACGTCATATACCCTAGGGGTAAATATCAAGATCAAGGTAAAATGTGATTTTTAATTTTGTTTTGTAATGGTATGCTTTCTGACATGATGAAGACGATGTGGTCACTCATTTTCAGCATAATATATAAAATGTATCATAGCATAATATAATCTAACCTAACGTAGCCAAACACAACCTAGCCTAACCTAACCTAACCTAGCCTAACATAACCTAACCTAACCTAACCGGAAAACCAGTATACGCAATATGCTATATTTGTAGAGTGAAGATTTTGCTAGTGTATTTCTTTGCCAACTGAAAAGTAATCATTTGCAGAGAAAATGAGTAGTCGCATCATCATTTCCACGTTCCAAATACCCCATATGAAAATACAAAAATCCAAAAAGTCACATTTTACCTGGATCTTGATATATACCCAAAAAATAATGTTCATGAAAATGTACCTACTCCGGAAGAAATTGGTATGCACTCCGACTCCCAACCCGGAAAGCAAGTTTCCCACTCTGTGAAATAGTGCTGATTATCACGAGTCGCTGCTGGGACGTGCCATCCATTATTCACGTCTTTGCTCCTATGTTTTTGACATTTGATTTGACCAAAAATGACAATACATATTACTTATGCATATTATGTAGGTACTGATTAAATAGGTTTTTTTCTGGTTGGTTACTGGGAAACAGATTCAATGCATAAAAATAATGTCCACGAAAATGTCCCCCCGGAAGAAGTCGGTATGCACTCCGACGCCCAACCCGGAAAGTAAGTTTCCCGCTCTGGTGCTGTCCAACACATCCTCGAAGGTTTAGTATGCATATTTACTAAGAGGGGAAGTGTGTTTAGTAAGAATATTTACTAAATTTCTGAAAGTTTAGTAGGTATTGTTACTAAAGTTGCCTATACTATGTCACAAACATTTAATGACATCATGGCCGAAAAACTTGCTTCGGAGGATTCTGGTTTTCTGGTTAGGTTAGGTTCGATTATATTAGATTATATTATGCTATGATACATTTTATATATTATGCTACATTATCTTAGTCTAGGTTAGGTTGCTTGTGCCTATGACATCATCAATTGTATGAACTGCCATTGACCTAAAAGTAATCATTTGCAGTCAAAATAAGTGGTCGCATCGTCTTCATCACGTCAGAAAGCATACTATTACATATGAAAATCAAATTTTACCTTGATCTCCAAATTTACCAAAAACCTTGTTTCTGCCTTAATTCAACATTTATTTCTGAGAATAAATACTCGCAACCTGACACATCTGCAGCCAAGGCCAGAAGTTCCTTGCAATGCTGTATTTTATTTTTCATATATTTGATGACGTCATGGCCGAAAAATTTGTTTTGGATGATTCTGGTTTTCCTGTTAGGTTAGGTTAGGTTATATTATATTATATGATATAATATATTTTGTATACTATGCTATGTTATCTTAGTCTAGGTTAGGTTATTTTATTTTTTATATTATTTATCTATTCATATGTAATTTTTTAACTCTTGACTGTAAGCAGAACATGGCAGTGTTCTCCAGTATATGCAGTAACAATATGCAGTGTAAGAATGGCAGATGATGTAGCATAATATAAAATATATTATATCATAATATAATTAATCGAACAACCTAGCCAGAAAACCAGAATCATCCAAAACAAATTTGTTGGCCATGTCAGCAAATATATGAAAAATAAAATAATACAGCATCGAAAGGAACTTCTGGCCTTGGCTGTGGATGCATCAGGTTGAGAGTATTCATTCTCGGAAAGAAATGTCAAATTAAGGCAGAAACATAAGGTTTTCTATTTCAGAGTATTAAATCAAGTGCATGAAGTGTTTAATTTCTTCTTTATCTTGTCTGTGACACACCAGGTATGGATAATTATATGCGATGTGCTATATTTGCAGAGTGAAGATTATGGTAGTGTATTTGTTTTCCAACTGAAAAGTTTGTTGTGAAAATGAAAGTGTGAAAAGTAATCATTTGCAGAGAAAATGAGTTGTCACGTCATTTTATGTTAAAATACCCGGTATTCAAAAAAATCCAATAAATCCTATTTTACCTTCATCAATATGTTCACCCTTTTGGAAGTCTCCAGCATTATATTCCACATGCAAATAACAGAAAGATGGCAGTATTCATAAAGAATTAGCCTTTCTCTTCCAAGATACAAAGGTCTGATCCATAGTTCTACTGATTCTTTGTGTACAGACCTAGCAAACACCACTGGCACCATTTTCAGGCTTCTGATAACAGCTTTAGAAAATTGTAAGGAAGTGACCTCCAATATTTTTGCAATTACACTGGTATTTTTTGTGGATACTAATAACTTGTACCACAACAGCTACATTGAAGGCTTGTGATTGTATAGGGCCATGTTTATTTGGCTAAAATATATTAAACACCATCTTTATTGGGTTAGAAAAGCATTCAGCAAGCAGCACAGGTGAATTTCCATGTGTTCCCTGAACCGAACGGCGGTGTTCATAATATGGCATGTGTACCTGCTAAAACGAGTGTGCTGATTTCTGAACATGGACTTAATTAGCATTTTAATCCCAGGAATTAAGCATTTTTGAGGTTGCACTTGGCAGGAGCAGATCCAGTGATCATCATTGGGGAGTGGGCACATTTCCCTGGATGGGTCTTCAGCAGGAAAATTTGCTAAGTGGGGGAAGGGTACACTGGAGCATACTGAAGGGGCACTTTCATCCCCAAGGGGTACATTTTTATCTGAGAGATGAGTTTGTGGCTAACAAATCTGTTGAGCATAAGGTGGGGAGGATGCACCATGGCCTTCCTGAATGGGTGTTCTCCCTGGCCGGAGGGGCACCACCTTTCCATAAGGGAAAGGGGAGGGGCTATAGCTTGCTGCTTCCAGCAGACTGAGCTTGAACGAAGATTGGCGACCAGCCGGCGACTCCCGACGCTATTAGCCACGAGACGGGTCACAGCCGTGTCATTCATATGCTGTCCTCAGCATCCTGCATGGCTCAAACAGTAGGACATTAGCAAGTGTCAAATTGGCGACCAGCCGGCGACTCCCGACGCTATTAGCCACGAGACAGGTCACAGCCGTGTCATTCATATGCTGTAAATTGAGTCAGCATCCTGCATGGCTCAAACAGTAGGACATTAGAAGTGTCAAATTGGCGACCAGCCGGCGACTCCCGACGCTTTAGCCACGAGACGGGTCACAGCCGTGTCATTCATATGCTGTCCTCAGCATCCTGCATGGCTCAAACAGTAGGACATTAGCAAGTGTCAAATTGGCGACCAGCCGGCGACTCCCGACGCTATTAGCCACGAGACGGGTCACAGCCGTGTCATTCATATGCTGTCCTCAGCATCCTGCATGGCTCAAACAGTAGGACATTAGCAAGTGTCAAATTCGCCGCGGCGCCCTACGGATAAATGAGTGCCCTTCCAGACGAATACCGCGATGACATCACTGGATCCGCCCCTGCTCCCACTAGGGCATTTCCACTGGAGGGGCCTGTTCCAATTATTGCCTGAGTGACAAGCAGAGTGGGAAACTTGCTTTCCGGGTTGAGAGTCGGAGTGCATACCGATTTCTTCTGGAGTACATATTCATGGACATTATTTTTTGTATGCATGGAATCTGTTTACCAGTAACCGACCGGAAAAACCTAAATCAGTACCTACATAATATGCATACATTTGTATACATTTGTGCCACACATTTGTGCCAGAAATGAGTAGTTGCATTTAGTCATGGTTCATGGTAACCTGTGAGTCAATGGGGCTTTTTGTCCCCCCCCCTCCCCAGTGATTTTGGCCATTTGGTTTATCTGCCATAACAGCCAAACCAATTGAGATGGCAGCTTGGGGCTTTAAGTATCTTCAAACAAACACCAAGAGTACATCGTGTAAAAAAAATACATCAAGATCATCTTAAGTCATGTTCTAATGACATCATAAGTTGTTCATATGCATTGCTTTTCACATCTCAAATGGTTCCTTGTTATAAGATACAATTGGACCAGTGTATGCTGACAAATCAATATAGGTGCAGTTGGTTTACCAGAGGTCATTTTGTTACCATGTGATCTCAACTAGGTAGTTTTGGGTCATTTTGATATCAATTTCACTCAAACATTATGACCACTTAGGACTGTGGGCACTATATGACCATTGAAGTTGATGCACCCTTTAAACCCAAACAAAAAACTAACTAAGGCCAATTTCACTAACATCACAAGCTGTGTATTCACACCAATTTGTTGTGAATACCCCTTTAGGTAATCTTAAAGTATTACCCCTCACACTTCTTTAACATAAACAAGGTATTTGAGTCAACATCAGCTAACTGCCAGTGAATTGTTGGTGACTGAAGCATTAAATAAGATTAAACATAATTAATTAAATAAATCTTTATTAATTAAATATCATTAAATAAGATTACCTAAAGGTGTATTCACACCAAATTCTGTGTGAATGCACAGCTTGTGATGTTAGTGAAATTGGCCCCTGACCACTTAGGACTGGACAAAATATTCAGTGGTTATAACATTGATATTTTGTTTATGAAAAACATCCTTACCTGTGTTCATCATAGGTCAAGCATACATATCTGTTTTGAGGTACAATGCCAGATCATGTCATGGCATCACAAATGCTATCACAGTGACATCACAAATGCTAGTTGTCGACATGCCCTAAAGCCCAAATAACTAACTAACTAACAAATGCTATCACAGGTGCTGCTTTTCCCACCTGAAATGGTTGCTTGTTGTCAGCAGACACATTCTAACTCTGACAGGTCAATCCAGCTGTAATTATTCTAGAGGTTGGTGTCTACTATTTCACCTCAAATAGGACATACCAGATATGACAATGTGGGGGAGAGCATTATGTGGTATGCAAAAGTGTAGGTTCATTTTTCTGGCTTTTGCAGAAATGTAGCCTATTGACATGCAGTGCATTGCACACTGAACAAATATGGCAATTTGGCATCTTCTCCCCAGATGACATCACTTGAGCCATGAACAACAAGTTCATATTGTATAATTATTTGCATATAATGCATGTATTGTTATTATTGTGCCCTTGTTTACAGTAAAATGTGCACTCATGGAGTTAGTAAAATATTTCCACTTTACGTGACCTGTGACCTCATAGGCATCATGCTATATTATACCAATATGCAAAATTGCATAACATAAACAAATATTTGTCAGTTTGTCAACATCCCTGCGAAAACATGTCCTAGAAAATGAATTGTTTTGTATACTGAATCAAAATGGCGATTTGCCCTCCTCCCCTCAAGTGCCCTTACTTGACCAAGGCCAGAAGGTGTTTCCATGGACAATTTTAGGTACACACTGCATGTATTCAACCACTGCTGACATTTTATCTTGCCCTAATATTCTGATTTACCTAAGTTGCCAAAAAGCATGCATAGACCACACCAACAGCCAATAAAAATCTGCACTGACTGCCAACAAAATGCATGCACCACAGTGTGGCCAAATTTGCTCAGTTAGAACCTATCCAGATATAAATATATGAGCATATCAGGATATAAATAAAACAAGTTCTTCCTGGATAATTTGTGCTAGTAAAGGGAAATGGAGTTACATTCACTAGATTCCTTACCTTGAAGTGGGCCATAATTTTGATCTGGCTGGTTTTTTTTTTGCTCGCATCCTTGCAACATCGCATTTGCAACCTTTGTGTCACATTTTGCTGGATGCAGCAGTGCTTATAAGCAATCTGTAGATCACAAACAAGTTTGTCATGGAATTTACTTCAACTTCCAGATATGGTGAAGTCATATAGACATATTTGCAATGGATAACAATGTTGTCATTCACCTCAGAAATTACTCAGTCCTGTGACCTCAGGGAAGGTGCAGTAGTTATGTTGGGCCCCATCGCCAGTTTTTATGTTTTGCACTTGGCTAAATAGATGTCTTTGGAAATTAATAGACGAACATGGAAAGAGGCAGTTTATTTTTGGCTCTAGTGTCCATGCTGAGGTCGCCAAAGGTCATAATAGGTCTACCCAGGAATTTGACCTTTACCTTGGAGAATAACCTGGAAAAATGAATAAATATATGTATGTATATGTATGTATGTGTGTGTGCATGTGTGCATGAGTCGGGTCCTTCAGACAGAACCATTCAAGCAAAATATTTTTTTTCTGATTGACATCCAATATCCTGAAGTTAGGCCAGGTCATGCCATATGGTTAGGTCAAGTAAGTTTAAGCTTGAATACATCTGGATCATCACTTGAAGTATAAGATCATGTTCTAAGAAGAACTAATAAGATGCTGATGCTGACAATAACTGAAATACCTTTGTAAACTGTCCAGCTTCTGACCTCATGACCTGACTGTGGATCATGCTGGGACAATGCTCAAACTGATAAGCTGATCTCTCCAATATTTCACTAAGTGGCCACTGCTTGGGTAGTAATTCCAAAGAAAGTTTAAGTCAGGTGGCATCTGGTCAGCTTGAGCAAGGTCAGGTCATCTCAGGTCATTTGCTTGCAAACTAATGTCGCATTGCATGACTTTGCTGGCAGTAAAACTAAATTAATGTATCATTTGATGAGGAACAGCATCATTCTGTATAAGATGCCATTGTGTAGAATAAACATAGCTACCTGATGTGTCATTGACCTTTGACACAAATGAATCCAAAATGCTTATTTCATGCTCTGTGCCATTTTTTGGCACAATAAGTTACCCTCAAATTGAATTTTCCTCCCTGAATACTGTAAAATGTGCAGAAGCTGACCTGACCTTGGGCTGTAAACTTGACCTAAATTAACATTTCCAGATAGGTCTTTCTTTGTCTTGATACAAGGACAGCATTCTTTGAGTTTGGTGCTTATATGTTGCAACTATGCTGCACCCTAGACCTACCCCTACTATATATGGTAGCAGAGGCATGAAACATTCCCCATACTTATGGTGATTGGCTTGTGTATTGATAGTTTGGTATTTACCTATGTACTTAAGAATAGGGAAGTAAATAGTGGGAGCTGATGGAATACATGACAACCATGCATCTGCAAGGAGTATGAGTGGTATATTCTTTATACCTTGTCAACAAAATGATGCAGCGCTCCTTCAACAACATACTGCGACCACCAATCATCTTGAAGCAATCCTATCTTGCGTTACCTGATACCCTGAAACAGCTGAAACAGCTGGCATTCCAGTAAGTGAATCTGAACTGTTCACAACTCAAACAGAAAAGATGAGGGGATGATTTTTGGGTTCCATGGCATAGCAGAAGCCTATGCATAATCAGTCGAAGTGTTGCAACATAATTATTTTCGTTGTTGTAATTGCAGCTGGTCCAGAGATGACATTGTATATATGCATCCATTTGTTTAAGTTACTGACTCATTTCCTTCAATTTGTTTCAGGGTACCTGAACATTCAACATGATTGTTGACAAGCCAGAGATGCTGAAGCAGTGGATGACGGAAACAATGGAACCACTGTAAGTTTGTGCTCTGTATTCATTATTCAATCCTGATGTACATAGTCAGCCCTGCTGCTTTCTTGTTTCACATATATGTGAACGTTTTACCGCATTTATTGTAGTGTATAACGTTCTTCCATTTCCTGTATCGGCATGTGTGTGTGTATAGTGTTGGTCGAGTTAATGTCCATCGAGTGTCACTGTGTCGGCGTTTAAACTGTAACTGTAACCCTGGGCCCTCCAATATCGTTTGGCAACCGGTGACGTCACATGGGCTGGACAATTGCTCAGTCCCGTAGGCGCTCCAGCCAAACTTCCGTGTTTTCCACACGTCATTTCCGACCTTAAATACCGTCAAAATGGGACAAAATCGGATTCATTTGAAAGCTTGAAGAATCTTGTCCACGAATATGAGTTTTATTTTTCCATAACACTACGACTTTTTGCTTGGACCCGCGCTGACTGCATTCATGTCGAGCGCCGCAGGAATCACGCGGTGCCACGGGTAGTAGCAGTATGATGAGACAGGCCAACTGAAGATCACGGCTCGGAAGGAGGGGTAGGAGCAAGTAAGAGATAACTGTTGCAACGTAATTCCTCTCCACTCGGTGCAAGAGCGTAAACAAGGGTGGGGGCACCGGGGGGCATGTGCCTCCCATGGGAATGTGGTACCCCTCCGGCCAGGAAAAGGCGCCAACATTATATTTAGGCTACCGGCGGAGGTACCGATACTGGTTGGAATGTCACGCCCTTATCACCCATGTGCAGATACGGAACCTGCAGCTGGTTTTCAGGATTGTTTTCATTTTTCATTCATATGCGCCTAGACCAGAGGTGTTCTTTGATATAATTTGGAGGAGCAAATGTCCCTCAGTGTTGGCTCTGTCCCCCAATAATTTAGACTTTTAACATTGGGTACCATAGAACATGCGTCCTATCGAAGTCGGGCTTCCCATTAATTTCATGTATTTTTCACCCAATAATCCATAGTGTAATAATCAATAATATATATATATATATATATATATATAACATATGTATATATATATATATATATAGAACATATGTATATGTATATATATATATATAACATTATATATATATATATATGTATATATATATATATATATATATATATATATATATATATATATATATATATATATATAATATATGCTGGCCATTTCGGAAGCATTTGAACAGGAGGGAGAGGGTTGAAATCCATTGACTTCAGAACGATGGTGATAGGTTTGGCACCTTGCAGCGCCAAATTAAGTTGTTCCTACTCATAGCATAAAATAATAATGGGTACTTATGAAAAATACTGGTCCAAATCCGGCGACCATTTGTATGAGTGTTGCTTGAGCCACCTCGAAATCCGTTTGCCCCCACATGCAAATACTAGGTACGCCACTGTCCACGCTACTCTATCTGGGATATGTGAACTTTGAGCCTTAATCACTGAAAGGGGCTTAGACCTCCAATGTAAAATCCAGCCCATGAAATATAGGTGTTTCTGTTGTTGGGGAAGGGAAGGTGGTGTGAACAGTAGGAGCAGTTCCTCCCAGGACCTCAAAACACTGCAGCTTAAAGTTGTGGATTTTTTGGTTTTTCAAGCAAACATTTGGAGACATCTGGATAGAAAGCTTGACTTTTCCCCTGCATCAGCCTTGAAGGCCTGTCGATAGCACTGACAATGAGTGTATCCCAGAGTAAGGCCACAAGGTGACCAACCTCCTCCCTGAACTGATGAAACTTCAATTGAAATTGACCTGAAATTGAATATCCAGTGCACTGAATCTTATAATATTGGTATGAATACACACAGACATGTTTCAGCCCCTTACCCAAACCATTTTAGAATACTAGAAGATCACACATATAATTAATGCTGTTCTCCAACATTACTACCAGGTATTCCTACCAAATCCTGAACTTATTTGCTATCTTAGAAAAAAAAATGCACCTTACTTGTCATAAAAAGAGATGGCTTAGTGCTTCATTCACCTTTTTAGGCATGCATGGCCACAAGTCCTCTTCTTAATAGCATCTTTTGCACTGCAGTTGGTCCAATTTTTATCCCAAGTGCACGCAGTGTGCCTTTTCCATTAGGGATCATGGGTCTCTGTGAACCAGCTGATGCACACAGTGCACCTCAAGTTACTAAGATGTACAGTCTAGGATGTGACCATGCAGAAAAAATGTTACAATGCATGTGCACTCCGTTAAGAAAATGGCATTAATTATGCATGGTAATTTGCAAGCAAATTGAGTTCACAAAAGCATCATAGGTTAGGTTAGGCTAGGCTAGGTTAGGTTATGCTGCATTTTTAAAACATTATTTTATGCTATGATACCTATATGAAAGCCCATTTTTGGTGTTATTTTGCTCACAACCTGAATGAGCATTTGCACAGAAAATGAGTGATCCCATCATCTTAGTCACCTTTATAAACATTGCATTAGAATGATAAATTCCAAGGATTCATAAAACACATTAAAGCATAAATTTACCGGTAAGCCTAGGTTCTTATTTCGCAAATCCAGCCATGGCTTCAATTTCAATTCGTGAAATTTTAAGGGTTATGAACGATAACAGGTTGAGGCTTGTTGTATCCTATGAATTGAGGAAATTCTGCACCAAACTTAAGAGAATGTTCAATAACCTAGGAATCCAAAGAATATTCATCAGCCTCATATTTCAATTTCCCATGCCAACAATCAGAAACACCGTATGCCCAACCACAACACTCGGATGTCTTCGCTGCGCCACAAATGAATCTTAGCCAGGTTTTAAAGCGTATTTGGAATGTTTACGTGACGTCATCATAGATACCAAAATCCTGGTAGATTATACTAGAAATCTCGCATATTCCTGTTACGTCACAAGGGCTGGAACTAGAAAACATACTAGATTCCGTTGTACCCTTTAGTATTAGTACCCAGACTGTAACCCACACTGAGCCGATGTGCCCATAAACTCCAGTGTCATCGTTTTGCATGATGGTAATTCTGGATTATGAAGATCCATTAAACGTACACGCAGTGGGAAGTGGCAGCGTGCGAGTGAGCAGCTGATGCAGGCATGACAACTCTATCTATCCTCTCAGCTGTGATGCCGAGCCAGGAAAGCTTGCGAAATACGTGCTGGCACTCATCAAGAAAGACATGCCTCCCGACCAGCTACGCGAGAGCATGAAGAACAACCTGGACATATTCCTGCACGACCAGGCGGCACCCTTTGTGGACCGGCTGTTCGCCACGCTCGAGTCGAAGGCCTACCTGCCGCAGGCGTCCCCCGACTCGACCACCCAGCTGGCGGCGGCGGCGGCGTCCATGCCGTCGGCACCACCGCCGGCCGTCGCCGTCGCCTCGGCCTCCGTCGCCGCCGCCACCGCCGCCGCCGCCGTCGCCGCCGCCGCCGCTGCTGCCGCTGCTGCCGCTGCTGCCGCTGCCGCCGCTGCTGCCGAGCCGGCACGCAGGCGGGTCGAGCTGGCGGGCGGCCGCGGCGACCGTCGGCCCAACTGTCGACCGCCCGATCGCGACCACCGACCGGACCGGGCCGAGAGGAGGCGCTCCTGGGAGGACAGGCGCCGCCGCTCACCGCCACGCGACAGACGGTCAGTGTGTGCTGCATGACATTTGCGGTCGATGCGCCCCTAAACTACAATACAACGGCCAGTGTGGACTGCCGCACCAGTATAACAGGTGGTGTCGGCTGGCCGCTCGTGAACTATCATCAATGTTTACACTAGTGATTTGTAGTAGTTTCTCCGGTTGCGGATTATTGCCGTGTTGGCAGCCTCTTCTGGAGTTGTAAGCTGGGTTGGGTTTTTGTCATCCAGAATATTATCTTCTCCATACAGTTATCTTCTCATTTGTATCATGTAGAGGTAGATGGTGCTGTTCGGCAATTAATTGTTCTGTGACAAAGTGTGCATGATTGACTGCAAAGTCTAAACTGATATTCTGATGTCACAAGTTTGAAGAAAAAATATCCTACATTTTCGATTTCCCAACATTTTTCCTCTCCGCATCCAGGATTTCAAAGCACAAATCCAAGCCTGGTTGTAAGGCACTTGGTGGTAGTTATCGAGCCTGACAATAGCCCGTTTCACGACGGCCAATAAGCACCGGGATGCAATGTCGATGACTTCGTCTAGTATGAAGGGCATATCATTGAAATATATGTACTTTATCTGTATATATGAAATGTTCCAGAAGTTTTAACTATGAAGTAATAAATTCAATATTAAACTCAACCAACATATTCAAATTGTGGCACTGCTTGAAAAAAGCGCTGAATTCACAGAAACAACTAGCCAATCTAGCCGCATTTGGCACCATCGCCGGGAGGTAGGAGTTGTCGGATAGAACATTGATTTGCCGTTGGATTACCAGCAAATATACAATATTAGGGAGGAAGTGGTAGTATGTATCATGCGGATGAACATTTTTCCTTTTACGTTTATTGTATGACTGAAGTACCTGTATTATGAATAAATATTGAAATACATCATTTCCAGATGCTACGATTCCATCTTGACGCTCCCGAAAATATTAAATTATCTCCACTTTACAAGCGGGTTGTTTACAGTTGTAATGACATCCGCTGTACCGCACCATACGAGGCTCAGTTTTTAAATGTCGCTGTACTCCTACCTGAATAACCCCTACTGTGGGGGGAGGGCAATTGATCCTTGTCTTTGAATATCATACTCGCAAGAAAGAACAAAGCATGAATTGTTTACAGCACCCGAAAGACTGCAACACGTCCAAAATATGCGCATCTGAGACAAACTTGTTTGTTGTCTCGCCTGACATATTTCAGCCGTAAATGATGCAATCAGAGCACACATAATGACGTCATTTTTTAAAACGTGGATTATGTTTCGTCCCTATCATAAAGGGCTATCATAAAGGGCCAATCATTTACCGCAGTTGAAGTTGGCTGGCGATATTGATCAGAGTGGTCGAGTGCTCGGAAAATTTGGCATTTGAAGACCGCTGAATTCGACAAACAGCTGTTGTCATCTAGTTTACTTCCGGAAGTCAGGCTCGCTTGGTCTGACTTCCAGATTTCCGACTAGATGACGTCCCAGGCGCGGATGTAGGTGTACATTTTCAGGGTTTGTGCATAGGGGACGGGCGGTCTAGAGGTAAGATGCTCGTCTCTCAATCGAAAGATTGTGGGTTCGAATCTCACCTGTCGCTACTCTTCGCCCGCGACCAATCGGCGTGAGAGATTGGCGACGCTATATGATTCAACGGTCGACGTGTCGTAAAACCAATAACCAACCAGGGTTTGTGCATAAACAAGCTGTTACTAGTCCAAAAATTTGTCGTATTAGGTAACTAAACCTACTCTGTTTATTGATATCATAAATTGGTCCAATCTGCAGACTAAAAGCTTTCAGATCAACGTAATTAGTATGCCCTGACCCCGCCATTGGGGTGTCATGACGATTACTTCCCGCTAGTGCACGCGTGAAACCGCCTAATGTGATTTGTTCTCAGGTTACGTCGGTCTCGGTCACCTCCCCGGGTCCGTACAAAGTCCAGGTCACCTCCACGTACAAGGTCAAAATCTCCCAAGGCAAAGGTGATGCGATCTCGCAGTCGCAGTCCCAGGTCAAGATCGCGCTCGCCACGTCACAACAGGAGCAAGTCCCCAAGTAAGTGTTAATGCAATCCTCGACAATCATTGGATTGAGTTTCAATTTTTAAGGGGGCCGGGAATGTGAACTATTCAGTGCGAGATTTGGGGTTCGCTATCGAACAGGTTTGATTCATCTTGGATATGTCGGCCAATTCAAGTCATGGGCCATGTTGAGCCTGGCCCGAATTCGACGGCTGAACAAGCTACTGTACTCACCATTGCAACAACTCAAAAGGATCACATTGATTGGCAGTAGCGTGTCGGAAGGACGCGATCTTACCTCAGTGCCACGACAGTGTGACAGACAGACAGGCAGAGGAGGGAGTAATGTAACTGAGACAGGACTGGGCCGTGTGGTGTGGTGTGTGCATCGGACGCGGCCTGGGCATCTCATTGATTGGCAGTAGCGTGTCGGAAGGACGCGATCTTACCTCAGTGCCACGACAGTGTGACAGACAGACAGACAGAGGAGGGAGTAATTTAACTGAGACAGGACTGGGCCGTGGTGTGGTGTGTGCATCGGACGCGGCCTGGGCATCTCATTGATTGGCAGTAGCGTGTCGGAAGGACGCGATCTTACCTTAGTGCCACGACAGTGTGACAGACGACAGACAGACGAGGAGGGAGTAATGTAACTGACAGGACTGGGCCGTGGTGTGGTGTGTGCATCGGACGCGGCCTGGGCATCTCATTGATTGGCAGTAGCGTGTCGGAAGGACGCGATTTACCTCGTGCCCGACAGTGTGACAGACAGACAGACAGGGAGGGAGTAATTTAACTGACAGGACTGGGCCGTGGTGTGGTGTGTGCATCGACGCGGCCTGATCTGACGCGATCTTACCTGTGCCACGGCATGTAAGAAGAAGAGGGAACTGACAGACTGGCCTGGTTGCACGACGCGGCCTGGCATCTCAGATTGGGTAGCGTGTCGGAAGGACGCGATCTACCTGGCCATTGGACACGATTACAGACTGCCGGGGTGTGGTGTGTGCATCGGACGCGGCCTGGGCATCTCATTGATTGGCAGTAGCGTGTCGGAAGGACGCGATCTTACCTCAGTGCCACGGCAGTGTGACAGACAGACAGACAGAGGAGGGAGTAATTCAACTGACAGGACTGGGCCGTGGTGTGGTGTGTGCATCGGACGCGGCCTGGGCATCTCATTGATTGGCAGTAGCGTGTCGGAAGGACGCGATCTTACCTCAGTGCCACGGCAGTGTGACAGACAGGCAGACAGAGGAGGGAGTAATGTAACTGACAGGACTGGGCCGTGGTGTGGTGTGTGCATCGGACGCGGCCTGGGCATCTCATTGATTGGCAGTAGCGTGTCGGAAGGACGCGATCTTACCTCAGTGCCACGGCAGTGTGACAGACAGACAGAGGAGGGAGTAATTTAACTGGAAGGACTGGGCGGGGTGGGGGTTTTTGATGGGGGGGGGGCGGGCGGAAGGACGCGATCTTACCTCAGTGCCACGACAGTGTGACAGACAGACAGAAGAGGGGGAAAGACAACTGCTGCCCATTGATTGGTAGTAGGAGGACGCGATCTTACCTCAGTGCCACGGCAGTGTGACAGACAGGCAGACAGAGGAGGGAGTAATTTAACTGACAGGACTGGGCCGTGGTGTGGTGTGTGCATCGGACGCGGCCTGGGCATCTCATTGATTGGTAGTAGCGTGTCGGAAGGACGCGATCTTACCTCAGTGCCACGACAGTGTGACAGACAGACAGACAGAGGAGGGAGTAATTTAACTGACAGGACTGGGCCGTGGTGTGGTGTGTGCATCGGACGCGGCCTGGGGTCGTGTCTGAACATGGCCGATACACTAAACTCTTCATTAAAACAGCTGGTTGAGTTTCCCAATCAATCGCATGGTCCAACCGGTTGATGAATTCTGGCGCTGTGCCGGCATCTCGTCGGTGCATTAACGTCACGGTGGCGCGTGTTGCAGTAAAGTTTGACAGGTCGCCGGTGGCGGACGGCGCCGACAATGCCGACGCCGGCGGCGTGGCAGATCTTCGCCACAAACTGCACGGCAGCGCCGCCGCCAAACAGGACGGCAGCGCTGTCGCCGTCACTGCCGCCGCCGTCGCCCCGGTCACTCCCGCCAAACAGCGCTGCCGAGACTATGATGGTGAGTTCCCGCCGCATCTATGTTCGTTCGTTGGTTAGTTATTTGGGTTTACGGGCGCCTCGACGGAAAGCGTGATCATGCATCGCATCTCTGTCCGTCTGATATCCGAGTGTTGTGTCTGGAGGCTGCATCTCTGTCCGTCTGATATTCAAGGGTTGTGTCTGGAGGCTGCATCTTTGTCCATCTGATATCCAAGAGTTGTATCTGGAGGCTGCATCTTTGTCCATCTGATATCCAAAGGTTGTGTCTGGAGGCTGCATATCTGCACATCTGATATCAGAGAGTTGTGTCTGGAGGCTGCATCTCTGTCCGTCTGATATCCAAGACTTGTGTCTGGAGGCTGCATCGTTGTCCATCTGATATCCAAGAGTTGCATCTGCAGGCTGCATATCTGCCAATCTGATATCAGAGAGTTGTGCCTGGAGGCTGCATCTCTGTCCGTTTAATATCCAAGAGTTGCGTCTGGAGGCTTCATTTATGTCCGTCTGATATCCGAGAGTTGTGTCTGGAGGCTGCATCTCTGTCCATCTGATATCCGATAGTTGTCTGGAGGCTGCATCTCTGCTTGGTGCCTTGTGTGGATGCTTGGGGTCGTCATTCTGTTTGGAGATTGTATGTGTGCAAAGGGGTTCATGTATGTGTTTGTGCTGGGGTCCATGCCTGTCCAACTGCTGACATCAGTGTCGATTAAAATTTTCGTTTTTCCATAGGCCCTTGCCTTGCACGTTCCACGTCAGGTTTTCCGAGGCCATTGTTTTCCGGGTGCTTTGTCCTGTGGCACTGCAATGCTACGTGTTGTTGTGGTTGTTAGTATCAGTTGTTGGTGGGATTTGTCACTGTCGATTTTGTCACTGTCGTTCCACGTCAAGTTTTCCGAGGCCATTGTTTTCCGGGTGCTTTGTCCTGTGGCACTGCAATACTACAGTGTTGTTAGTGGTTGTTAGTATCAGTGTGTCTGTCTGCAGTGTGGATATTTGTCACTGTCAGTGGATATTTGTCACTGTCGTTCCACGTCAGGTTTTCCGAGGCCATTGTTTTCCGGGTGCTTTGTCCTGTGGCACTGCAATGCTACAGTGTTGTTAGTGGTTGTTAGTATCTGTGTCTGTCGCGTGTGGATATTTGTACTGTGTGGATATGTCACTGTGTCGTAGTTTCCGGGCATTGTTTTCGGGTGTTTGTCCTGTGGCACTGCAATACACGTGTGTTAGTGGTTGTTGTATAGTGTGTCGGTGTGGATATTTGTACTTCTCAATATTTTTTTGTCCTGTGGCACTGCAATGCTACAGTGTTGTTAGTGGTTGTTAGTATCAGTGTGTCTGTCTGCAGTGTGGATATTTGTCATCGTCAGTGCCGTGCGCCAATATTGGTTTCCATCCGCTGGGCTGCGTCGTGGTCCCCCCACCCGAGATGTTGGCCATCTTGTGAAGTGAGCCGGTGTCACGGCGTGCACGGCCCGTTCGCAGAGAAGGGGTTCTGCATGCGCGGCGACCAGTGTCCGTTCGACCACGGCTCCGACCCGGTGATCCTGAAGGACGTGTCGCTGCCCGAGGTGCTCAAGTACAGTCAGCGGCCGCCGGCCGCGGTGCCGCCGCCACCGCCACCGCCGCCGGTGGCGGCACCGCCGTTCAACCCGCTGGTGCAGCCGCCGCAGCCGCGGCCGCCCATGCTCGGTGGGTGCCGGCGCTGTGCCGCTCAGCGGTCGGCTCTGCCCGCGCGCATCGGCTCGGGCCGGACACAGGGTTGGGAAGTATACGCTGTTCCTGGATTTTTGTCATCCAGAATATTGCCATTTCCGGAAAAAAATGTCATCTCGTTTTTCTCATTTGCATGGTGAACGGTGCAGTTTGACAATGAGCCGATCTGTAATAAAGTGCTCAAGATTCACTGGCAAATGCAAACCGAGATTACGCTGTCGCAAGTTTTAAGAATAATGTCCTCGGTATTCGATTGGCCTAAAATTGCCCTCAAAATCCAGCACCGCAAAGCACAGATCCAGCACTGGGTGGACGTGTGTTTATGACTGAAACACCTGTGCGAGCTTTGGCTTGATGAGCTTGTGGTTGGTGTATGGTAGCCTCTGGCATCTCTAGCTGATGAACTTGTTCCCACCCACCACGAGCGTGATCATCTTTGGTTGCACAGTGAAGCGCTGTCGAGTGCGGTAAACGCCCACGCACAAAGCGTAAGCCTATTTGGTAGCACAGTAACTATCTGTCAAGTGTGATAAGCACCCACCCACCACGAGCATGATCATCTTTGGTAGCACAGTGAAGCGTTGTCGAATGCGGCAAGCGCCCACGCACAATGAGCGTGGACATGTTTGGTAGTACAGTGAATCATTGTCAAGTGCGGTAAGCGAATAAAGGTGTGCATTGTGGGGCTTAAAGTCGAAAAGCCGATGCCGCCATTGTCTCCTGACGTTCGCCTGTGTCGCCAGAGCCGTACAACCCGGACGCGCCCAGTCTGACGGTGGCCACGTCTGTGCCGGCGCCCGCCTGGGTGCCGATGGCCAACTTCTCGCGGCCGCCGCCGTCGACGCACGTGCGGTCGTACCTGCCGGCGGCGGCCGTCGACCGTCAGCTGGTGAGCGTGCCGGTGAACGGGCCGCCGCCGGCGCTGCCGTCGGGCGTGGCTGCGCGGCCGCGGCCGGCCGGCCCGGCCGTCCACCGATGGGTGGGCCGTGATCAGGTGAGCAGCCGACCGGGCGCCACGCGTCTGCACTGCCCGAGCACTGCACAGGTAGTGTTACGTTACAGTGTTACGGTGCACACTGCAGCAGGCGACTGGTGTTCTGTCGCCTGTCTGGCAGGTGTTGAACTCGAGAGATGCTTCGATCCAACCAGTGTGCCGTGTGCTTCGCGCGTTGTCCCTACTCCCCGAGGAGCTCGAGGAGGAAACGTGTATAAAAGCGTTGGTCAGTATCCATGACATGCGAATGCTCATGTTTGTTTTATGGTAGCGGCGGGGAACATGACCTGGCGTCTTGTCGGTATGCTGGCTGTGTTGTCATACGGAATCGAAACTCATGTGTCACAGTATCGTGGCACGACACGAAGACGTTACATGCCGTCATGAAGTCATGTGCAATGAAATGTGCACTCTTGGTTACAGCTGTATAAGAGACTTTTCCTCATCGACTTTAAACATAATCACCTGAACACATTACTGTATGTGCAAATAATTTGTCTGAAATAACTCTTATGTCCTCTAACAACGGCTTACTTCGAACAACGTCTTGTAGGTGTTATGTAGCTATAGTTTCTGGATTTCAGCTATGTTCACTGGCCTCTGGGATCGCGTTCCCGGATCATTACTATGTCATCTGTATAGCGGTGTTGACATCGATCTGGCTGCATTACGTGAGAGTTGGGATGTAACATACTATAGGTGTTTGATGGTCGGCTGTCGTCTGCTGGTTTCTCCCATACCGATGACTCCAGTGGGGGCGGACGGTGATTGACCTGGATGACCTGACCTGGTGGTCTCGACTGCAGAACGAGCCGCCGCGGAAGCGTGGACACTTTGACGCGGTGCGGCTCAGTGGAAATGGCTGCCGCTCTCGGTTCGACCCGACGAATAGCAGCCTGGAGCTGAGGAAGGTGCCGGCGGGGCTCAACCAGATCCTCCACCTCAACAACCACTTCGCCAAGTTCGGCAAGATCACCAACATTCAGGTGGGCAGATGCGGCGCCGCCAACTGTATCTGGACTTGTGTGTGCAAAGGTGTGTAAGACTGTGTGAGGGCAACCGGTCTGGTGCAGCCAGTAGCGGGAGGCTGTCCGCCCGGCGGTGCGAGACGGGGGGCGATCTGGGGCAGTGCGGAACGGGCAAACTGATTGAACCATTGCGGGCGGAGGGCGGTCTTTGGGGAAGTGCGTGGCGGAAGGCTGTCGTTGGGGAAGTGCGGGCCGGAAGGCTGTCGTTGGGGAAGTGCGGGGCGGAAGGCTGTCGTTGGGGAAGTGCGGGGCGGAAGGCTGTCGTTGGGGAAGTGCGGGGCGGAAGGCTGTCGTTGGGGAAGTGCGGGGCGGAAGGCTGTCGTTGGGGAAGTGCGGGGCGGATGGCGCTATGGTAGGAGTGCAGCAGCAGCGTCTGACCCAGACCGAGTCCCTCGATCAGTATCTGTTACGCACACCGCTGCCGCGACAGCTGTCCTCCGGGGACGAGTGGTCTAGGGGTAAGATGCCCGTCTCACAATCGAAAGATTGTGGGTTCGAGTCTCACCTGTCGCTACTCTTCGACCGCGACCAATCGGCGTGAGAGATTGGCGACTCTACATGACTTAACGGTCGACGTGTCGTAAAACCAATAACCAACAGCTGTCCTCCGGAGGTACCGTGGCGACAGGCTGAGCGGCACCTCCAGTCTTCGGTGTGTGCCTTCCGTGTGTTTATGGCGTCATTGTGAGCTGTTCTGTATTTTACGGCGCGTGATTGAGCTGCCAGATACATATTTGGGTCGAACCCAGCGCTGGGTGTATAATTTGCAATCCCGGATTCTGAGACGATAATGTTCGGCCCACCAACTTCGTGGGGGAGGGATGTTGTGCATGAGGGCCTTTGTTGCGTTTTCAGACAGTACGGGTGTGTGCTGTGCGTGCTGTGTCAAGCGTTGACTTAACTGACTTGCAGTTGGACGCGTCAGTTTACACACGACCATGTACCGATCGGCAGGTGTCATTCAACGGTGACCCGGAGGCGGCTTTGGTCACGTTCAGTGTGCCGGCAGAAGCCAAAGCCGCCTACAAGTGCACGGAGGCCGTGCTCAACAACCGCTTCATCAAGGTGTTCTGGCACAACAAGGAGCGCGACGACGCGCAGGTGGAGGTGAGTGCCGCTGATTCCCCATCAAGTGTCCTCCAGTTGGAGAATAGGTGTTAACGCTTAGTTCAGCGATGAACATTGCAGCCTGGCAGATAGATGTGACCGATGACTGATGTGATTGATGTGAGGCAGATTACCACGTTTCTGCATGACCATGTTAAGCCGGTTAATGCTGCACAGAGTCCAGGCAAACCAGCCTGATTATGCCCGACGTCCACTGAGTGCATACCGAGTGCTGACGACGCTGATCTCACCGGAACCGTTTCTGTGTCGATTTCATCAGTATCCTGGCGACCTCTTTTCTTTTCTTTTTATTTTTGGTATGGGTTTAGTGGGCCCGGTTTGTCATCGACAACTGCCACTGACCGGCCCCGGTGGGGGGGTTGCTGTCATCGACAACTACCCGGCCAGTTGTTTGTTGCCGGCCCAGGGTGGTCACCGCTGATGTGGTGGTGTTCGGCCCGGTGGCTGAACGGTCTACCGGGCCAGTTGGTGGTGCTGTGGATGTGCCAGCCCCATGGTGGCTCGGCCGGCTCTACCCGGGTTGTGTTGGTAGGTGGGTGGTGCCGGCCCCAGTGGTGGCTCGGTCGTGGAGCTCTACCCGGCCAGTTGGTGTTGGTCAGCTGTGGGTGGTGCCGGCCCCAGTGGTGGCTCGGTTGGGGAGCTGTACCCGGCCGTTTGGTGTCAGTTGGTGTCTGGTGCCGTCAGCTGTCTGCTCGACAGCAGAGTCGCCAGTAAATCCAGATCGGTCGCCACTAGTGTCCTGGAATTATTTTGTCCTACAGTGGAGGGTAGCAGGTGAAGACGTCAAAACGTCGGGTGGCGTCGAGCAGTTTGACAATACGATATCAAAAGTCTGGACCGAAGGTGGTGTTTGCTATATGACCTTTGCAGTCGATGCGCCCCTAAACCACAAAGGTGATATTTGCCAGAGCCCTGTGCACGGAGCTGGTTGCGACCCGTTGCAGGCGGGAGCTGGCCGATGTCATGTGCCAAGCCGGCAGCGACAGTAGCCACCTCGTTGCACCAGCAATTGTTTCGCATATTGTATACTCTGCCTATGGGCATCAGTTATCGTTGCAGTGAAGGATTGCATGCATATTGCTGGAAATACCTTCATATTCATGTGTCTAGCTTGTTTTCAAGTCGGTTCATTATCATCGACCGCGGCACCAACTTGCTTATTCAAACTGGGCGCCGCCATCTTAGCTGCCGCCGCTGCTCTTGCGATTCGTCAAGAGCAGCGGCGGTACACGATTACGTTAGATGTCTGGTTCACCAAATTGATTGCTCCTATTCATTGCTGATTGATTGTTCGCGCGTTGCAACAGGTTGCAGCCACGTCGTGAATATGGTTGTGATGATCAGCGCATCTGCTGACAAGACTCTGGTGACACGGATGCCAGGAATGTAGCATGGTGAAAAAGTAACAGTCGCTATGGTTGTATGCTGTGAGGTTTGATTAAAATCAGTCCACTAGGTCAAAATCTTGTCCGCAGGAGGTCGAAGCAAGTTCTGGCAGTTGTCGTTTTCCACGTAAATTATATAATTCCAGGACATTGCGCTACGTGGGCCAGCGGGGGAGGGGGTGCTGTGGCACTTCACTTGAAATGGTCTGTGGGTGCTACAGCCGCAGGTGACTGCAGACTCGTGATGGTCGGTGTAAAGGGCTGCACTGGCACGGCACCTGAGATGGATGATGTGGGCTGCATGGAACATGCTGAGTCGCATAGGAGTCGATGGGTCTGCAGCGATACGTGACCTTAGATGGGCGGTGTGAGCTACATACGCACGTGCTGAGTCGCGTAGGAATCGGTTGGGGGTCTATAGTGGCGCGTGAATGAGTCCTGTGGTGGTCGGCACGTGATCTGAGCCCTGCGTTAGCAGTGGGGAAAGATGGCCTGAACCCTGTGGAACTTAGGAAGCGTCTTCAATTCCTTTCATAAATGGGATTCGAGGCTATTTACACGCCAAAATGAAATGTTTACTTGGATTATTTCTGAGCGGGTTTCAACAATTTAGTAAGATATAAAGAGATATTGGCACAATATGAGCAACGATATAGTCGACGCGTCCATAAATTCCAATAACTAACTAGTATATGGCCTGAGTTTTGTGCCGGGCGGTGGGACGGCCACGTGGCCGGAGTTCTGTGCTGGTCGATGGGGACGATCACGTGACCGGTTTGTGCTGGGGACGATCACGGACCTGGGTTATGTGCTGGTCGATGGGGACGATCACGTGACCGGAGCCCTGTGCTTGGCTGTGGGGATGACCACGTGACCTGGGTTATGTGCTGGTCGGTTGGGATGATCACGTGACCTGGGTTATGTGCTGGTCGGTTGGGATGATCACGTGACCTGGGTTATGTGCTGGCGATGGGGACACGTGACCTGGGTTATGTGCTTGGCTGTGGGGATGACCACGTGACCTGAGTTCTGTGCTGGTCGGTTGGGACGACCACGTGGTCCGAGTTGTGTGCCCGGCGGCGGTGCGGCCCACGTGACCTGAGCCGGCTGCCGGTGCTGCCGCAGGCCGAGAACGGTGCCGCGAGCCGTGCACCGGTGCGGACCCGACTGGGTGTGGTCGGCGGAGGCGCGCCGCTGCCAGCCACCGACCGGGTAACTGACGGGCCCCGGCCGGTTGTCGTGCGGCCGCGGCTGGTAGCCACCGACTTGGTCTCAGTTCAGCATGGCTGTTGTTTCCGGTCGCTTGCTTCTGTCTCTGAGGGATGGATCGAAGATGATCAAGTGTAGAAATAAGGGCTGGTGAAAAACTGGACATCAAAAGGACAGATTTGCATCTGACAGAACTGTAAATTATCTCAACTAGATATGGAGGCTCATTTTATGTGTTATATCGACTCAGCTTTAACTACATGTATGCTTAGATTATTATAGTTTAGATAATTTGCTTCTCGCTGTAGACGTAAATCGGAGCGATCTTGCTGTTTTTGGCTTCAGGTTAATATTCGATTGCTTATGTCGTTGTTTAATAGATTCAGACACGAATAGTTTTGGACAACAGGTAGGATGCATGCACACAAAGTGCATATTTCACGGGAATAGATGCATTTCGCTTCCTTCTGTTATGGATCGTATCATCTCAGAGGAGCTCCATCCCTTGAAGACCTCTGCTGGCAGCTGCATCGTAGTCTTTTGAGCTGGCGCATGCTGATGAAAAATCCATCTTGTTCGACTGCAGATTGTCACCATCAGACCGGGAGCTTGCTAGTGCATGATCAGATCGCACATGGTCTGCAAGGGCCCACCGCATTTCGGTCACCTTTCGAGTTCAAGAATTGTATGTACTGCTAGTATTACATTTCCCGGGTGAGTCGCCACTGCGCTGTTCCGCTGTTGCACCCAAGAATGGGCCCAATTTTTTGCTTCTATGCCGTTTTATTTGCTTTCCTTCAGTGTTCTGTTTGTAGTATTAGCAACTTCGTCGACACTATTCTTCGCATGCATGCTGACAGCCGCGTTCGCTTGTGCATTATTGGTGATAGCACTATGCCACAGCAATTAGCGATGTACACTACCACCTCGGCGGCGTGGTCGGTTAATGCGCCTCTCAAGTATGGGAGGCCCTGAGAAGTCTGGCCTCGGGTAGGTTTTTGCTCGGCCGGCTGCTACCCAGGAGATGACAGCATGGAGAATGTTTGCCTTGCTGTGATATTAACGCTGGGCGGCGGCGGCATCTGGTTCACAGGCATGCTCTGCCTTTAGACAGATCCGTCGGTCCGGTGGCACGCCCCGCAGACACGACCTCCTATCGCTGTAGCCGCCCTCTCATCACCGAGCCTAAGCAATCATGGTAGCCGCACCGTGCGCGCAGCGTGCTATGGCGGGGAATCTAAAATCAGACGCGCTAATCGCATTAACTAACCGGGTTATTGTGATGAAATATTGTGACTTTGTTGTAAAAAAAATTATGTGTATCCCATGCAAAAAACGAAATCCGTTGGTAAATATAGGTACTGCGCGGTTGTAAAGTCAACCGTTCGGCCGGCCACCGACCTAAGGGTAACACAAATTTTAGATGCGTATGTCGGTTGATATTACCGTAAGATAATGTATTTTATGTCACCTGAAAGCTAGCGAAATTTTCTTCCGCGTAATATATGCAAGCGGCATTTGTTTGCTCGTGATGTTCGTATGGAGCCAATAAAGAACATAGGAGACGAGTGGTCTAGGGGTAAGATGCTCGTCTCACAATCGAAAGATTGTGGGTTCGAGTCTCACCTGTCGCTACTCTTCGCCCGCGACCAATCGGCGTGAGAGATTGGCGACACTATATGACTCAACGGTCGACGTGTCGTAAAACCAATAACCAACCAATAAAGAACATACGCAAGAAACGCGCGGCGGATTTTTTTCAAAGTCATCGCGGGTTGGGGAAGACTTGCACTGTGCATCGCTTTTTGGTTCTGGGAGCACCGAGAAGGGCCTCTTGTAATGCGACGGTATGAAGTGTATGGGAGCATACAGGATAGCGGAAAGGTTGCTCTGGGCGGTAATCACTAAAATGGACAACATAAGAGACGCCAAGCTGTCGTAAGAGCGGCCAAACGTAGCATGGTTATATCAACCAGAAAGCTCGAAAAAGAGTACTTGTCGCTTTCATACGTAGGTATTGTTATCAAATTTAAAGGCGTGAGGTACGTAAATGGTCGCAAAACGGGGTACTCGGGAAATTGGCGCGACGTAATGAAGGTGGCGGTAGAAATTGGCTTCGTTATGAACGACGATTCTTGCTTCACCTGTAAGGGGGTCAGGGGACAATGTTCCGGGAAGTGGCCTCTACTGGACATCTCATCCATCCTCAACTCCCGATCCCGAAGAGGTCAAATATGTATCCAAGCGCAAGTTCCCCCGCGAGCTGATGCCATGACTTGCGGTCAGCCCACTCGGGGTATCCGAACCCCCCTTTCTGCCCCAACAGAGCTGATACCCTGGACGGCCAGACGTACCGAAAGGAGTACATACCCGTGGTCTCATTGACCCATGCCAAGCACAGGAGACGAAGCTGTCTTCTGGCCGGATCTCGCCTCCTGCTAGTTCGCAGTGGAGACTGGCAAAAAAATAAAGTCAGATTCAGAGCATAGCCAGGCAGTAATTTATGATGCGGTAGAATGTACCCTGACGGATGCACCCAGTAATCGCCTCTAGCTATCTTCAGATGGTAGTGGCTGTGACAGTGGAATGTGGTCACAGGTAGTGGTTGTGGCCTGTACTAGTCTGCAGGTGGTAGTGTCTCGCTTCAGCAATGCTCTTGGTGCTGTATTGATTTTCAGGCGGTATTGTTGGGTTTCAGTAGTGGCATTGAGGCTACACTGCTCCTTCGGCAGTAGTGTCAGGAGTCAGCAGTGGCTGTGACACTCCTGGTCCTCAAGTGGTAGTATCGTATTTTAGCAGTGGTTGTGGCACTGCTGGGCCCCAGGTGGTGGTGTCGGGTTTCAGCAGTGGTCGTGGCACTGCTGGGTGTCGGCAGTGGCGACACTGTTGGTCGCCGGGTGGTGGTGGCTGGTGTCGGCAGTGACACTTGGTCCTCAGGTGGTGATGACTCGTGTCGGCGGTGACACCGCTAGTCCCCAGGTGTTGGCAGTGACGACACTGTTGGTCGCCGGGTGGTGGTGGCTGGTGTCGGCAGTGACACTTGGTCCTCAGGTGGTGATGACTCGTGTCGGCGGTGACACCGCTAGTCCCCAGGTGTTGGCAGTGACGACACTGTTGGTCGTCAGGTGGTGGCTATGGGTGTTGGCAGTGACGACACGGTTGGTCCCCAGGTGGTGGCTATGGGTGTTGGCGGTGACACCGCTAGTCCCAGGTGGTGGCTATGGGTGTGGCAGTGACGACACTGTTGGTCGTCAGGTGGTGGCTATGGGTGTTGGCAGTGACGACACGGTTAGTCCCCAGGTGGTGGCTATGGGTGTTGGCAGTGACGACACGGTTAGTCCCCAGGTGGTGGCTATGGGTGTTGGCAGTGACGACACGGTTGGTCCCCAGGGTGGTGGCTTGGGTGTTGGCAGTGACGACAGGTTAGTCCCCAGGTGGTGATAGTGTGGTGTTCGGCAGACGACACGGTTAGTCCCCAGGTGGTGGCTATGGGTGTTGGCAGTGACGACACGGTTAGTCCCCAGGTGGTGGCTATGGGTGTTGGCAGTGACGACACGGTTAGTCCCCAGGTGGTGGCTATGGGTGTTGGCAGTGACGACACGGTTGGTCCCCAGGTGGTGGCTATGGGTGTTGGCAGGGACGACACTGTTGGTCTCAGGTGGTGGTATTTGTGGCTATGGGTTGGCAGTGACGACACGGTTAGTCCCAGGTGGTGGCTATGGGTGTTGGCGGTGACGACACTGTTGGTCGTCAGGTGGTGGCTATGGGTGTTGGCGGTGACGACACTGTTGGTCGTCAGGTGGTGGCTATGGGTGTTGGCAGTGACGACATGGTTGGTCCTCAGGTGGTGGCTATGGGTGTTGGCAGTGACGACACTGTTGGTCGTCAGGTGGTGGCTATGGGTGTTGGCAGTGACGACACTGTTGGTCGTCAGGTGGTGGCTATGGGTGTTGGCAGTGACGACACGGTTGGTCCCCAGGTGGTGGCTATGGGTGTTGGCAGTGACGACACGTTAGTCCTGGTGGTCTATGGGTGTTGGCGGTGACGACACTGTTGGTCGTCAGGTGGTGGCTATGGGTGTTGGCGGTGACGACACTGTTGGTCGTCAGGTGGTGGCTATGGGTGTTGGCAGGGACGACACTGTTGGTCGTCAGGTGGTGGCTATGGGTGTTGGCGGTGACGACACTGTTGGTCGTCAGGTGGTGGCTATGGGTGTTGGCAGGGACGACACTGGTTGGTCGTCAGGTGGTGGCTATGGGTGTTGGCAGTGACGACACTGTTGGTCGTCAGGTGGTGGCTATGGGTGTTGGCGGTGACGACACTGTTGGTCGTCAGGTGGTGGCTATGGGTGTTGGCGGTGACGACACTGTTGGTCGTCAGGTGGTGGCTATGGGTGTTGGCAGGGACGACACGGTTAGTCCCCAGGTGGTGGCTATGGGTGTTGGCAGTGACGACACTGTTGGTCGTCAGGTGGTGGCTATGGGTGTTGGCAGTGACGACACTGTTGGTCGTCAGGTGGTGGTGGTTGGCAGTGACGAGTGGTGTCTATGGGTGTTGGCAGTGACGACACGGTTGGTCCTCAGGTGGTGGCGACTGGGTGTTCAGTGGCGGTGACACGACGACACGGTTAGTCCCGGGGCTATGGGTGTTGGCAGTGACGACACTGTTGGTCGTCAGGTGGTGGCTATGGGTGTTGGCGGTGACGACACTGCTGGTCGTCAGGTGGTGGCTATGGGTGTTGGCAGGGACGACACGGTTAGTCCCCAGGTGGTGGCTATGGGTGTCGGCAGTGACGACACTGTTGGTCGTCAGGTGGTGGTGGCTGGTGTCGGCAGTGACACTTGGTCCTCAGGTGGTGATGACTCGTGTCGGCGGTGACACCGCTAGTCCCCAGGTGTTGGCAGTGACGACACTGTTGGTCGTCAGGTGGTGGCTATGGGTGTTGGCGGTGACGACACTGTTGGTCGTCAGGTGGTGGTGGCTGGTGTCGGCAGTGACACTTGGTCCTCAGGTGGTGATGACTCGTGTCGGCGGTGACACCGCTAGTCCCCAGGTGTTGGCAGTGACGACACGGTTAGTCCCTGGGTGTTGGCAGTGACGACACGGTTAGTCCCCAGGTGGTGGCTATGGGTGTTGGCAGTGACGACACGGTTGGTCCTCAGGTGGTGGCTATGGGTGTTGGCAGTGACGACACTGTTGGTCCTCAGGTGGTGGCTATGGGTGTTGGCAGTGACGACACTGTTGGTCCTCAGGTGGTGGCTATGGGTGTTGGCAGTGACGACACGGTTAGTCCCCAGGTGGTGGCTATGGGTGTTGGCAGTGACGACACGGTTGGTCCCCAGGTGGTGGCTATGGGTGTTGGCAGTGACGACACGGTTAGTCCCCAGGTGGTGGCTATGGGTGTTGGCAGTGACGACACTGCTGGTCCTCAGGTGGTGGCTATGGGTGTTGGCAGTGACGACACGGTGTCCCGTGTATGCACTGTTGTGCTGGTCGTCAGGTGGTGGCTATGGGTGTTGGCAGTGACGACACGGTTGGTCCCCAGGTGGTGGCTATGGGTGTTGGCAGTGACGACACGGTTAGTCCCCAGGTGGTGGCTATGGGTGTCGGCAGTGACGACACTGCTGGTCCTCAGGTGGTGGTGACAGGAGTCGGAGGCCACCTGACCCGCACCGTTACCAACCCGGAGGTGGCTATGTGTGTTGGCAGTGACGACACTGCTGGTCCTCAGGTGGTGGTGACAGGAGTCGGAGGCCACCTGACCCGCACCGTTACCAACCCGGAGGTGGCTATGGGTGTTGGCAGTGACGACACTGCTGGTCCTCAGGTGGTGGTGACAGGAGTCGGAGGCCACCTGACCCGCACCGTTACCAACCCGGAGGTGGCTATGGGTGTTGGCAGTGACGACACTGCTGGTCCTCAGGTGGTGGTGACAGGAGTCGGAGGCCACCTGACCCGCACCGTTACCAACCCGGAGGTGGCTATGGGTGTCGGCAGTGACGACACTGCTGGTCCTCAGGTGGTGGTGACAGGAGTCGGAGGCCACCTGACCCGCACCGTTACCAACCCGGAGGTGGCTATGGGTGTTGGCAGTGACGACACTGCTGGTCCTCAGGTGGTGGTGACAGGAGTCGGAGGCCACCTGACCCGCACCGTTACCAACCCGGAGGTGGCTATGGGTGTCGGCAGTGACGACACTGCTGGTCCTCAGGTGGTGGTGACAGGAGTCGGAGGCCACCTGACCCGCACCGTTACCAACCCGGAGGTGGCTATGGGTGTTGGCAGTGACGACACTGCTGGTCCTCAGGTGGTGGTGACAGGAGTCGGAGGCAGTGTTGGATTTTCACTTCTGGGTCTTGGACTGAGAGTGTATAATTATTGGGTTCGGTAAAATATCGGAGTGTATGACATCGAGAAGCCATATAATAGTGTATAAATTTCCATAAACAAGAGTGCATAAATTTGCCGATATTGAATAAATAACATGAAGTCATATACCACGGCTCATTTTTCCACGCATTGAAATAGTACACGGTTTTCCCCAAATCGTAGTGACAGGTGAAAGGGAGTGCACAATTCCAACCTACTATCCATATGCAAGAAGGCACTCACTCACTCACACCACTCAAACGCTCCTGTAGTGTATATGTAGTGTCCGCCTGGAGGACTGGCTGATTAAGCCACAAATGTCTTAATTTGGAATCCCAGCACCACTCGGCTCCACCGTCAGGTCATCTGCACCTTTCCAAGATCTGGTAAAGCTCGTCCACAGCCAAGGCAGGAAGTTCTTTGCTATGGTGTATTATTTTATTTTTCCTGCGATGTCATGGACAAAAAATTTGTTTTGGATGATTCTGGTATTCTGGTTAGGTCCAATTATACTAGGAATCATAATATATTTTATATATTATGCTAGGTTCTTAGTCTAGGTTAGGTCATTCTGTAAAATAAAAAATTATTTATCTATTCATATGTAATTATATATGCAAAATAAAGTATATGTTACAATCTAGGTAAAATGTGTTTCAATTTCAATTCTCCTTCAATTTGTAAAAAGAAATGCATGGAATCTTAATGTAAAAATAAGATGCAAACACTCATTTTTCTGCAAATGATTACTTTTCAGTTGGCAAACAAATACATGATCATTATCTTCATGCTGCACATATAGCACATTGTGTATTATTATCTGTACCCGGTGTGTCAGACGTGATAAAGAAGTTGAACACTTCATACACTCAATTTAATACAGACATCGAAGACCTTATGTTTCTGCCTTAATTCAACATTGATTTCCGAGAATGAATACTTGCAATCCGCAGCCAATGCAGGAAGTTCCTTGCAATGATGTATTATTTTATTTTTAATATGCTTGTCATGGCCCAACAACTTGCTTTGGACAATTCTAGTTTCCCAGTTAGGTTTGGTTATATATTACCATATAATATACTTTATATATTACACTGTTATCTTAGTCTAGGTTAGGTTATTTTCATATTATGTATATATTCATATGTAACTTTTGAAGTCTTCACCATAAGTAGGCCGTGTACTGCTTTCACGTCCTGTCGGTTATTCGGGTTTTATGGCACATCAACTGCATTGGTTATACAGCACCCATAACTTGCATGTCCTCATTTCCGGTCACATTGTATATATCTGCATAGGTAAGTTTAGTAATAATATCTACTAAACTTCCAAGGATGTGGTGATTCTCCAGTATATGCAGTGTAAGAATGGCAGAGAACGTAGCATGATATAAAATATTTTATGTCATATTATAATCTAACCTAACAGGACAACCAGAATCATCCAAAATAATTTTTCGGCCATCAGCAAATTTAACAAAAAAATACAGCATCGCAAGGACCTTCCGGTCTTGGCCGAGGACGCATGTGGTTCTCGGAAATAAATGTCAAATTAAGGCAGAAACATGAGGTCAAGTTAAGTTCTGTAAGTTAGATGGCAGATTATTAAATTGATTGCATGAAGTGTTGAATTCTTCTTTATCAAGTCTAACACAAATAATATATGCATAAAATAATTAATATAATATATGCAAAATAAAATAATACAGCATCACAAGGAACTTCCAGCCTTGGCTGTGGACACATCAGGTTGCAAGTATTCATTCTTGGAAATGAATGTCCAATTAAAGCAGAAACATTAGGATTTTGATGTCAGAGTATTAAATTGAGTGCATGAAGTGTTTATTTTTTAAACATGTCTGACACACCAGGTATGGATAGTTATACATGTGCTATATTGCAGTGAAGATTATGATCAGGTATTTGTTTGCCAACTCAAACGTAATCATTTGCAGAGAAAATTAGTTGTCTAATCATCATTTTTGTTAAAACCCTGTATTAGTTAGTTAGTTATTTGGGTTTTAGGGCACATCAACTGCATTGGTTATACAGCGCCCATAAAAACCCTGTATTAAAATGTATTCAAAAAGTTAGTCCAATTTTACCCAGGTCAACATTTACTGGCAGGGGAAATGGGATATCCAAACACTTCGATTTCTTGTGTTTTTGCTGGTTATTGAAGTCCTGAAATTGTTCGTCGGGGCCATCATTTTTTCATATTCGCCTCCAATCCTACACAGCTTCTGCTGTGCTACAGTGGCTTACAAAATTATTACGCTCTCTTTGCATGACGATCAAGCAAGGCTTACAAAAAAAAAAAAAATTGGGTCTTAAACGTCTATGCCATTGGAGTATCAAGTTATCAACCCATGTGACAAGGCATGCGGTAATAGAAACCACCACTAACCTGTCCAGGTCATTTGCATTGCGTTCACCATGTCACGATTGACAACAAAGAGCGTGCCCTGGGAGAGAACAAAGAGCTACACTACCATCTCTTCGCAACTCCAGACTAACGAGAATAACTGGAATTTACAACGCTAACAGGGAACACAATACGGCCACTACCCGAACTGTCACATCAGTAGCAACCGCTTTTCTTTCAATTCGCAACCAGACAAAAAAAATAGCGAGATCAATCCGACACGACCTCACCTCACGAGTACGAGACACGGAAGAGACCGCACACGGCGGAAATAACACGATGAGGGGCAGAGAGGGCAGCGGAAATTATGGCCCAATTAGCAAACCACACTATGACGTACACAAAATATAATAGGGAATTATGACCTACAAAAAGGCTCAAAATTGAAATGTGATAAAACCAATCCCGGAAAAAATTAGAGAAATAATATTTATTCTGAATTCACCTTGAGAAAAAATTATATGTAGGCTAATCGGAGTAAGTTCACAAAGTCAATTTTTTGGGGGGGCGGTCTTGGAGATTCTCCGTGTCCGAGTGGCATAAACAGTACTTGTGTCACAAATACGTGGTGTTCCGAACCAACGCATGCCGTGAAAACAAAAGACACTGAAATTTCTGGTTGTTTGGGTGCATATTTTGTCACAAAGTCCTAGCAGGTTTGGAGAACGTTTTGGACAGTTGTGGCCAATTTGCATACGTACATTGAAGTTGATATCTTTTGTGTATATGGGATAAGATTGCTTCAAACTTCAGAAATAAACCTTTTCTCCTTCGTCAGTTAATGTAGCACATCCCAATCTTTCAGAAATCATTAAAAATTAGAGTGTTTATTGTCTTTTTTCGCAGCGGTTTAAGTAGCTCCCGAAAGAGTGGCAGCTGCAGAGCCCTGATTCTCCCCCGTCCAAGAGCTTGTAAATTTATCAGACGACTCGGGCAGTGGTAGTTTCCCTTTAGTAGCCGTGAGACGCATGGAGCCGTCCTTCATTTGAGAAGGGATTACTTCGTGTTTTGAGTTTGGAAGCCCAGAGATGGGAATCTTGTGGTGAATGTAATTTGTGCGGTGCTTTCGTGTTGTGATTAGGTATTTGGATAATTAATGGGCCGGGAGGAAGGAAGTGAGGGTACTAACTGCTGTGGTGTGGTGTCGGCAGACGTAAGCAATTAGGCTCGATTGAGTTGTTGAAATTGAATGCCTCTCATTGCCGTTGGTTTGCAAGGATCAATCATGATCAAAGCATGATGCCTTAGCTATGATAATGCCGTGCAATACATATATCGGGTGTACGGATATATTGCAGGGGTCTAGGTAGGTACCTGCCTAGGTAGGTACTACTTGTACCTTTTATTTTATATTCTTGTTGATTTTATTTCATCATTTTGATTTTTGATTCATGGATTGTTTTTATTTTTATTTGATCCTGCGAATTTGTGGAATATGATTTATTTTAATGTGATTAAGGCGATGCGACCACTCAGTTTCTCTGAAAATGATCACTTTTCAGTCTATATCCCACACTGAGTAGGTACCATGTTGTTTTGCCCTCCCACTTTTTTTAAAAGTATGCAGTGGTCAAGCACAACTTGCACCTGCCAAGGTATTAAGAAATGTATTCCCTTCATGCCTCTAATCACATTTGTGTATGGACTACTCTAGTTTGCTTTCTGGTTCTGGCCTTTTATTCTTCTGAGCACCTTTCTTCTGGTCAGGGCATTTTTCATGAATGGAAAATGTACAAATTAAGGCATAGATGTTTATTCATTCACTTATACCTATAGCGAGTGTACGGATATATTGCAGGGGTCTAGGTAGGTACCTGCCTAGGCAGGTACTACTTGTACCTTTTATTTTCTATTCTTGTTATTTTATTTCATCATTTTGATTTTGGATTCATGGATTGTTTTTATTTTTATTTGATCCTGTGAATTTGTGGAATATGATGTATTTTAATGTGACTAAGGCGATGCGACCACTCAGTTTCTCTGAAAATGATCACTTTTCAGTCTATATCCCACACTGAGTAGGTGCCATGTTGTTTTGCCCTCCCACTTTTTTTTTTAAGTATGCAGTGATCAAGCACAACTTGCACCTGCCAAGGTATAAAGAAATGTATTCCCTTCATGCCTCTAATCACATTTGTGTATGGACTACTGTAGTTTGCTTTCTGGTTCTGGCCTTTTATTCTTCTGAGCACTCTTCTTCTGGTCAGGGCATTTTTCATGAATGGAAAATGTACAAATTAAGGCATAGATGTTTATTCATTCACTTGTACCAGACATGACAATGACATTGTACACACATAACTTGCACCATTTTATTAAACATATTCAATGTTGTTCAGGCTGCATGGGAATCACAACTTTGGCTTTCATTCTGTATGCTGGTAGGATGGCATTCTTCAAATCTCATGGGCATCTTATCTTCTGTTCTGCTCCTTGCATTCTCTCTGAATGTTTCTGCAGCTCCGATGATCACCTGAAATAACAAATGTACATTATTCCAAATGATGTGGCCAAGTTGTGTCAAGGGCCCAAATGGTTATGCAAGATGATTACTAGAACTACAGTGGATCTCATTCTCACTGATAGCCATAGGTCACCATATAGCCCATGGTGCATGCTGCTCACATGAATATGCTGAACATATATGAACAGAGAACATGTTACTCAGACAATGTTCACAATTATCACCATTAATTGGTGGCAGAACTAGCTGGGATTGCTTGTTATGCATTAGTTGTTCATCTGATATTTGGCAATGTAAGGAGTGGATTTTTTTTGGGAGTGTATAATTCTTTGGACAGGCAAGTGTCCAAAAAATGACCATTTTTCCAACGCTGGTCGGAGGCCACCTGACCCGCACCGTTACCAACCCGGAGGTGGCTATGTGTGTTGGCAGTGACGACACTGCTGGTCCTCAGGTGGTGGTGACAGGAGTCGGAGGCCACCTGACCCGCACCGTTACCAACCCGGAGGTGGCTATGGGTGTTGGCAGTGACGACACTGCTGGTCCTCAGGTGGTGGTGACAGGAGTCGGAGGCCACCTGACCCGCACCGTTACCAACCCGGAGGTGGCTATGGGTGTCGGCAGTGACGACACTGCTGGTCCTCAGGTGGTGGTGACAGGAGTCGGAGGCCACCTGACCCGCACCGTTACCAACCCGGAGGTGGCTATGGGTGTCGGCAGTGACGACACGGCTGGTCCTCAGGTGGTGGTGACAGGAGTCGGAGGCCACCTGACCCGCACCGTTACCAACCCGGAGGTGGCTATGGGTGTTGGCAGTGACGACACGGCTGGTCCTCAGGTGGTGGTGACAGGGAGTCGGAGGCCACCTGACCCGCACCGTTACCAACCCGGAGGTGGCTATGGGTGTTGGCAGTGACGACACTGCTGGTCCTCAGGTGGTGGTGACAGGAGTCGGAGGCCACCTGACCCGCACCGTTACCAACCCGGAGGTGGCTATGGGTGTTGGCAGTGACGACACGGCTGGTCCTCAGGTGGTGGTGACAGGAGTCGGAGGCCACCTGACCCGCACCGTTACCAACCCGGAGGTGGCTATGGGTGTTGGCAGTGACGACACTGCTGGTCCTCAGGTGGTGGTGACAGGAGTCGGAGGCCACCTGACCCGCACCGTTACCAACCCGGAGGTGGCTATGGGTGTTGGCAGTGACGACACTGCTGGTCCTCAGGTGGTGGTGACAGGAGTCGGAGGCCACCTGACCCGCACCGTTACCAACCCGGAGGTGGCTATGTGTGTTGGCAGTGACGACACTGCTGGTCCTCAGGTGGTGGTGACAGGAGTCGGAGGCCACCTGACCCGCACCGTTACCAACCCGGAGGTGGCTATGGGTGTTGGCAGTGACGACACGGCTGGTCCTCAGGTGGTGGTGACAGGAGTCGGAGGCCACCTGACCCGCACCGTTACCAACCCGGAGGTGCTGAAGCAACAGCAGGAGCAGCAGGCGGCGGCCAAGCAGCAGAGCATCGACGCCATCAAGCACAGCCAAGAGATGCTCGCTGCCAAGGTCACGCTGCAGGCCAAGCAGAAGGAAAAGCAAAAGGTTGGTGATGTGGATTGCCAGTGGGCAGACCGATACTGTCGGGTGGCTGTGGAATTGCCTGGTGGATTCGGTAGCATGCCTGGTTGTAAGTATGTTGCATATCGGGGCAACCAACGTCTGGTCCTGATGACCGCACGCAGGCAACGTGTTTGGCTGTGTGCGCGTTGTTTGTGTGTGCGCCAGTTGGGTGGGTCGATCTTTTGCTGTGTGTGTGCCAGTTGGTTGGGTCGATTTTTGACTGTGCGCGATGGTTGTGTGCTCGCCAGTCCGCTCTTGACAGCTCTTCACCCCCACTACCTTCCTATCTATATAAGTTATGGTAACATGCAGAACACCGTTGGAAAGCTCTGGTCGTGGGGAGCACGAAACCTACCTCACATTCGCATTTTGACCGAGTAGTGGGAAATGCCATTGACAAATTGATATAGCTGAGAGCTCATATCACAGTTTATTTATTCGATTTCGGCCATACTGAAGCCTCTAAAGGTCAGACTAGGTTAACCCAGCGATACGACCTTGATGTTCACGAATGACATCCCTAAAGCCCAAATAACTAACTAACGATCAGTTACATCTACTCTGGATGGCAGCACTTCAAAGCTTTTGGAGCATTGCTCTTTTTGACCATCCCAGGTCTTTGACGCCCTTGACATAAAATGTATGCGAGATGTGCACAACAGATGTATGTTGTGGTACTGAAAGTCTTGCCTCAGTGTCTACACATTTGGCCGTTATGTCGAAAAATACAGGAGAGGGGGTCCTGGCGTCACATATCATACTACACCGCACGTCCCACACAATTAACAGTTCAATTCATGAGCACGTTTTCATGCATCGTTCATTGAGGCACAGTAAATGTTGTTTCTAACATTCATGCATGTCCGTTGTTCGTCATTGTTTTTTTTCTCACTAGCTGCACGACCGTGTTGATTGGAGTGTGAATTTATTCCAACCCATTACTCTAAGCCCTGCATCAACTGGAGTCTCACCATGTTGCCTTAGGGGACGAGTGGTCTAGGGGTAAGATGCTCGTCTCGCAATCGAAAGGTTGTGAGTTCGAATCTCACCTGTCGCCACTCTTCGCCCGCGACCAATCGGCGTGAGAGATTGGCGACGCTATATGACTCAACGATCCACGTGTCGTAAAACCAATAACCAACCATGATGCCTTAGCATAGTATGCTCACTGTGAACACTGAACATGTTGACTGCACTCAGATTATCCGGGGATTTGGGCCAAAATATGCAGTATTCTTTGCCCCAAGAAATGTTTCGGTAGGAACAATGTTTGTTTGTATTTTACCCGGTAAATCATGTCTCCATTTCTATATAGCTAAATGTGCAACTTCCAATGCACTAAAGGTGATGGCAGATAGCGTGGCCCTAGGTCGCGATGCCATTTTGTCAAAATTACTAGAAGTTAAACCTATCATTCCAAAAGTAAGTTTCTGGAACATGTTTTACATTCAACAATGTTTCATGTGTTTTATGTGAAACAATGATTCATGTGGTTACCATGTTTTGTCACACAGATTGAGCAATGAGACACCTTTGTGAGATGACCTAAAAAATTCCAGAGGTTATCATTTATGAACCGTTGCTCGGATCGCGTTAAAATTTTCATAGCGGGATTCCGAGCCCAAAATAGCCATATCAGATCCTTGCCATCGAAGTATATAGGAGACGAGTGTGTCAGGCACCAGTTGATCCGTCGCGGAATGCACCTCGTGGGGAACACTGGTGTCACGTGCGCCTGATCGCAGGAGGTGCTGAAGCTGGCGGCCGACCTGAAGAAGCGCAAGTCCGACCTGCTGGAGAAGCAGCTGAGTCAGCAGAAGGCGCTGCTGGCGCGGCTGGACAGCAAGACGCTGAAGCGCGAGGAGCGCAGCACGCTGGTGAAGACGGTGCGCTCGCTGCAGGAGGCGATAGTGGCCACCCGGGAGGCGCTGCTGGCCACCGGCGAGCGGCTGCCGCTCGGCGCCGTCGCCAAGGAGGCGGTGAGTGTGTCCGCGTGACGGGGTGCCGCTGTCACTGCCGCTGGACGTGCGGTGATGGTGTGCCGCTGTCACTGCCGCTGGACGTGCGGTGATGGTGTGCCGCTGTCACTGCCGCTGGACGTGCGGTGATGGTGTGCCGCTGTCACCGCCGCTGGACGTGCGGTGATGGTGTGCCGCTGTCACTGCCGCTGGACGTGCGGTGATGGTGTGCCGCTGTCACTGCCGCTGGACGTGCGGTGATGGTGTGCCGCTGTCACTGCCGCTGGACGTGCGGTGATGGTGTGCCGCTGTCACCGCCGCTGGACGTGCGGTGATGGTGTGCCGCTGTCACTGCCGCTGGACGTGCGGTGATGGTGTGCCGCTCGGATCGCCATCAGATCAGCTCTTGACTCGCGGGTGCTGTGAGGGAGTGGTGGAATGTCTTCTCCACAGCACGGCTTCCCGAGCCATTATTTCATATGTTATACTATGTTTGTTGTCTGACTACGGAAGTGCGGTGGAGTGATTCCTTGCATTGATGCAGAAGTTTGATTAATCGTATTATATTCCGGGTACAAATCATGGTCGCATGCCTTCAAAGAAGTGACATACGACACATATAAATCGTCAAAGTATATGTGTACACACACGTGAATGTTATCAAAGAGCTATTATGAACAGCAAAAGGTAGCAAAAGCATATTTTAATTAATGTGTGATGATCGACACAGTAATATAACGATACAAATGAAGCGATATTGAAATGAAAGTTGCCACGGAGTACAATTGGACAATACATACAGAACGGGTATCTCATTTTTGTTTTCACGAGTTCAATAACCTGAGGTCACAGCCAATTTTGGTTAATTTTGTGTAGGGTTTCTTAGTTTTGTAACAGGCATGTTTTTAACGGATTTTTTTGCATTGGTATGCATACATAAGCATCAGGAGAAGTTCCTCATCCAATTTGCGTTACTTCCGTCAAGTGACCCGAGGCTAGGTCAAGATGAACTGTGCAAAATATGCTAAGTCTGTTGATACCATCGTGTTTGTACGCTTTATTTCGTGTTTTCATGGCATAAATAGTATCAAAGTTGCAATGCACGACCCCATGAAACAAAACTGTGATCATTGTCAATATCATCCGAGGTCGTTAAACCGGGGCGGGGTGGCCGAGTGGTTGAGGTGTTGAGCTGTCCGTCAATCTACTGAGCTGTGCTACACCGGTTGTGATAGTCAGCTGTTTCCGGCAGGCGGAGCGGGAGGTGCTGGATGCCGAGATGGATCTGTACCAGAAGCAGCAGGCCGGCGTGGACACTAGTCAACTGCAGCGTCGCGTCTCTGAGCTGCGTCAGCAGCTGAACTCGCTGTCTCGTGGCCGCGGCCGGGGACGCGCCGCCGGGCGGGCCAGGTGGGTACCCGCCCCCGCCACCCGTAACACTCCCGCCGCCGCCGCCATATGGTGTATACGGCGGCAGTCGAGCTGGAGCGAGTTAATTTCAGTCAGTACTGCCACTGGCTGCTTTGTGTCTACCCTTCTTATTATTTAGTTTGCCTCGATTGGCTTTTATGAATCGAGTTTTGCTGATGAAGTCCAGTTCTGTCCGTATTGCCATCGTTCGGTGTCTATTTGCACCATCCTCCGTTTATGCAACGGGAATGCTGAATGCGTGTGCGAGTGTGACCCTGACATGACAGAGCCACACCATGTCAAAAATTGTACACTTGGTAGTAGCGACGTGTGACATGTGAGGTGTGACCTTGTGTGACGCTGTGCCACAGGGGGCGCGGCCGCGGCAGTGTCAGTTTCGTAGGCGGCCCGCGACCTACCACGGTGGATCGGCGACCCACCAAGCTCAGCATCTCTGGCTACGACCTGGACGACAAGTCGGCTCTGTTGGCACACCTGGCGGTGAGTGTGATGTGCCGGCCTGTAGCGTTGCAACCACGGCTGCTCGGAATCGCTCCCGCCCGCGGAGAAGCAAGCAGCTGAGCGCGCGCGCCAGACCACAGGAGTTGGTCGTGCTGCCTCACGCGTTATCCGTCGTCAAAGGAAGCGTGAGGAATAGGAGTCAGTCGCCTGAAGGCCAAATTTGAGCCTGGTCGTCATGCAAAGGCGCTCCATTCTGAACACTGCTGAGCTACTTTATCCTACTGCCAAGTGCCGAGTGAGCATCAAGGCATTTACATCCTTAGGATGTCGGTAGCTCAGTGGTTAAAATGAGCGTCGGGTATACCAGAGGTACTGGGTTCGATTCCCCGCGGTGCCCGCCCTTCCCACCGGGATGAGAGGCAGGCGGCGCCATGTGGCTCCAGCTGCTGAGTGCTTCGTAAAGCCACAGCCAGCCAACATTTGCAACCTTTGGCGCTGAAGGGGAGTTGCAATTGCATACGGCCAACATCAAACAGCGCAGCGTAGCACAACATTTGTTTTCAGACTTAAGAATAAAAGCTCTTTTCCAAATGTTGAGGGCATGACAATTCTTGAGCTGGTGATGTGACGTCATCGCCAGTGTGGGCGGAGTGTATCAGCAGCGTGGCAGTGTTTGCGCGCGTGTGTGTGTGTGTGTGACGTGCGTGTGTCCGTGCCGCAGCAATTTGGCGAGATCGTCGACTACAAGCACGACGACGTGACGCCGTCGATCGTGGTCACGTTCGGCACGCGTCAGCAGGCCGAGGCGGCGCTCACCAAGGCACGCAGCTTCCACGACCGTGTGCTCACGGTCGGCTGGCACACGGTGGCGCCGACCGCTCCTACCGCCGCGCCCGCCACCACCGCTGCCGTCGCCCTTCTCAAGAAGGTATGCCGGCACCGGCTGGTAGCTGGTGCGGTGGCTGGTCTCAGTGCAGGCGCGGCTGTAGCGTGGTACTGCCAGCTGGTGGTGTTATCAGGGCTGCTGTGTCACTAGTGGTATTGCCAGCTGACTGTTGTCGGGGATGCTGTAACACTTTGGTGGTATTGTTACCATGGCGGTGTTATCAGGTCTGCTGTGTCACTGGCGGTACTGCCAGCTGGCTGTGTTATCGGGTCTGCTGTGTTGCTGTGGTGGTATTGCCAGCTGGCGATGTTATCGGGTCTGCTGTGTTGCTGTGGTGGTACTGCCAGCTGGCGGTGTTATCGGGTCTGCTGTGTTGCTGTGGTGGTATTGCCAGCTGGCGGTGTTATCGGGTCTGCTGTGTTGCTGTGGTGGTATTGCCAGCTGGCGATGTTATCGGGTCTGCTGTGTCACTGGCGGTACTGCCAGCTGGCGGTGTTATCGGGGATGCTGTGTCACTGGCGGTACTGCCAGCTGGCTGTGTTATCGGGTCTGCTGTGTCACTGGCGGTACTGCCAGCTGGCGGTGTTATCGGGGCTGCTGTGACACTGCGGTGGTAATGCCGGCTGGCGGTGTTATCGGGTCTGCTGTGTTGCTGTGGTGGTATTGCCAGCTGGCGGTGTTATCGGGTCTGCTGTGTTGCTGTGGTGGTATTGCCAGCTGGCGATGTTATCGGGGCTGCTGTGTTGCTGTGGTGGTATTGCCAGCTGGCGATGTTATCGGGGCTGCTGTGACACTGCGGTGGTAATGCCGGCTGGCGGTGTTATCGGGGCTGCTGTGTCACTGTGGTGGTATTTCCAGCTGCCGGTGTTATCGGGGCTGCTATTGTGACTGGTGGTATTGTTAGCATGGCGGTGTTATCGGAGCTGATGTGTTACTGTGGTAGTATTGCCAGCTGCCGGTGTTATCGGGGCTGCTATTGTGACTGGTGGTATTGTTAGCATGGCGGTGTTACTGGGGCTGTTGTGGCGGTGTGTCGGTGATTGTCCGGTCTGGCGGCGGTGTTACCGGGGCTGTGTTGTGGCGGTGTGGCGGTGATTGTCCGGTCTGGCGGCGGTGTTACCGGGGCTGTGTTGTGGCGGTGTGGCGGTGATTGTCCGGTCTGTCGGCTGTGTTGTGGCGGTGTGGCGGTAATTGTCCGGTCTGGCGGCGGTGTCTGGCGTCACCGCCCATGCCGCTGACGTGTGTGTCGGACACCTGTTACCCGGTCTGTCTTCGCGCGCAGGAGTCTGCGAGCGCGGCCGAGGCCGAGCTGCTGATGGAAGCCGATGAGCAGGACGAGCTGGAGGCGGCTGATGCCGGGCCGGACGACCTGCTGGTCGTGGACGAGGAGGAGGACGACGACGACGAGGAGCGCTCGTGGCGTCGATAGCCGCCTGCCGCTGGCGGCGGCCGGCGGCCACCAGGTGGCACCGCCGGGCCACACTAGACGTGGCGGCGGCTACACGTCTGGCCGCACCTCGCCTCGGCTACCACACCACCAGCCGGCCACAAGCTTGCCCGGGCCGCCACAGCCGTGGCCGAACCTCTGGGGGGCGGCCGCTCCACCATCGGCCAGACTTGGCCACGACCGGCGGCAGCGATCGGTTGGCGCATGCTGTCGCCCAGTCGCGCCGCTGGCAGTCATGTGTGCTCTGAACTGGCTTTCGCCAACCCTGTATATGCTCTAAGTCGATTGGTGGCAGTCGCCAGTATACTGTTAGGTTGGATTGGTGTGATTGCGTGCTGCCCTGTACTGACTGGTGACTGTCGGTGTCGGCGCGATTGTGTGAGTTTAGCGTTAACATTTGTCTGGGATTGAGCTGTGACAGCCAATGCAGTTTAGTCGGCCAGAGAAGGCCATCTGTCGTGATTGCGATATATCATAGTTGGACTTTTCCGACCTGCTCGGGAATCGTAGTAGACACTGAGAAGCTACCTATTATTGTATCTTTGTTGTGTCGACAAGCACTGTGCCTCCCGCCGGCGACTGCAGGGGAGTATTGCTCCTCTCGTGAAAAGAAAAACAAAGATTTAAAAAAACACACGCAGTCCGCCTGAATAAAACACGAAAAAAGCCAAGCTTGGCAGCAAAATAATGAGGCGGGAGGCACCAAAGAATCGTCCTTAGTTGGATCAGACGTGTAACGCAATGTCCGGCGGTCGCCGGTGTGATCCTGACAGCTCGGGCTGTGGTTTCCGTCAAACCACGCCCGGCGGGTCTGTCGAAGGCGGACGCCGGCATACTGTTATCCTGTTATCCTTGTCTTGGCTCGACTAAGAGAGTGGGTCTGATGTTATCCTCGTGTCTCATACCTTACTTTATTACAAGCGAGGGTGAAGCCTGAGCGATTGTGCTCTACTGCATATAGTACATAGGTGAACCTACCGCGTCTCGACCCCCCGCCTATGGTTTTTCTGCGAGTGAGAAACCTGCGGCGCGAAACGTGTACTTTTCAGTACCTTACTCCATATTTGTTTGGCTTCTGACGTGCAAATTTCAACCTGTAGTCATGTAAGGTCAATAGCCCAGCTCAGGTCGGAGGACAGTCCATGAATGCGTTCAGATTGATAAGTCATGCGAATGAAATGGCATTGAAGTTATACTTGCTACGTGAGTGCAATTTGGCAGTGCGCACAAAACGTTTATCTCGGATCTTTGTGTGAAGTCGAGTCGGTGGTATGAAGTTGCCAATTTTGAAATCTGAGGCAAATTTTCCTATTTTAGCAGTAGCAAGTTCTTATAACATCATCTTACCTTGGTGCTGACGCATGAGCATCGGGAGAAGTTCCTTATCCAATTTGCTTGAACTCAGTAAGGGACCCGATATGGTCGAGATAAAGCGAGCAGGGTGGGCTTAGGACGGTGCTGTTTTATGGTTTATTTCGGGTGGTCATCGCCGAAATAGTGTCAAAATTGCATTGCACAACCCAAAGTGCCCTAATATGAAGACATCAAATGGCTTCGAAAAATCAATTTTTCTCAAAAACTCATTTTTTGTTTCAAATGTATTCAAAATAATGAGACCATTTTTGGACCCTATTCGTCGAGGGCTTTCCGATTCTACCTGGTTTGTTTTTATATCATGCTTAGTTTGGAAGTTTGAGGGGGGTCTTTAACGACCCCCCTTCGGGACCCCGGCCGACGGTTACGAGTGTGCTCATGGTGCAGAGATTACCGGACCATGGAACACATTGTACAGAGATTACCGTACAATGGTACACATGGTACGGAGACTACCGTACCATGGTGCACACGGTGTGGAGATTGCCGTGCCATGGAACACATGGTACAGCCCGATTATCGTAAGCAGCCCGGTCCGATTGTCACACCTTTGAAGCCGCAAAAACCTGCGTTTCGCGTTCTAATTTTGCACTTCTTGTTACATTTGCTACTTCAGGTTTTATTTTCGTCATTTTGTATCCCAATAATCTTCGAGGGGCTGAGTGTTGCGGGGACACAGGTTCGAACCCGTGCATGGATGGCTTCTTTATTTATGTTTTTAGTAATTGCATTTGATGTATGTCCCTAAAATTACCCTAAAAATCAACATATGCTTCAAGAAGCGTGACTGCATATACACTGAAGGCAATGTGCCTACGGCTGATGTGCACGAATATATAACTTAAGTGCGTTGGGCTTTCAACACCCGATCTCATTCGTCCAGCTACCTTATGGGTGGGTTATCCTGGTATCAACCTCTATAAAAGCTTGCTTTGACTCAGTGTCGCAGTCTCGATACCGAATTGTTTGCTGCGTGAGTATTTGCACTCATCCGCCCATGTAGCTGATAATAGTCAGATGCTGTTGCCTGGTATGTTGCAGGTTATGGGCTGGCTACTGTGGAATTAAACAGTCGATCGGCCGGCCCATCATTACGCCGTTCTTCATGTTCTTCGGTTCCTGACGCGGTAGGTGCTTACTTCAGAGCGAAGCACCGTGATCGTCTGTGGTGTCCGGTTCGTTGGGCAGCTGGATGTATCTGACGTGTCTTTCTTTCTTTCTTTCTTTCTTTCTGACGTGTATCTGACGTTTCTTCAACTCGCCGCTCACGACGTGCTTACTTGCTCACCAACACACTGCTCACCTATCCTGGTATTGTCCCACATACTTGCTCACTCATACACATCCTGATATTAGTGGTATAACAGGCTGAGCATTCAGATGTGACCAGAGGAGCTACACCGGCAGTACGGCACAAATGGAAATTTATCAGGAAAAAGTCGTAATATCTGAAGTAATCACGGAGTCCCAGAAATACTGACGATAGCGGTTGCGACAACTAGCACTTCCGCAGTTTAAGTCAGTCAGCCCAGCCGTGTCTTCCGCCCATCATTGCAGCTTGTGGAACCGGGGTGAATGGTGTCTCTCGTGCTTGTGCTGTGTGTTTTGTGCGATCGGCTTTTCATTGTTTTGTGTAATTTTGTGCATGTGTACATGCTTGACTTTTGATCTGATCACCGTTTTATTGTATGCGGTATTATACGATGGATGGTGCTCACATCTCATACAGTTTTTTGTTTGTTTTTATTTACCGATGTGCATGAAAACCTGAAGCAGAAAATCGTAAGATGTGCCTACAAGTGTCAAACCTTTTGACTCCCGCACTTCGACGTGGGTGTAGTGGGTGTACCACTGCTCTCTGCTCTCTGCTGTTTTGAATGACTGATTATTGATTTTGCTGATCTTTTCGGGAACGATTAGTTTACAGAGCAGTGACTTATTTTCGGAGTCATACTTGGATTGTTTTTCAGAATTCGTCGTGTTTGCCTGTCGGGCTGCATTTTGCATACCCAGTCGTTTAACATTTGATTACTGAGATGTTCTCAGATACCCAGGTACGCCGATGCCGATGCCGATACCATGGTCAAAGCAGGTCATTGACTGTGGTTAGCCTCGGAATACTTCGACAAGAACAGGGACATTCTAGAGCATAAATTCAACTTCCATACCATTATTTATTGGGATCTCTAAAGTATCTATTTCCATTTGTGTGCAACTAGTTGTGTATCACGCTTGATGTGGCTGCAGGCATTTTACCTTCTTTTCGTGCTTTAAATTTAGTTCGAATTGTTGCTGGGGAGGCCTTACAGGATTAGTCAGTGCTAAGCACCAGCTTGTTTCATTGACGCCGAACCCACCTCCCGATTGGGAAATTCCAGTCCTGTAGAACACATTTGACCGATAGTTTAACGTACCCACATAGTGGGCACGGCCTCCTGGCGCCTACGCCTCCGCCTCCGACCTTGCCTGGTCAGTTGCAAACCGGCCATCCCAGCCGGAGGCGTTAATAGCGAGCGCGTGAAGCGACTCGAACCTGTTGTGCCAGGACGGGGAGACCTTTGCGGAGCAGCGTCCTATCCACTGAGCAACCAGGCGGCGCCAACCTGCTAACCATTGTGTATCACGTTCGGAGACTGCAGGGATTCGTCCTATTGTGAAACTATTGTGTAACTACTTGACTACATATTGTGTATCACGCTTGGTGTGACTGCAGGGACCGGATCCTCACAGCACGCCACGCGCCTGCACTCGTCCAGCGCCCCTGATCGCGCCACTGGTGCAGGGACCGGATCCTCACAGCACGCCACGTGCCTGCACTCGTCCAGCGCCCCTGATCGCGCCACTGGTGTGAGGGTATGGCGCCACTTCTCGGACCGGATCCTCACAGCACGCCACGTGCCTGCACTCGTCCAGCGCCCCTGATCGCGCCACTGGTGCAGGGACCGGAGCCTCACAGCACGCCACGTGCCTGCACTCGTCCAGCGCCCCTGATCGCGCCACTGGTGCAGGGACCGGATCCTCACAGCACGCCACGTGCCTGCACTCGTCCAGCGCCCCTGATCGCGCCACTGGTGTGAGGGTATGGCGCCACTTCTCGGACCGGATCCTCACAGCACGCCACGTGCCTGCACTCGTCCAGCGCCCCTGATCGCGCCACTGGTGCAGGGACCGGAGCCTCACAGCACGCCACGTGCCTGCACTCGTCCAGCGCCCCTGATCGTGCCACTGGTGTGAGGGTATGGCGCCACTTCTCGGACCGGATCCTCACAGCACGCCACGTGCCTGCACTCGTCCAGCGCCCCTGATCGCGCCACTGGTGCAGGGACCGGAGCCTCACAGCACGCCACGTGCCTGCACTCGTCCAGCGCCCCTGATCGCGCCACTGGTGCAGGGACCGGAGCCTCACAGCACGCCACGTGCCTGCACTCGTCCAGCGCCCCTGATCGCGCCACTGGTGCAGGGACCGGATCCTCACAGCACGCCACGTGCCTGCACTCGTCCAGCGCCCCTGATCGCGCCACTGGTGCAGGGACCGGAGCCTCACAGCACGCCACGTGCCTGCACTCGTCCAGCGCCCCTGATCGCGCCACTGGTGCAGGGACCGGAGCCTCACAGCACGCCACGTGCCTGCACTCGTCCAGCGCCCCTGATCGCGCCACTGGTGCAGGGACCGGAGCCTCACAGCACGCCACGTGCCTGCACTCGTCCAGCGCCCCTGATCGCGCCACTGGTGCAGGGACCGGAGCCTCACAGCACGCCACGTGCCTGCACTCGTCCAGCGCCCCTGATCGCGCCACTGGTGCAGGGACCGGATCCTCACAGCACGCCACGTGCCTGCACTCGTCCAGCGCCCCTGATCGCGCCACTGGTGTGAGGGTATGGCGCCACTTCTCGGACCGGATCCTCACAGCACGCCATGTGCCTGCACTCGTCCAGCGCCCCTGATCGCGCCACTGGTGCAGGGACCGGAGCCTCACAGCACGTCACGCGCCTGCACTCGTCCAGCGCCCCTGATCGCGCCACTGGTGTGAGGGTATGGCGCCACTTCTCGCGCGTTTCCGATCGTTCCGACCGCCTCCCTAATGTTCAACAAGACGTTCCACCCAGACAACGGCACCACCTACACCGATTTTCACAGTCCTTTCATTTCTTGATCAAAATTTCCTATGCAGTCCGATTCAATTAATTGTTCGATTAATCCTTCCTTGATGTTTAATGTTTCACACAGCCTCGTATCGTATCGTTAAATGTGTAGGCTAAGGAGGATACTTTGATTTGTATCTCTACGATGTGGCTAAAGTGTAACTGGCGTTTCAAATTGTGTCGTAATCGAGTTCCCATGTTGAAGGACAGCTTGCCAGGTGGAAATTAGTCCCACCTGGTCGAAACATCTGGGTTAAGATGGGTCCCCCCCCCCACACACACACTGTTAGTGGCACGGGCGTAACTTTGTGAAATTCATTGGGGGGATGACCTTTTCGATGCCCAAAGTTACCTCGAAGCCATTATTATCTAATGCACACCTATGTGCCCAATTGTTAAGCTTCGACCTGATTGGAGGGTCAAAATCAGTGATTGAAGGAGCCGTGGCTCCACTAGAGTATACTAAGTGGCACCCCTGGTTAGTGACACACAGCAATTATGTAGAATCAATCCACAGCAGTGTTCATCTTCCCCATGGTGTGGGCGACAGTCCTACACATGGCTGACATCTCCATTACCCGGCACTGTGTCGGGTATACATCCATGGTGTGAGCGGCAGTTACAAATGGCTGACATCTCCATTACCCGGCCCTGTGTCGGGTAATGGTGTGGGCGGTAGTCCTACACATGGCAGACATCTCCATTACCCGGCCCTGTATCGGGTGCACCCCATGGCTACACATGGCAGACATCTCCATTACCCGGCCCTGTGTCGGGTGCACCCCATGGCTACACATGGCAGACATCTCCATTACCCGGCGCTGTGTCGGGTGCACCCCATGGCTACACATGGCAGACATCTCCATTACCCGGCGCTTCGGGTGACCCCATGGTACACATGAACCATACCTTGTGGTCACATGGCAGACATCTCCATTACCCGGCGCTGTGTCGGGTGAATGTGTGGGCAGTAGTCCTACACATGGCAGACATCTCCATTACCCGGCGCTGTGTCGGGTATACATCCATGGTGTGAGCGGCAGTTACAAATGGCTGACATCTCCATTACCCGGCCCTGTGTCGGGTAATGGTGTGGGCGGTAGTCCTACACATGGCAGACATCTCCATTACCCGGCCGCTGTGTCGGGTGCACCCCATCACATGGCACATCCATTACCCGGCGCTGTTGGCTACACATGGCAGACATCTCCATTACCCGGCCCTGTGTCGGGTGCACCCCATGGCTACACATGGCAGACATCTCCATTACCCGGCGCTGTGTCGGGTGCACCCCATGGCTACACATGGCAGACATCTCCATTACCCGGCGCTGTGTCGGGTGCACCCCATGGCTACACATGGCAGACATCTCCATTACCCGGCTCTGTGTCGGGTAATGGTGTGGGCAGTAGTCCTACACATGGCAGACATCTCCATTACCCGGCTCTGTGTCGGGTAATGGTGTGGGCAGTAGTCCTACACATGGCAGACATCTCCATTACCCGGCGCTGTGTCGGGTGCACCCCATGGCTACACATGGCAGACATCTCCATTACCCGGCGCTGTGTCGGGTGCACCCCATGGCTACACATGGCAGACATCTCCATTACCCGGCGCTGTGTCGGGTTGACAGCGCCAACTGCCGGCCGTGCCGAGGGGCGGAGCTGCTGGGCGGCGGCGGCTTTTTGTCGGCCGCCGGGCGGGGGCTGCCGAGCTGGGCGGTCCGGCGTGTGATGGCTGTCACAACTGCTGCCTCGACACCCCTGGGCCGGCCGGCGCCGCAGCCTGCCCGGCCGTCTCTTCCGGTCAGGCCCTGTCTGGTTCTGTCGGCCCGCCAGACCCGGGTCGTCGCGGCCGATGCGAGATCGGATCGTGCGGCTGACCACAGTAAACCGCTAAATGGTTACCCGGGCACGCCGATACTGTAGGGCCTGTCACCACAACACACCGTTACATGGTTACTCTGTCACTCCCGTATTGTAGGGCATGTTACCAAAACACATCGCTGCATAGTTACCGGGGCACACCGACACTGTATGGCCTGTCACCACACTATCCGCTAGCGGAATAGGGCTAAATATTGCAGCTGGCATGTAATTCACACGTCATTTATTGCCTTCAGTTTAGCACCTAGTGATCAAAGTCCCAGTATATGACAGAAGACATCCGTAAATACGTCTGTCCCCATGGGTGTAGCCACTGGGGGGCTGGGGTGACATGTCCCCTAATTTCTGAAAAGTGGCGATTTGTCCCCCTCAATTTTTTTCGTGTCCCCCCCCCAAGCCTCAGCTACTTGAGTATGATCGCCGCAAAATTATACTTAATCATTTATAAAGTGAAAATATATATGCGAAAGATTCACCAAAAATACTAGAAACCGATCAAGCCAATCAACAGGCTTCACAGGGGACGAGTGGTCTAGGGGTAAGATGCTCGTCTCACAATCGAAAGGTTGTGGGTTCGAGTCTCACCTGTCGCTACTCTTCGCCCGCGACCAATCGGCGTGAGAGATTGGCGACGCTACATGACTCAACGGTCGACGTGTCGTAAAACCAATAACCAACCAACAGGCTTCACAGGCTATCTGTCGTCACAAAATATCCGAATGGTAAATCAGCAAACGTTAGAAATTTCTGCTTCCAAATCATTCTTGAATAACATGAACCTTGGCCATCTTGCGTTTTCGCTTCGGTGGAAAATTGTGCTTTGTCAGGCAACACATTTGCATTATCGCGGGGCTTTATTATAGTCTTAGGTTGCAATCCCCTGCACATATATTGATATATCTTGAACAAACGTGACTGGGTGTCCTTGGGTATCTTCAAGACCATGGAGGGGAGTCATGGGCAGCCTTAAGCAAGTACGTCAAGTTTACGTCGTATTCGTATTCAGCGATGTGTTCGCCAGAGGCGTATTTGTATTGGCATCGGCATTCAGCGACTGGTTTATGATCGTTCGAATAAATTACCACAAATGTTTCTGCTTGCACTGAACACGCTGGAAGCAGCTACATAGGTCTCACATTACCACCTTAACGGTCAAGATCCAACGCAAACCTGTTTATTCGGTTGTTCTTCCCATGTTTTTCTTTTTCACCAAAACCTGCCCAAATCTGGTATCACTAGCAATAGCCTGTGGTGAACCATCGTGTAACATTTTAGACCGGTACATGGGACAAACTTCTAGGTCAAAGGTTAGCTTGATTTATTAGATGGCGATATTGAATCGATATCGACCGAACGCGAGGTTCGGTTGCTATCGCTTCAATTTCCATCAAATGGGCGTCATTCGACGTGGCTTGTGCGGTATCAGAACGCTAAGCAATCAAATTATTTTTTTCAAGGGCAAATGCCAAGCTGATCATCCGGTCCGCTCAATTTTCTTGCGTTTTCGCTCAAACCCATCAAAATCTGGTATCGAGCAATAACCAGTGGTTTTCTTATTTTTGGGGAAACCTTTCGGTATTATTGTGCCGATTTAAGATTTATTATTTAAGATGGTAACAAGAAAAGCTTGTACACGCATTTTCCTCCATAAAGCAAACAAATTGGTTAGGTTAGGGTAAAAAACTGGGCCTTCAATATTGGCGATGGGTGGCTACTCCCTTCCTTGGAGATACGACGGCCCAGTGGATACGCTAATGGTACCATCAAATGTCCCTGGAGAGATCACTAATTATTTTGATGGTAACGCCTAGAAGGCTCTTACTAGGCTACCGCTCCCTTCCCGCCCCCTGTTCAGCGAATGCGGGCTATGTCCATGTACTATGATTCAACCATTCATGGCATGGGTGTAAAGGTTCTGATCACATGAACTAAAGGTGATGCGAAGATAGATATGCGATTTTTTTTTAAAATAGGTAACGCCCATGGGTGTTCAGCGGAAACAACGTACCTGATATCTTAATGTTTCTCCTGATTGTGTTTGTGTTGTCTTGTCACTTACCAGAGTCCGTTGAATGTGGGCACGTCTTGTCACTTGTCAGAGTCCGTGAAATGTGGATGATGGACGGATCGTAAAGCAACTTAGGAGGCGGTTTTCTGTCATGGATTGCGATTAGTCAGATGCAGCGTTCAGCCTGTGATCAACTAATGCGGCTGCTGTGGTGGCAGACCCTTGCATTTGGTGTCAGCGCGGTGTGTGTACTGTGGTGGCAGTTGGTGTCAGGGCGGTGTGTGTGCTGTGGTGGCAGACCCGTACAGTTGGTGTCAGGGCGGTGTGTGTACTGTGGTGACAGACCCGTACATTTGGTGTCAGGGCGGTGTGTGTGCTGTGGTGGCAGACCCGTACAGTTGGTGTCAGGGCGGTGTGTGTGCTGTGGTGGCAGACCCGTACAGTTGGTGTCAGGGCGGTGTGTGTGCTGTGGTGGCAGACCCGTACAGTTGGTGTCAGGGCGATGTGTGTACTATGGTGACAAACCCGTACAGTTGGTGTCAGGGCGGTGTGTGTGCTGTGGTGGCAGACCCGTACAGTTGGTGTCAGGGCGGTGTGTGTGCTGTGGTGGCAGACCCATACAGTTGGTGTCAGGGCGATGTGTGTACTGTGGTGGCAGACCCGTACAGTTGGTATCAGGGCGGTGTGTGTACTGTGGTGGCAGACGCAGCACGTATTGGCAGACACAGTTGGTGTCAGGGCGGTGTGTGAAGGCGGTTTGTCAACAGTCCGCGGTCAGATCCCTCGTCGCCCGTGACGGCCACCTCTGCTCCATTATTGTAGCTATCACGTGCACTCGTCGAATGTGGAATTGACCTAATTTTTCGCAACAAATTCCAGACTAATGGCGTTGAAACATTTCACGTTCAGTCCACTTGCAGATAAGTACCAAGCTGACTTTTTTGCTATTGAAGGTTGGCAATGATCTGCTAACTACGGTATCGGTGGCCAAAGTCGGCCCGCCAAAGTCACAGACTGCACGGAAAGAAATGTTAACCCTCTTGTGGTTCATGTGAACGCTTAAGCGTTAGACTGCATTCCTTATCAGAAATGTGGTCTTATTGCCAGGGGTCCAAGTCCTTATTTTCAAGACACATTTTCAGATTGAATAGGGAAATGACAAATCAACATTAGCAGAGCACCAAACCAGGGTGTCCAGAACCCCTACCCACCCGGGAGCTCTAGCGGTCGCGCGACCGAGCGGACCGCCGGAGGCGGTCGGCTGGTCACTCGTTGGTCGCCTCATTTACCGATGAGTGTCTGATACATCATCCTGAGTATCACCGCATCATATAGTACCGAACGATCAATGATATAACTGTCCAACATGTTGGAAAATTGTCCACATTTTCCATGTTGCTGAATGCTGTGTATATACTAGAGTTGCCACTTTTTCGCACGGTAGCACGGCAACACGCAAAATGGCACACGAGTTTTTTTTTTTTTTTTGCTATGCCATATCAGAATTTCCCGTGCCACTGCTGTGTCATTGTCGGCCTGTCCTTTATAACAAGAATGCACCATAGATATAAAATTGCCTTAATGCTGAACCCAAGGTTCCAAGATGGCAAGTGGAAGATGTTTATTACGTAAGGATATGTGGAAGAACAATGAAACGTAGAGATGGTGGTGATTTAGTCATGTTGTAGAATGTTTTGCAGCTCGGATATTGTTTGTTTTCCTCATCGATCAAGCTTTTCCCTCCTTCGCAAAATAACCCCTTTTCTTTTGTTGTGTCGCCTGGTGTGTCGTCATCCAGCTTGCTGTGCCATGTGCCGTGCCGTACCAGAATTTGCTGTGCCCGTGCCGTGTCTCGTACCAGTTTTTTGGGGGAAAATAGGAACTCTAGTATATCTCTACACATCCCACAACTCACATAATGTTTGTTCTGCCAACTTTGGTCGAGCGAGGTCTCTTGCTCAAATTGAAATTTTGTCGCATCTATATAGATAATTGTCTTCAGACATCAGCCACCAACAGCCTGTACACCGTGTAATGCAAGCATCTGGACCAGATATGTGCACTAACAACCTGTACAACGTGTAATGAAAACATCTGGACGAGGTATGTACAGCTACAGATACACATTTACATATGTGCATTTACAGATGCTTGTGGATATTTGCTAATGACGATTTGATATTTGGTTTTGAAAATGAATGACGAAAATATATTGATCGATTTCAAATTCTGGTACATGTCATTGATTTGCTTAATTCTACAACTTAGGTACTATAGTCAGTTTAGTGAGCCAGTGTTTCGGCTTCCTGTATGTTTTGTTTTACTTGGCCTGCGATGTCATCTGCGACTACCAGGTCACCAAATTTTGCTACTGGTGTTCTGAGATGCAAAGCAATTGAGTGGTGTTCGATCAGGGGCGCAGCCAAGGCTTCCTCACCCCCCCCCCCCCCCGCCCCCCTAGCAACCAAAAATAATACACTAAGTCAAACTAGAAATGTTTAAACTTTGACCACGCAAAACGAAAAGTTTTCGGCGTGCGAAGCGCGCCGAAAGGGGATGAAGGGGTGTTACTTTTTCTTGCCATTTTTTCCTCGGGCCCTCCCCGCCGTGAAGAAAACCTTGGCTGCACCCCTGTGCTCGATGCATCCAGATGGATACGTAGCGTCGCACCAGTGGTGTGTGTGGTTGTTGGTGCTCTTGCCAATGGCGGTAACCACCGCAAAATGTGCCGATGCGCTGCTGTCCGACTTCCACAGTCGCCACGTGTGGAGTTGGCGGTGGACGCGAGGACTGCCCCAGGGCCTAGCGTAAGCGTCTGTTGGACATCCCCCGAGAAACATACGATGGAGAGCGCCGAAAACAAGCCGAAGCAGTCCTCGGGAAGCTGAGGCAGCACTAGCTGGTTACTGACATAGGTTGGTGAATGCGATTACGTCTTGCCTGGTCTTGTTCGCGATATGCCTATGTTTCGGACACATTGTAAAATATTCGGTCAAAAGATACCTGTATACTTATAGCGTGTGTTCGAGTGTATGCCTTTGTAGTCGAAACGCCTGCAAGCCGCGAACGACCACCACTCATTGGCGACTCCAGGGGTCTATTGAGGGCACGTTCTCCACCCACTCCATACACACACAAACCGATGGAAATGTGGGCCCCTTCAGGACTCCGAGTGCACCCCGACCCCGCTCAACGAATGCTTGCAGCAGTTGGTGCCCCGCAGGGTAGAAAATGGCGTCCCTGCCGAACGGGGAATGGCGCCCTGCGGAACGAGAAATTGCCCCCTGGGGAACTGGAACTGGTGCCCTGCGGAACGGGAAATGGCACCCATGCGAAACGAGAAATGGCGCCCCTCCAGACAAGTGCCCCTCCCCGATAAAAATTCCTGGATCGGCGCCTACCACCATCCCGTACCTCCCGCGTGTTTCATACTTATCAAGGTGTTCCTATGTTACGACTAGTTGTGCACTTCGATTGCGTGACGCATCCCGGCACCAATTGTTCCAGACGATGGGTCTCCTGTCAGCCTACCAGTGCCAGTTGGGAGTGGATCATTGCGCCGGTCAGATCCCTCTGACCCCGATGAAGACAGGTCCTCCAGGCGGGCAGAGGTGCTGATGCTCCTCACGGAGCGATCCCGTCAGAGAGAGCCTCACCAGCTGCTCAACTGAGGCGGACTCTGTTGTGGGAGACGCCGATCAGTGTCCACCGGATGGTTCTGTATAGTTGTACAGTTATTTGAATACAGAGCGTGCATATCTACCTGTGTCTTTTCGCTGCAGGTAGTGGGCGCTGGGATGAGCCTTTTGGTATTTTGTTCTTCAGAATTGAACATCCCGTTGCGTTCTCTTGCGATGCATTCAACTGCTAGACCATATAGTGCCACCAATCTCTGGCGCCGATTGGTCTCCGGTGAACTCGATATTATCGCCCGTTGTGGGATTCGAACTCACGATCTTGCGACCAAGAGTCGAACGCCCTACCGACTGAGCAGTCGTGACTCCGAACCCGAACCCCGGAATAAAGGAGTGTTGTTGCTACTGGGAGTACGGTTGAATCGGCCTGTCCACCATGTCTCTGGCAACACTAGACAGTAAGCGTATAGCACGCCACTCTCTGGTCGTGCCTGCTCGAGCTCCAGGGCTCCAGGCAGTAGCGTCGCCACGAAATTCTTCCAGGGGGGCAATGTTGGGAGGGGCCTCCTGCTTCCCGAAAGGGGCCTCCTATTTTTTTAGGCTCTTGGTATGGTTCAATAATGGGAAACTTGATTTCATATTGATGTCTTGTTTGTTCTTAGCATGGTGCATCATTTACGCAAAACGCAATAGCAATAATCTTTTTTTTTCGCTCAGAACTGAGCCATGCCAGGGTATAAATAAGTAAATGTGGATAAATACCTAAGTGCCAAAACAACCCAATGTCTTAAGGTTTTCTCGACCAGAAGAATCTTCCCGTTGGCCTCTAGATTCCAGCGAGCTGGCGGGGCTGGTGCTGAACATACCTTAAAGATATCTCCCATTGATCGAATCACTTCTATGTCCACCAAGTCTAACTGAATATAGCTAGATTCATCACTACTGTTAGTCATTCCTAATAGCTTGATGTCATAAGTAAGCTTAGACGATCATTTATCAGTCCAAGGACGACAATTCCGCGAAGGTTACAACGAGAAGTGGAATGAATTGGTTTTCTTATCGCCATCTTAGGGATTATTTATGTTTATAACATTTGGTGCTGACTGTGAGGCACCTGGCACACAAGCTAAAATAATAAATACTAAGCGAATAAATTAACGGCAAGAACAAGCATTGAACAAGAGTGCATAAATGACAATGCAACAGTGGCAATGCATAAATAATGCAAGCCTTCAAATTCCACGCCGTCACGCCCATGGTTTTCGCTGTGCTGCACCGTTTCGTAAATGACGTCGTTGAGAAGATATTGAAGCTGGGAAGCTCTAATCATGTAGGCTGTAATCACAGAAGATAAGTTTGTATGAAGAAAATGCATTTAAAAACATCATTCCTCCCGATTTGTATGGGGCATCGGTGTTGTTTTGCATACTTGTGAGGGGGAATTTTCCCCCTCAATGATGGCTTTGCCCCATGTTTCTGAAAATTATTGGGAGACCAGTGGCGTACTTATATTTGCGTCAAGGAGAAGGGTGAGAAACGTATTTAGAGTGGGTCCACCTGCCCCTTTAAAAAAGCCATTGGATTTCGATCACTATTTTGTTAAAGGGAACCTTTTTAAATAAAATAATTATTGATCAACTAAATTGTCCTATGGAGGGGCCTAATCTACCACTATCGTTTCTTCTTCGTGGGATTTCCACCCTAACTCCCCCACCCTGTTAGAATGTTTTCTTTTTTATCCCTTGATAAGTCACCTCACACTGCTGAAATTACACCTATGCAAATCACTTTAAAATGTAAAATTTCCAAATTTCAGACATTCCAGTTCATAGCGCCCGGTTGCCACGACGCTAACGTTCGTGCACATGCACACCCATCTTGCGCATTCGGCGCATTCGCCACACTTTGTGCGATGCTACGGTTTCTGCTAGGCGTCCTACGTTTTTCTACTTGCTGCCACATCATAGACTTGCGCCATATTTGGCGTGATGGAATGCTTCGTATGGACGTTCGCTGCGAAAATTCGATGAATTAAATTCGATCATTAGTTCCCTACATCCAACATTTTATGGTGGTTAAGAAATGCGGATACCCGCTGAGCTTTGATGCACCTCATATCTTTTATTCAATATGCTCCCAGATTGGCTACCAAACCGAGGCCCTGCCTCAGTGTTCTTTTTTGGACCCGTTTCGTCCTTCTTCGTCTACGGATGTGTTTTAGGGCTTCAATCCACTTTTGTTAGGAGCCCAACACATTTTCGAAACCTCTGCTCGTTTTATGGTTTTGTTGCTTTTTTGTGTACCGATGATTTTTATTTAGGCGTCGGGGCGCTTTCAAAGATCCCGATGTGTTTATTTAGTGCTCGGTCTTTTTGTTCGTTTTGGGACCATGCTGCTTTTTGCGGCCCCAGCCTCTTTTTTCAGGCCCTTGTGCGGTCGCATGGCCCCTGTGTGCCTTGAGAGCTTCCGGTGTATATTTTTTTAGAGCTCCCGGTATGTTTACTTAAGGCTGCAACGTATGTTTTAAGGCCCTGTCGCATTTTGCGAGACTGTGCGCTTTGGAGGGCCAGTTGCACTTTCGGCCCCCGTTGTGCTCTCAGGGTCCCGCTGTGTTTATTTGGGGCTTCTGACGCACATTTGTGGGGCCCCAGTACAATTTTGAGGCTTCGGTGCGATTTGTCTGTGTACCAGCGCGACGTATCGCGCCCAGGTGCGTGGTTCCGAGACCCAACGCCAGTTTCCTGGGCTCAACGCGATTTTTGTGGATCTCTTCTGAATTTTCTTTAAAGTCCGAATCCCGGCCTGATTTTTCGAGCTCCTGGCGCCATGTTTTGTATCTTACCTCGATTTTTTCGAGCTCCGGTATGTTTGTCTGGGCCGTATGCGATTTGTGAAGGCATCTGATGATATGTTCAGTGCTCCAGAGCCATTTTCCTGACGCGGACAGTTATTTTTTGGAATCCCTCCTTATTTTGGAAGGTTCCGGCTCGTTTTTTTGTTTTGGGGCGGGGGGGGATACCGATGCGATTTTTGGGGTCACACTGTGCTTATATGGGGCCCTAGAGGCCAATTTTTGGGAGACCCGACGTGAATGTTTGATGCTCAGACCAAATGTTTTGGACTACCGATGGCAATTGTGGGTCCCGAACGCGATATTTTGGGAACCGGTTCGGGTTTGTGGGGCGCGTTGTACATAGCTTTGCGGTACCTGTTGCAGATTTTGGGACCTCGGAGCGAGTTTTCTGGGCCCGCCGTATTTATCGGGTCAGCCCCCTGCGCGAATTCTGGTGGACCGACGCGAATTTGTGTGGCCCCAGCGCGACTTTTTGGGGCCTGGCACGATTCTTGGGAGCTTATCCCTCTTAGGAGGGAGGGGACATTTGCCCCTTTGATATGCCACTGCGGCCACCGAAGGAGTTTTTTTTTCAGCCGATAGCACATTTCGGATTGTAAAAGCCCTCCGGGTAATTTTTCCGGACCTGTTCTTAATTTGCCGGTGCTGGAGTCGATTCGATCGAGTCTCGGTGTGAACTTTTTTTTACATCGAGTTCTATCTTTTTAAAGGTCCTTATGTGATATTTTTGGGTCCCGGTACGATTCTTCGGTCTCCCAGTGCGATTTTTTTCTGGATGCCTTGACACGTTTTTTTCCGGTGCCCAACGGGTTTTGGGGGACTGACCCGATTTTTGATGCCGTAGAGTGACATTTCGGTTGAGAATTGATTTGTTAGGGCAGCTACAACTTTTGGAGCCTGGCGCGACCTTTTGGGCCGCCAGTGTCATTTTCAAGGGCTTCGACGCGACGTTTTTGAGTCCAGTGTAATCTTTTGTGTCCCGACGTCATTTGCTTGGATCCCTAGCGCGAGTTTTAGCGACCGCGACACTTTTGGGCGTCCAACACGTTTTGGAGGCTTTTGGCGTCATTGTTGGGCCCCAGAGTGATTATCCATGTCCGGATTATTTTTCGTCGCCCCGGCTTCATTTGTGTCCCAATGAGACTTAGGGAACGGTACGACCTGTCGTGCCCCTAGCGTGATTTGCATGGTCCGGTCGTGACTTTTTGGTACCCCCAGGCTCAGCGTGATTTTCAGGGGCCACGGCCGGCTCTTTTTGGGACCATGTCGTGATTTTCAAGTACCTCGGCACGACTTCTACAATTTCTTAGGAGCTTCTTGCAAACTATAGGCCTCCTCTCGCGTCTTAGGGGTCTCGTCCCATTTCCTGGAGCCTCTTTACCGGTTTTGGATGTCTTCTCGGGTCCTACCATCCTCCATATTAAATGGCCCGCTCTCCCGTCTTGGAAGGACTCCTCCTACATCCTGGGGCCCCTTTAACATGGCATGGGGCTTCCTCCCATGTTTCTCATGTCTCCTCTGCCAAATTAGGGGCCTCCTGCCACGCCTCGTGGGCCCTCCTTTGTCCTGGCAAAGCCTACCCGTCTTGAGGGCATCTTCAATTTTGGAAACCTCACCTCCTTCCATGCCTACTACCACTCCCAGCTTAAGGGCCTCCTCTCACTTCCTGGGAACTCCTTCCGGTCTTCGGGGCCTCATTCGGCCCTGGAGACCTCCTATTTCGTCTTGAGGGACTCCTCTCAAGTCCGGCAGGGACCTCCTATTCTCTTATAGACCTTTTTTTTAATTCAAATTAGGGGCCTCCTCTCACGTCCTGCTCTGCGTTTTGATTCGATCTTTGCCCATTTTAAGGGTGGCCTCTTCTCTCCCAGGTGTCTCCTCTTCCAAATTACAAGCAACCTTTCCTATCCCAATTCCCTTGTCATTTTCTGGGGACCTTCTTAACCGTCTTGGAGCCTTCTTTCTCGCCTGGGAGCCATCCCTCTTATCTAATGGCCTTTCTCTCCTGTTTTAGGGGCCTCCTCGTTCATCATGGGGTCTCATTTCCAATCTTGTGTCGTCCTCCTCCGAATTAGGTGTCTCCTGCCACGTTTCTGGATCATCATTTTCTATCTCCGCCCCCCCCAGTCTCACGGCAGGGGGGGGGGCGACTGCCCCCTCTGCCCCTCGGTGGCCGCGCCCTTGACTCCAGGTGCACCAGGTGCTCCCATTCCCGACAACATAGACCGCCTCAGGCGTCACGGTTCTAATAGAAACAGGGGCGCACGAACTGTCGCAAGGTTGGTGGGGGAGGGACAGAAACATTTGGAAGTATATTCTTTCCATACAACGTCCGTCAGGTTTATGTTAAACTGGTCCGAAGTTGGGGACCGCTTCCCCATCTGCCTTCTCCCCTGCCCCCGGTTCCTACGGCCATGAATAGAAACGCTCCACCCAGTGGGTGCGTGATACCTGCCCGCACCATTCGATAGCTCGCATCAATAATTTGTATATCATTCATGTACCCTCGATGCAGGGCATTGCCAAAAGAGATCACGGGCTAGCTGTTACCTGGATGAATTAATTATAAGGTACGTGCACTGATTGGATATCTACACTTCCAACTGGAATATTCAACTCAATCATCACGCATTGTTTCAGTCAACTTCCTTGATGATGATAGCATTTGTTTGTGCACAGTGTTCTCGCATAACGATGTCGGCGTCCACCGCAAATCTCAACGTCAATCGACAAACGCAACGCTGGTTGAAGAATCAAAGATACACACCCAGTGGTCTCACAGACCCAAGGTAAGACAAGCGCACAGTGTATGCACCCCAGACCGATCAACTATAGCCGCCGCGGCGCAAAGCCGTTTCACCGGTGGCCCACCGCCCGTCATTCGGCCGACTTCCGAGCCTCACGCCCGGTCGGCTTCTGCTGCCGCTCGACTGGCTCGTGGTGGGCGCGTGTGTCGGAGTGCTCGGCGGGCGAGCCGCACTCCTCCAGCTGGGAGGTGGACACGTGGCTGTCCTGCGGCAGCTCCTCGGCAGTCGGCTCGGCCGGCTCGCTGAACGTCAGCCGCTGCAGGTCCACCAGAGACGGCACCGAGTTCTTCTTGGGACGGCCTTTCGGCTTGGTCGGCGACTGCTCTCCCTTCAGCAGGACCTGCAGCACAGTTCACAGTTCCCTGTACAGACCTGCAGTCTTTAGTTGCAGGCGGTGGCAGAGTAAACTCCGACGATGGGCAGAAAAGGACCATAGAGGGTAGGCCATAGACAGAAAAGGACCATAGAAGGTGGAGCATAGCCAATAGGGGACCATAGAAGGTAGATCATGGGCAGTAGGTGACCATGGAGGGTAGACAATGGCCAGTAGGAGACCATGAAGGATAGACCATTGCCAGTAGGTGACCATGGAGGGTAGACCATGGCCAGAAGGGGACCATGGAGGGTAGACCATGTCCAGTAGGGGACCACGGAGAATAGACCGTAGCCAACGGCAGATAATGATTGGTGCAGAACCATGGAGGGTATACCATGGGAAGTGGCACACCATGGAGGATAAATCATGGCTAGCGGCAGACCACGGAGGGTAGATTGTGGCCGGCGGATGGCTATGAAGGGCATACCATGGTCAGGGTAGGCCACGGAGGGTAGATTACGTCCAGCGGAGGGCCACGGAGGGCATACCATGGTCAGGCTAGATAAATCACAGATGGTAGATTATGGCCAGCGGAAGGCCATGAAGGGTACACCATGACCAAGCTAGACCATGGAGGATAAATCATGGCCAGCGGCCGACCATGGAGCGTATACCATGGCCAGGGTAGACCACGGAGGGTAGATTATGGCCAGCGGAGGACCATGGAGGGTATATCATGGGCAGCGGCAGACCACGTAGGATAGAATATGGCAAGCGGAGGGTCATGAAGAGTGCATGCAATGGGCAGCGGCGGTATGTACGGAACCCATGTGGCATCAGCTTTCTATATGCGGTTGTAATGTGAAATATACCTGTTAATGTCGGTCAACCATCCTGAAACCTAATGGTTGGATGTTTCAGTCGGTTGATGCTGGTAAACCATTCTGAACCATAATAGTTAGAGGCTTCAGCCATTCTCAGTGAAGAAAATGTAACTATCTGTGAGTGGTTGGTCCACCTAAATGCCTGCGAAGTGAGCCGACATTGATGGTAATTTTTTATTCTATCTGACATGCTGAACATCGACGTTTGCCATCGACCATCACTAAGTCGTGAGCAGAGCGCTGCACTGGCTAAACGTTCGCGGCGGGACGTGGGTTCAAGTCCCATCTGTGGCTCATGATTCTCGTCCGTGAAGTTGAACTGTCAGCCGAACAGACAAAGTCTCGGCTGTCTGGGCCCCGTTGGGTCGGTACACTGGTGGCACGCTAAGCTCCGCTAAGATTATGTCATGTGACTGATCAGCTGGACAGGCAAAGTCTCGGCTGTCTCGGCTGTATGGGCCATGTCAGGTCGGTACACTGATGGCACGCTAGGCTCTGATGAGATTATGTCACGTGACTGATCAGCTGGACAGGCAGTCTCGGCTGTCTCGGCTGTATGGGCCATGTCAGGTCGGTACACTGATGGCACGCTAGGCTCTGATGAGATTATGTCACGTGACTCATCAGCTGGACAGGCAGTCTCGGCTGTCTCGGCTGTATGGGCCATGTCAGGTTGGTACACTGATGGCACGCTAGGCTCTGATGAGATTATGTCACGTGACTGATCAGCTGGACAGGCAGTCTCGGCTGTCTCGGCTGTATGGGCCATGTCAGGTCGGTACACTGATGGCACGCTAGGCTCTGATCAGATTATGTCACGTGACTCATCAGCTGGACAGGCAGTCTCGGCTGTCTCGGCTGTATGGGCCATGTCAGGTCGGTACACTGATGGCACGCTAGGCTCTGATCAGATTATGTCACGTGACTGGCATGTTTCGATCGATTGGCAGCGTTAGTGCGAATACAACTAGACCGCCCATTTCTGCCATGCTTTCGTTGAAACCACGCAAGCACGCATTCGGATTAAAACTATGGAACGCCAAAAGTTAAACTTCAAACTTAGGAGTCATGTGGTAAACGATTCCCCATTTCCCCGCCGTGGAGCCGCCAGCGCCGCCGGGATATGAACATCAACATAACGAACCCAGCAACTGGCGACTGATCGTCTCAAGGAGGAAATTACAACGAAATGAGACTCTTAGGGGAAACCGGGTCTAGTTGCTACATGAGATGGTTCATACAACAGCGTTCACTCCAAAAGTGTGAAGCCGGTTCCCATGGCTACCACACATGTTGCTACTGGTACCCTTTTATCGCGGGAACAGCAAGCCGGTTCCCATGGCTACCACACATGTTGCTACTGGTACCCTTTTATCGCGGGAACAGCAAGCGCAAGTCCTTTCGACGCCCGGCTGCGGAATGGTGACGATGTAGCATATTCTTGAAGCGAAAATAAAAGTTCGATGTCTGTGCTTCGTCCTTAATTTCTCATTTGTCACCCACTTGCTAACTTGTATGTGTATGTTATCATTACCATGTTCTCTTAGCTTTGCAACGGTGAAATGCTTTCATCGTTTGCCGCTACACTGTACTCGCAATGTTGCATGACATGTTGCAGCCTACACCAAAAACCTGCGGGGCAAATTGATACAGTCTGCATCAACTTAATCAGCCTGTATCAACGTCAGCCCATATGAACGTTTTGTGGGCTGCTAATGAAATAAAATAGCCACAGAATTGTTAGTTGTATTAAGGTGTTCGTGGAAGCTGTTTCAAGATGATCTCAATGAATATTTCTACGGGCATTTCCCACCAGACGGAAACATCGAACGGAGGAAAAGGTGGAACTACGGAATGAACGTTTGCGCCTTTCATAAATGCATAAACCATGAGCTATGGTCGGCCAGGACTCAAACCAGTATTATTACTGCAAGCGGGAAATATTGACCTTTCAGATGGCGTAAACTAATGCCATCTATAGATTATCTATTTTATCAACTTACCCAATCGTCAGCAACAAATTACCCCTATAGCGGGGTAAGTTGCGGAACCAGTAGTTGCGCGATGTTTTGCTCTCTGGTGGAAAGCCCAGAGCATGCGATGAAAAAAATAATTATTGGGGATGATAATAGAGAGGTTAGGTTTGGCTTAGGTGTAGCTATCCCACCGCTACCCTTCCAAGGTGATGAGCTATTTTGAGTTTCGCCAAAATTGTGTCAACTAGACCCGGCATCCCCTGACTACATGAAAGAAAAACGAAAGTCTGGAAAAGCGTGTGTGTCCTCCGGACAAAAGCGCATCAGCTTGTCGATCTTAATCGTTCAGGCTACCCAGGCACGCACAGACCTCACGGGGATCACATGTTTGGACGAGTGAAATCGGCTTCGCCTCGTACAGGCGAGCAGGGGCGGAGATGCAAAGGAGTACCGGGGGAATGTGAGGGTTCCTGAGGAGTGCCAAAGGCACCCCCTCAGGAAGGCTCGGGTGCACCCCCGCCGATGGAGGAGGGTGGTGCCCTCCCGCCATGAAAATACATGGATCCGCCCTTACAAGAGAAGTGAAAGTGAACCAGTGCCGCCTTCACGCGACACAAGCGCATGACTGATGCCGAGAGAGAGAGAGAGAGAGAGAGAGAGAGAGAGAGAGAGAGAGAGAGAGAGAGAGAGAGAGAGAGAGAGAGAGAGAGAGAGAGAGAGAGAGAGAGAGAGAGAGAGAGAGAGAGAGAGAGAGAGAGAGAAAGAGAGAGAAGAGAGAGAGAGAGAGAGAGAGAGAGAGAGAGAGAGAGAGAGAGAAAGAGAAAGAGAGAGAAGAGAGAGAGAGAGAGAGAGAGAGAGAGAGAGAGAGAGAGAGAGAGAGAGAGAGAGAGATAAGAGAGAGGGAAAAGAGAGAGAGAGAGAGAGAGAGAGAGAGAGAGAGAGAGAGAGAGAGAGAGAGAGAGAGAGAGAGAGAGCAGCATGGAATGCTGATCGTCTGCTGACAACACGGCTCCCTGTCCAAATGGACGGTGGCTGGTACTTGGAGTGCTTCGAGCGTGCTGGACATCTGTGAAGACTTTCGAAAATCATTGGTGAGCCCAATACATTGAGGAAATGAGTGCTGCCTATTTGGTTTGTGGGGCCCACTCCATGGGGTCTCATGTTAAGAGAGCAAGACGTTGATCGGAATAAGACAAAGGTGGTGGGTTCATGCCTCACCAAAACTATAGGGAACTCTCCCACTGCTGCTAGGGTAGTTTTCCTTTCGCTACGACAGCGTATGGGTTTGTTTCCAACCATACCCTGTATCTCTACCGGACATACAATAGCCGGGGCGATTAATAGCAACTAGTTAACGAGTGAACTTTGCGCAGCTGATGGATCCGTTTCTTCCCGGGCAGCACAGCCACCGTTCCCAGTTCTCAGCTTGCCCTGACCGGCACGAGCCGGTATCGTGACCGCTCGGCTCCGGCAGCGGCCGACCGGCAGCCTGCAGCCGACTGCTCTCCGAACGTCAGCAACCAGCTGCGACGTTCAGATCAGGGATGCAGCTGGGATTTGCCGAATCCGCTACTCCTCGGGAGGTCTTTTGCTCCCCCTGAGGTATTTCCACGATAGAGAAAAACGGCGGCGTGCAGCGCCTCGAAATTTTCAGTACATTTTCCTTCATCTTGTTGCGTCTGGTGTGGACGTTTCAAGCTCGCGTCATGTAAGGTCATTGACGTAGGTGTTGTTTTATGAAAATGATTGGGGGGGAGGGGGGGGGGCAAAGTGCTACAGGATTGATTTAGTTGCAAGATGTGGCTGTTTCACACTCGTACCGAAGGAGGGGGCGGTATCCGCCCACTTCTCCTGTTTTTTTGTTGTTGACATTATCTCATAGACTGGCGGCGATATTGCAATGCAATGTTCTGGCTTTGTGAAAAATCGATAAGCGCATCATATGCAGCACAAAATCGAAATCTGTTAGTAAATATATGAATTACAGGGGTGCCAAATCGACCGACCGGGCGGTGGCCGGCAAGCGTTCAAGGTCACAAAGACTTCGTCGGGACGGTGGAGCGGCGGTGCGGTGAGGCAACCAATCACAACCTCATTTGACCTTAAAGGCCTAGGGTCATACAATTTGTACTGAAGCGAGTTCACTACATCCGTAATCTACCCTCCAAATTGTGTGCATATAGCTAATCGTTTCGAAATCATAGGGGCATGGGAGTGAGTGATTCCCCATCCTGTGCGTGTTATGTGAGAGGCCCTCCGGTGCTCGTGTTAATCGACCCTGTCATCAATATGTTTGCATGCTATATTTATGCCACTTAGTCTGCTGATAGGAAAATTTGCAATTGATGTGCTGCTCAAGATAAAAGATAAAAATACAACCACACGTCTAGAAGACCGGGTTATAACTGGAGGTGTATACTATTGTCAGACTGAATTGAAAGCCCGACAAAAGAACAGCGAATGCAATTTTCGACACATTCCGTTCTATCAGTGCGCAAGAGTTCCCCAGTCACGATTCGTCCGTTGCTCATGAATCAACGAATAATCTACGAGCCCACCCACACACATGCGTGATGGCAAACTATTCATATATTATTCATATTAATATTTGCGGGCAAAACACACAGAAACACTCCCAGGTAGGGAATAATGGCTCCGATAATACCAACATGCATTACACAGACTGAGACAATGGAGCGGACTGTGTTCGGGCATTCAAAATAAAATGTTTAGTTCTTCTATGTAACGTTTTAATCGATTTGAGGTCATATTGATGTGTTTTTTTATCTTGATTGTGAAAAATAACACCATTTAATCCTTATCAAGCGCAGTTGCGAGTTAAATCTACCTAACGCATCATCCTCACGCCAGTTCATCTCATGCCAATATCACCTGAAAAGAGGCCGAGTACAAGATATTTTCCAAATCAAAGCAAGCAAGACCAAGTGGGTTTTAGCATTTGTATCACTGCGTTCGCTCGGAACGCTCGCTCACTCTGTCTGAACAGCCAGTGTAAACTTATAAGGTGAACGCTGACTGGGAAACGTATGTGGACGAATGCGTGCTAAGTATGGCTATATCTGGCAATCTGAACCAAATCAGGTCCCTTCGAACCTTCACATTCTAGTGACTTATCATTACGTGTGATGGCTGTTGCAATATTCTCTGATGAAGATAATAATACAACGCATCTGCCTTTAATGATCTGAGGGCACATAACACACAACTCAGAAGTATATAGGAACGACACCGTCATATGCCATCTGCCGCGGTATCCCACCAACTGCCAGACTACAACACCAAGATGTACCAATGAATGTGTGTGACCATGTCACATCCCTGTAACCTCAATCCGTTACCAGTACCAGTGTCCTGCTAGTAAGGGCATGCATGAGGTGCAAGGAAGCAGCCGTCGTGAGCGTTGTAAAAGGGATCTCGATCCATGTCTTGTCGAGTTTCTAAACCCAAAAAGCAGAACTAATGTTATCGATATTGCATTGGGCCCCTCATCACCAACGTCAAACGAAAACCTCAAAAGATGGTCTTAATTGCTTAATTGCTCTTAACCTTAAAAGATGGTCTCCCGTGCTAATTGCACTGCATGTAAAATATTTTGCTGCTTTTGTGCTATTTTCGGGTCTCTGTAGCTATTCTAAGAAGTATCCATTTCTGATATTTCTCCTTTTTATGTCCTATGTGTCTTAGGTATATGGTAAAATACGCATGCGTCGCCACTCCCCAAGTGCCTGTGAAATAGGCAAAATATTCCCTATATTACATACAAGTCTGATAATATAAACGATGGTATTTCATCACACATGTAGCCAAAAATATATCGGAACATCATTATTCCCATTATGAAGATTGGGCATCGGGTGATGGATCATACACCATGTTATAGTCCAGAGAAAGGGAGGATGTGCAAAAAAGTAATTATCAAAACTCAACATTTTGACGTCCGCGGCGCGTCGCCCTGCCAGCGCCAAGGACTCCTGCCAGGGGCGGATTCAGGAATTGTCATGGGGCATTTGTCTGAAGGGGCGCCATTTCTTTGGAGGGGCGCCACTGCAAAAGTACTTGGAGACAGGGGCGGACACAGTGGTGGCACTGAAGCCATGTGTCTCATGGAATTTGACGCCCGTTCGGCCAGGAAAATTCTTCAATCCAGGAAAGCTCCAGTGCATCCCCATCGAATTTTCCAGCGAGAGGCGCCCCTCTCAGAGGAAAAGGCGCGCTTTCGGTGTGCTCGTGTGCATCCCCTCGAAATATTCAGCCAGAGGCGCTCCTTGGAAGGAAAAGACCCCCATCCAGTGTGTTTGAATGAACCCCCTCGAATGCTTTAGCCAGGTGCGCACATTGGAAGGTAAAGGTAGCTCTTCGGGAACGCCCGAGTGCACCCCACCCGTCAAATGTTTCAGCTAGAAGCGCCCCTCCAGAGACCAAGTTCCCTCATGCCAATTTTCGAACCCGCTTCTGCCTGGAGGGGTGTCTTTTCCTTCCGAGGAGAGCCTCCGGCGGAAAAAAATCGAGGGGTCCATTCGAACGCACTGAAGGGGCATCTTTTTCTCTCGGAGGGGCGCTTCTGACTAAAAAAAGCATCGTGGTTATATAATATCACTCAAGCCTTCCCGGATGAGCGCCTTTCACCGGCCGGAGGAGCGGCCGTCTTCCATAGGAGGGAGGTACATGCCCCTAGCCCCTCCCTGCATCTACCCCTGACTCCTGCATCTGCAAGCCAGCAGCTGGCCGCATTCAGACTATCACAGTTTTCTCCTTTCTCTGATGGGCGCCGAATGACCCTGTAGTCGGCGCGCCCTTGAACCCAAATAATCAATCAATTTCTCCTTTCTCCGGAGAAGACAGACCTCTAGCTGATGCAGACGGACTATGCGTTTCAAGTGGCTAAAATCCAAGAAGACAGCACCAAGTTCGACTTGCTGGTGGCAAGCCTTTTTGTGTTGATCACCGTTCAGGTGCGGATATTATCACGACCATGACGCCCAGTTTCGCGACCCTTATTGACCCCCTGAGGCGTAGGTTGGCGCAATCGCAAGCGGCCCTCCTGGAAGCCCTATTGCCCCGCCAGCAGCTCAGAGACCAGAAGCCATTCCAGCTGTTCCTGCGGATGCACCCAGAACTAGGTACAGCAGAAGATGTTGAACGTTTGGGTACAAGTCCGTGAGCTGTTGAAGACTATTTCTTCAATGGCTGCCGCAAGCTTGGGCAACATTATCGCTGCCGTCAGAGGAAGCTCCTCTGGGCCAACTGGCTACCACAGCTGACATATTCTTAGAAGCATCGTCTCCAGGCCTGATGTCAGCAATGGCGGCAGGAATTTCAGCAGCGCAGACTGTGCCAGTCGGCGCAGTGTCTCCGGGCACCAGTACACTGGCCATACTACAGGGTATAGTCGCGACGTTAACGGTGGCGGTCAGTTGCCTGGACACCGTCCCGAGTGACAGGGCACCAGAGTAAACAGGTGAACGTCATTAGTTTCAGGGCCCTCGGCGGGGCCATCGGCGGAAACATCGGCAGAACCATCGGCGGGCAATCAGTGGGAGCATCCATGGGACTATCGGCGGGACCATCGGCGGGGCTATCGGTGGGACAATCGGCGGGGCAATCTGTGCTCCCGCTCCGATCGCAGCCCGCAGTTTTGTGCTTTTTGCTGCATGTCCATTTCCACTTCATATTGGGGGGGGAACTCACTATTGGAAGGGAAAAATTGGACATTGAGGGGGCACATGTCCCTCCAAAAAGCATACAAAACAACACCCCTCGTCATTGACCTAGCTTAGTTAAAAGATGACCACCTCCAAATATGTTTGAAGATCAATAATTAATCTAAATGAAAAGATACCGAAATGAAATGTGCATTAGTAAAATTAGGCTTTGCCTATGAAACGTAAATCTCGGATTTCTGTTTGAATTCAGGTCAGTGACCTGATATCACGGCCAGTTTTGGACCAATTTTCCAATGTTGGGTTGCAATATGCATGTTCTACTAACCGATTTTTTCCCGTGGTATACATACAGACATTTGAGGAGAAGTTACTTTTTCAATTTGATTGGACTCAATCGAGTGGCCTGAGGCCAGGTCAAGATGACGTGCGCTAAGTGGGGGAAATATATTTAGACATTGCGTGTAAAGAAAATATACGACCTTCAATATACCAGGAGGTGCTGAGTTGACATCAAAAGTATCGGTAAAGATTATACTGTATTACTCAACGTTTCGGCCAGGGGCCATCGTCAGGAGTGATCAAAAAAGCTCAAGCTTAACAATTGAAGAAAAAAATCACGCGGGAAAAAAGCGTGCAAAAAGACACGTGGAATGCAGAAAAGCCTCCTCAGTGGTGCAGACACTCACAGAAACTCCAAACCAGAAACAAACTACGTCAAGAAGGAATACTCTGAGGGATGAATTGAAACCTTGGCGACTATGAATCTGGGGTAGAGCCTTTCCTGTCTGCAGTTGATGAGGAAGATGATCCGTTCTTCGACACGTCCTAGCTTTTGATGCAAAATTGCCGTGCAATTTTGCCCGATGGCCCCTGGCCGAAACGTTGAGTAATAAAGTATAATCTCTACCGATACTTTTGATGTCAACTCAGCACCTCCTGGTATATTGAAGGTCGTATATTTTCTTTACACGCAATGTCTAAAACCCAGGAGCATCTAAGACCATTCTTCGTTGTATGAAATATATTTAGACTCTCCTGCTCTTATGGTTTATTTCGAACTGTCATAGCCTAAATAGTATCAAACTTGCAGTGCACGACATAAATTCCCCATGATGCCAAAACTCTGAATCATAGTCAAGGTTAAGGTCTTCCTAGGTCATTGTCCTACGACGTGTTGTCCTTTTTGTAGGCTCATACAGGCGAAAATATATTGAAATGAAGCTTACCACATGATTAAGATTTGGCAGTGCTTACAACACGTATGTCTAGGATTTGTGTTTGAGGTCAGGTCAGTGATTTAAGGTGACTGCCAATGTTGGCCTATGACGGACCAATGTGCCTATTGTTGTCACATTCGCTGTGCAATGAGATGTCAAATTGAGTGCGTTTTAACTCTGTGTCTTTACCAGGAACGGAGATATAAAAGTTTTGAAGTCATTTTGAATCTCAAAATTAAAATAACAACGAGGCCATTGTCCGGCCGTACTCTCGAGGGCATTCCAATGATACTCGGCTCGCGTTCGCGCGCCGCTTAGTTTGGAAGTTAGGGGGTCTTCAACAACAACAACAACAACAACAACAACAACAACAACAACAACAACAACAACAACAATAACAACAACAACCCCGAGACGGAGTGTGAGGATCTGACCTGAAACCGGGTTAATGGGGGGGGGCGAGAAAAAATATTCAAGAGAAAGACCATTTCTGGCGCGCTTAGCGCGCGGAAAATTTCTAGTTTCGTAAGGGGATAATCTCAAATTTTGTGCTTGATCTTGTGTATTTTGGGTTGTTAAGGTGGCAGGCCCCTGCTCTCCCCCCTAGTTGCACCTCTGTTCTGACTGTTGTCCTCATCGTCGCAAGGCCAGGTGAACACGAATAGCGCACCGGGTCGAGCATTATTGTCATCAGCTGATGACTGGACGAGTGCAGCATACTGCTCTGCCCGTAATCAATTCGAAGTTTTAGGGTTTTACTCTTAAACGCGTCGGTCGGCGATTCTGACGTCGCGTGAATGGGTGGCTGATATCGGTCACCAAGCTTGCTTTGACGTTGGATTAAATATTTGTTTTCAGTTTCGGCCTTTGCAGGGCATGGAGTGCAAGATAACAGGGGAATCTGTGGAGTGGACGAGCTGCAGTGTACGGGTGGGGCGGGACAAGGCGACTGGCGGAGGAACGAGCCATATTTGCTGTGTAGGAGTATCACAGCCTCAATACTGAAGTCATGACTCCATCGGAGGATGGCTGAATGTGGCCGGGTGCCAACTGGCTCCAGCGTCATCAAGTCAAACGCGGTCAGACTCCAGACTCGGCACCCAGCGACCAACTCGACTCCGATTTGAACTATTCCAGTCTGTAATGATATTTTCGCACTCAGTCTCTCGCTGGCCGGGATGGCCCAGCTCAGGTTGACTGCCGACAGCGGCACAGACTTCTGATGGCCCAGCTCAGGTTGACTGCCGACAGCGGCACAGACTTCTGATGGCCCAGCTCAGGTTGACTGCCGACAGCGGCACAGACTTCTGATGGCCCAGCTCAGGTTGACTGCCGACAGCGGCACAGACTTCTGATGGCCCATAGCTCAGGTTGACTGCCGACAGCGGCACAGACTTCTGATGGCCCAGCTCAGGTTGACTGCCGACAGCGGCACAGACTTCTGATGGCCCAGCTCAGGTTGACTGCCGACAGCGGCACATACTTCTGATGGCCCAGCTCAGGTTGACTGCCGACAGCGGCACAGACTTCTGTTTGTGCGGGGTGCCCAGGGTGTGCCATCCCTTATCGGTGGAACCGAGTACAATTTGCTCCATCAGACTGAGTCGTATGAAGAAGGACGGGTGTCACCATCACAACCACGACAGGGCATGTTATATGTTCTTGCTCAGATCCATGTGTGTGTGTGTGTGTGTGTGTGTGTGTGTGTGTATGTGTGTATGTGTTCGTATGTGTGCGTGTATGTGAATATGTATGTGTGTGTGCATGCGTATGGATGTGTGTGCCTATGTATGTGCGTGTATGTGTATGTGCGAGTGTGTGTTTTTGTGTGTGTGTGTGTGTGTGTGTGCGTGTCTGTGTGATGGAATATGCTTTGGCGTGCTAAGCAATGCATGGCACGGTTTCCTAAATTCATGTTGCGTGCATTGAAACACTGCACCGCCCGTGCATCATTCCAAATGGGCGCGCTATTATTCTGCCTGTGTGGCACACATGTCAACGGGAGTGGCCGCATGCATGCCATAAACAGCCGATGCAATGGACAAGTTTTATGTCGGGACAGACCGTATTTTTTCTGAAATTTCACTTGTGATTCTTAATTTTAAAGACGATGATGGCATTCCTTTTTTAATCCCTAAATTACCTGAATAATTCAAAGAAGCGCCCCTTAGCTTAAACCGCCGGGGGTGCCTGCGCGTGTGCCGGTGGTGTCGCCGCTGGCATCACGAGCCTGGACACGGCAGCCGGCCGCAGCCGGGCTTTTTGTGGCGCTCTCGGTGGCGCCGAGTGCTGCGGGCGGTTAGCCGGCGCGTCACGCCTGCTCCGGCTCGACGGCCGCCCGCTGCGGTCATTAGTGGCGCCAGATGGCACCTGGCCGCCACTCCGGAGTGGAGCCGAGCCGGTGCCAGTGCCGCCGGCGCCCCGCCGCCGCCCCGCCGCCGCCCGCACCGGGCGCGCCGGCACCGCGCGACATGCGCACAGCGGGACAAGCCAAACACGCCGGCCGCTGTTTGTGGACTCGGCTGCCCACCCGAGTGGCGCCTTCTGCGACAGATCACGCCAACGCCGCGAAGAGGTGGACAGCGCGGCACTGTCAGGTACAGGGACTCCCTCCCCACGTTGTCGGAGATAGGTATTGCCAACGCTGCGAAGAGGTGGCCAGCGCGACACTGTCAGGTACAGGGACTCCCTCCCCACGTTGTCGGAGACAGATCTCGCCAACGCTGCGAAAGAGGTGGCCAGCGCAATACTGTTGGGCACAGGGACTCCCTCCCTACGTTGTCGAAGACAGATCTCGCGAACGCTGCGAAGAGGTGGCCAGCGCAGCACTGCTGGGCACAGGGACTCCCTCCCCACGTTGTCGGAGATAGGTATTGCCAACGCTGCGAAGAGGTGGCCAGCGCGACACTGTCAGGTACAGGGACTCCCTCCCCACGTTGTCGGAGATAGGTATTGCCAACGCTGCGAAGAGGTGGCCAGCGCGGCACTGTCAGGTACAGGGACTCCCTCCCCACGTTGTCGGAGACAGATCACGCCAACGCTGCGAAGAGGTGGCCAGCGCGACACTGCCGGACATAGGTACTTAGGACTTAGGACTTAGGGACTCAGCATTCCCGCGTTGCCAGAAATACGTATCCAGGCGAACGTTGGCGCCTTCAGGAGTGGCAGAAGAGCTGAGAAGGATGGGTGTAACGATACAAATATGGATGCTAGGGTACAAGGATGGGTGCTAGGGTACAAAGATGGGTGCTAGGGTACAATAATGGACACACGGGTGTACTGCAAGACACATATAATTATCCCCGTCTGATTTAAATATCAATGTAAATATCAACCGTTTAGGACGTGGTGGGAAGACTGGAAGCAGTAAAACGATGAAAGTCCACTACCGTCAAACAAGGTGTGGCAGGTTATCGTTCTGGTGGAACTCTAGGTGACACGCAACGTAGAGGAGCACCACAAGTGGTCTGTTCAGTCTGCTGCGCGGCACATTCAAACTGGCAACCCACAGCACAATCAAACTGGCAACCCACGGCATATTCAAACTGGCAACCCACGGTATATTCAAACTGGCAACCCACGGCACAATCAAACTGGCAACGTACGGCGTTCGCTGACGGTTAAATTTGGACACTAATGACGTTCTCGGTGGACGTTTTCAGTCCTCAATACGTGCACATCTGCCACATTTTCTGTCCAATCTGCGGCTTATCCGTGGATTCGAACAACAGTTCCCATGTCAACAAAGCATGCTAGTGATGGGAAGTGTATGACCTCATGCAGCTGAGGAGACCATGGGTTTTGAACTGCGGCATTCATCATCAGTTGATCGATGCATCATCTGTTTCACCATCTGACGAGCTGTTTATCTCTGAACACAGGATACTCCTCCAATCACAGGATCTTCTGCATTGATGGTAGGAACCCTACATACAAGGAAACCCTACATAGGTGCAATTTTGAAACTGCGCCATGGAAACTGCGCCATGGCTCAATGTACCTGCATTTTTATTCAGATATGTCTTGTTTATAACTGCATATTTGAAGGGGAAAAACCAAGTCAGGCATTTCTGAAAGATACTCAGCATTTACCAAAGGCAAGTGTCTTGTTTCCGAGCGGTTTGATGTGATAATAGTGTCTTGTGGGATCCTCATTACTTGTGGGCTTTAAGCACCACAAAATCTAAAGTCGGTGAATGTACAGGTACCCCTAATGTTCTCGATGGTCTCCATCGCGCCAAAAACCAGACAAACCAGGCAAAGCACAAAAAGACACGAAACAACCACAAAGCATAGGACAATGCCTGACACAGGCACACAAAATATTACAGGCTCCATTCCAACTAAAGATGTACCGAACACCTCCGCCCACAGCAGCTCTCTTGAAAGACTTTATTGGCCCCTTTGCAACGTGAAATTGCGCCGCTAAAGAATGCAATGGATCCTCCGAGCGATTCCGGGAATTCTCCTTTTTCACGTACGGTAATTCCCTACGAATGCACGTAAAGTATCGTTATATCGGTAGCTCCTGACTAGGTCCTTCACAAGACAAGTAGCGCAACGTCCTCTATCTTCCGAATTAATGTACGTAGCGAAATAACTGAAGCTTCGCTCGTGCACTGTTTTTCTGGACCTTGCCTTTCAGCAGACTTTTTATGAGCTCATTCTTGACTGATTATTTGGACCAGGTGCACACTGACAGCGAAGTGGTGGTGCGGCCACGCGCTGATCCTTGTTGTCCGGTATCCGACTCACCTGTTTTTTCCACTTCATTCGCCGGTTCTGGTACCATGTTTTGATCTGCATCTGGGTGAGTGCCAACGCCTTGGCCAGTTCTATCCGATCCGTCGTGCTGAGATACTTCTGCGCGCTGAACCTTCGCTCTAATCCCACCAACTGTGCATCTGAAATGCACATCAGACGGTAGGATGGGAGTCGAAGTGGGGAATGTAGTTGAGCCATGCAGTTCGACTCGAACGCCAACGAGAAATAGACTCCAATGGTAAGTGCCGAGTGTAACACTGTTCATTCCCTGTGGCCATCTCTGGTGACTCGCCTGCCCCGCCCGATCTTCCGTCCATTCGATCACAGAGTTTATGTGGATCGGACGAAATTTTTGCTACCTTTCTGAGATATCCATTTCACTTTTTAGGAACAAAATATGCGGTTCAGACCAAACCTGTGGGTTATAATGTCATTAGTAGAAGTCTGCGACTGACTGGATATGTGTTTGCTGATGTAACAAGATGTCGCATCGATGTTTTGGTTTTATGAGTGAAGTCCCACTCTTTGGAATATAATAGTCACGCGGAAAACTGTCGCATGACCATTAAGATATCCAACTGAAAAGATCGGATTCAACTTAGGTTGACACCAGCTCACCCGCAAAGATTCAAGCAAACGACATGATTGATTTTACCTCAGAGGATTTTGTGTTTATGAATATTACGCCTTTCAGTTGTCAATCGTACCATTTGTTAATCACAAAAAATATGAAGAGATCATTACACGCCATGATATGCCATGCAAGCCAAAACATGACAACGTTGCTAAGCCTACATTGGTTCAAGGGCGGAAACAGGGGAGGAGCACTGGCAGCACCACGGAGCTGACCGTGCCACTGCCCTGAACACAGCGCCGACCTCACCTCAGCATTGACTTCGGCATTCATCTGATTCCACCTCATCACTGAGCTGACATCCTCACTGACCTGCCACTAGCTCCAACGAAACCTTCAGATCATCCAGACCTCAGCAACAACCTGACATCAGCTCTGCACTGGCTTCAGCGCTACACTCCGAACTAACCTCAGCGCGGACATGAACTCAGGTCTGCGCTGGCCTCAGTACTACAGTCTGACCTGACCTTAGCTGTGCACTGGCTTCAGCACAACACTCTGAACTAACCTCAGCACTGACATGAACTCAGGTCTGCGCTGGCCTCAGCACCACAGTCTCACCTGACCTCAGCCCTGCACTGGCTTCAGCACCACAGTCTGACCTGACCTCAGCTCTGCGCTGGCTTCAGCACCGTCGTCTGGTCTCACCTCGGCGGTGGTTCGATCTCAGCACTGACCTGTGAACACAGTCCGACTTCGGCGGCCCCTGCGGCCCGCACTCAGTGCGCTGTAGTCGTCCTGTCTCGTGCGCAGGTACACGGGCACCGGAACACCCAGCCGGCCCGGGTCAGAGGCGGCCACTCGTCTGGCACATATACCTGCACACCACCTGGGCCTCTTAACAGGGTCATATACACCTGCACACCACAGCGACCTGTTAACAGAGTCATATACACCTGCACACCACAGCGACCTGTTAACATGGTCATATACACCTGTACACCACATCGACCTGTTAACAGGGTCATATACACCTGCACACCACAGCGACCTGTTAACATGGTCATATACACCTGTACACCACATCGACCTGTTAACACCACACCGACCTGTCAACAGGATCATATACACCTGCACACCACATCGACCTGTTGGCAAGGTCATATACACCTGCCTATCACACCGACCAGTTGGCAGTGTCATGTACACCTAGCTGCACATTACGTATGCTCATTTTGTTAAAAGTGTGAATGTTATAATTTCAAAAGACCTATTCCATTATTTCAGCTATTTGGAGTCCATTGGCATCAACGTTTTCATTTCCAATTTGACATTTCCAATTTGTCTAGGGGTCGCGCACAAAACCTACACATTTCCGTTTTTATCGTTCAGGCTATTTTGGCATCTCGAAAACTAATAAAAATAGCGATATCAACCTGCACCCCTGAGGAATCATCGCGGCGGGACAAGTCGCTTACAATCCTCACCAAGTGGGAAATAAGAAGTGAAATCAACGGACATACGACTCGTAGTTTGAAAGCTATGTTCAGCATATATCACGTAAGCTGGCTTCTCTCGGCCTATAAGCACTGGTGTACTTGTCGGACCTTTGGTAAAGTTTACAAAGAAGGGTGCATGAAACGTTAATCTTATATAGATTGTACGTTGACCTGGTGGTGAGATAATCATGTAAGCTGACGAAAAAACAAAAGAGCGCGAAACTCATGGTTCAAATTTACATAATTAGGGCAAATTTAGGACGGTTTTCAATCAGCACTGTCCTGGACGTATTGTAGGTATGGTATGATGACCTATGAACGTAGATATCTACATAATGCATACATATTTGTCATGTGTCGATCAAGATGAGAGAGCCAAGTTATCTACAACGTTACACTTCTCACTCATTCATCCTCCAGTTATTCTGCAAACATCGAGGTTTTTTGCAATACCATCGTGCCATAGTCTTAATACAGGCCATGTCCCAAAAACATGAAGCGTTTTGTACAGTCTACTACTTTTTCTGGTTTGATATCTTAGTGTTCAAGAAAAACAAGTGTTGTAATATTTGCCTTGCGATTGGCAGCTTGCTCCCTCCAATGGTTAGGGAAGGTTGGCCAATTCAGAAAATGTCAGTCGATGAACGTGAATCGAGTGGCCTTGGCAACTATGCTTTAACATCTGAGGCACAAGTTGTACTTCCTAATGTTTTACCACTACATGTCATCATTTGCCTCGTCTCCATTGTTGGTGGAGTTCGTAGTTTGCGAGGATGCATCACTTGGGATTCTTCACAGTATGGCTAGTCATGAATCTGCGAAGGAACAATGACAAGTTCATTTTTATGGGAATGGTAAAAATGTGTAGACCAGAAATAAGTTGTTCGGTTGGTTGATTATTTGGGCTTGTTTGAACGCCCATGACCAGTAATAAGTGACTAACAATAAATGTGGCATTCACTGCACATATGGTTCAGGCACATTAGACGTGCAATGCTTAACTGGTACGTAAATACGGCTCGAAGTGTGGTTCACATCCACGTATTGGACCGAAACTGAAGCAGAACATTAAACAACGCGTCCGCATCATGTTTCTGGCATTACTTTCTTTGATCACAGCACTCCATCGCCACTTATGTATAACTCACTGCCACCTGAGCTGACGCGCCTTCCCGTGTCGATCTTTGGTCGCCACCTACGGCGGTACCTGTTTGACGTGCCGCCCGTGCCGGACTGATTTACTGCTCGACTTGCTGACATTTATGACCACTGGTTTGACTGTTCTGTGAGTTTGACCTTTTGTGCTGTGTTGTTTTGTCCATTTTACGCGATGTCATAATAGCCACGAGTCAATTGTGGATGACCTCAATAAAAAGTCTGTCTGCCTGTCTGTCTGTCCAATGACTGTACATTGCGTACAATGTACCTATGTAAGATTGACTTTTCACGTCAGCATGCTTATGAATTTGGCTAAAAGGCTGTAGAGGGTACGTCAATGCCTATAGGCTTAGAAAGGTCAATACACATAGCTTCAAAATGAGCACGTTTAAACTACGGGTCAAACGTTCCCATTCGGCTCTAAGCGAATGGACTCATCGATACGGTTCAGAAAACGTGTTGGTTGATATAGTTAGCTTGATTAGTTTTCGATATACGAAATGACCTAAGGTATAAAAATGAATTTGTAGGCTCCTTGCACGACCACTGGAAAATAAATCCAACTTTCTTTAAATTTGGTGCCAATTGATTCTAAATTCCTCAAATAATGGGGTAAATCTGTTCAAGCTATAACGTTCTCTCACTTTTGGCAAAATGAACATAGCTGCTGCATTCCACACCGACCTATTACCAGGACCTTAAACACCCGTACACCACACGGACCTGTAACCTAAAGGTGGTCAGGTTAACGTGCTCATGCACTAAATGACACGTGTCGGATGGATTGCGCCGTAGTTGAAAGCTAGGCGGACGCTATTCTGGATTACCCAGACGCCCTTCTGGACTGGGCAGACGCCACGCACCGATTTTGACAAGGCACCCATGCACCAGAAACGTTCGTGGGGATAAGGCAGGCGCCCCACTAAACTAGACTGGTGTCCTTCTGCAGTCTGTATAAAGCAGACACGCTTCTGAACTAAGCAGGCGCTCCTCTAAACAAAGAAGGCATCCGTATAAGCCCGGCACTTGCCCCTCTAAATAACGTCGGCGCCCCTCGGGCTAATGAAGACGCCCACCTTCCTAACAAAGACGTCACTCTGGACAAGAGAGGCGCTCCTCTGGACTAGTTAGGCACCCTTCTAAACTAGGAAGCCCTTCTGCATAGCGAAAGCATGGGGCTGTGTAGTCCAGAACAGCGTCTGTATTGTCCAGAGGGACGTCTGCCATGTGCTCAGGCCCTCACCTTGGGTGTACCTATGCTTCTGGGGCTCCTATGTCATGGAAAGAAGGCCAACGTTGAAATGCAACGCAATGCCTTGGTTCATTCCTTGGCGACTGAACCGGTGGGGGTATAACTCAACACCCTACCCCCTTAAAGTTTGCCTATGTTTTCTTCAATGGGTCAACTTAGGCCCTGGACACGATTCTGAGACTTCTCGATTTGTCTGGCCATCGGTTTGTCCTGCATGATGACGTAAAATATGACGTCACACCACCAACTGGTCATTTTGAACTGTTATATCTCTGTAATAAGAAATAATTATTTGTTTCGAAAACAGTTACGGGGTGGCAAAGCGCAATATTGTAACATAAATGCACCAGTATATATTTGAAAATTTTCAAAACGTACTTTCTCCCAAAATCATGCACGCAGTTTCGATTTGTTAAAAAAAAACAACTCCTTTCGATATCTTTCAAGATCAATTCCCAAATTATACGTACGAGTTCACATTATTGTCGTCGATAAATAGAGTGGGACTTCAAATCGAACACGATGCAAGAAAGTCCATAAATACGGGCGGGTGCGTGTGGCGCGGCGGCGGTGGGGCGGTCGGGACGCCCACGTTGGAGAGACGGCTCGCCGCCTGAAGCTTGGTTGCTTGCCATTCCGCAAAGGGTCCACAGAGCTGGAACGGTCTGAATTCAGCTTTGTGCGATCAAACATTGGACAATTAAGCGTGCTTGGTGCACTTTAGATCGATAAAACTATGCGATACAGCCTCCCCATATAACCCCTTCCCTCCTCATCATCCGCCGACTTCACCACACGGTGGCAGGCTGGCCAAATTCACTCACACACCCATTATCCATTTATAAATTAAAACAATGCCTATGCTTTCCCTCCTAAGTCTAGTTTACACTTCGGAGAGTGTTGTGCTGACATGACGTGCTCCTCGAGGTGTCGTAGACCGCCACACTAGTCGGGTTTCGGGCCTGAAGGAATGGTACTTCCTGGTGCATTTTATTGTTCTGGCAGACAACTGGCCGTGTTTGGTGGTGTGGTGGCTGCTCGGTAGTTCAGTTCGGTTCGGTAGTTCGGTAGACGTCTTTGTTTGATGTAGATAACTCGATTCTTGGGGGAAAGATGCACTAACGAATTTGAAACCAAAACCGCAGCTATGTTTCAGAAAGAGAGATAGTAGATGGTCTCAACTATTGGGGTAGTTTATGTATGTTGCTGTATTGCTAAATAACATATTTCGTTCTAATTGTCTGCTTTCATTAATAGTGGAAAGGGGCAAGCAATTACAACAGTTGGCCCACCATAGCCTGTGTGCTAGTGGCGAGGATTGGTGGCGAGCGAGGAGTAGTTGACCTCCCCTGCCCCAATGTTACGAGGAATAGTTGACCTCCCCTGCCCCAATGTTACGAGGAGTAGTTGACCACCCCTTCCCCAATGTTACGAGAGTTGACCACCCCTGCCCCAATGTTACTTAAATTTAGCACATAGTTATGGTGTCGAATGCAAATATTGGGATGATAATGCATTTTGCCACCCCCCCCCCACCCCCCTTTTTAGAAAGAACCCCGCCCCGGGCGGTTATCAAATTATCACAGAAATTAGGCAAACGTGAACTAATTATCAAAAACACCCATAGCAATTATACTTGTTACTATGCAACGAAGTGCAGTAAATACTGAAAGCGGTACAAATATTTAAGGGAATTATGTGACTGAAGCATCTTTCATTATTTGCGAGTACATCAATGAACAATTATAACAGTCTTATGATTGCGTATCATTGATTGGCATTCTCGGTTGTTAGTAGATAGCACACACCAGCAATTAAAAGTAAACAACAACACGTCTGTGCATCACTCGGTGTGGACGTCAACCAGAGCTCAAAGTAGCCTGTGGCGTTGATATTTGGTTAGATTCGGCCGGCTGCAGACTAACGTGTGCAATTCATCGCTGAACTGTGCGCCAATCTCGTACTCGAATTTTGTATTAAATTTTTTTCATCGTCGACGGGTAATCCAATTAATAGAACAAGTCATGAATTAACACTAAATCAGAGGTAGGAATCAAAAGAATCAGCGCATATTCAGCCAACTTACCCGGAACTTCCAGAAAGAATCATGGAAAAATCGCCAACCGGACAAGTTCTGAAATGTTCGTGTTCCGCTGGAGGAATTCTCACAAATAGGTCATCTCTGACAGTGCACACACGTGCATAGGGCACGTGGAAGATAGACAGCTGGCAAACGATTCGCACCAGCGTAGACAATGAGAATTAAGTTAGCAAGAGTGGCGAGTCAATCCTGTTATGACCCACGATGCGGATGGCCATGATGCGGTGCTGCATCCTGCGTACCTTTAGGGTATTCGTTTTAAAATCACAAATCGTTACCAGGTCCTTTGATGTAACAGGTCGAGAAGCCTCTAGCAATGCAAGTTCGAGTTTTCCTTATGAAGGCAGATGTTCCTCTTGTATTGATTTGTATCGAATGACGCACCCGTCCGTGCAATAGCGCACCTATATATGTTCAATTTTTGGGATTGAACAAACTGTGTCTCCTCGGCGTGACAGATCTGCAAATCCTGGGCAAGTTCTATGTTGGGTGCTGTCACTAAAAACATAGTAATATTTGGGAGTAGCTGCTTCATCGGCAGCTGCGGTATAAACGATAAATGGGCGAACGGTCGCCTGTTCGTTCTCCCAGTGGTACCCGTGCACGGCCCCTTGAAACACAAAGGAAGAGTTTTCGAAATAGTTCCCCATGGTTATCACCTCATCTGGTGGAAGTCCTGACTTCAGACGCTTGACGTAGCTGTTCTGGGAGTGCGCTATGTAGTGGTGCCTGGTCATATTGACAACGGCCATAGCCACACCATCAATAAATTAATCAACGCCCTGACGCATGAACACCATTGCGGTTTGGATCCGTGCGGTGTCACAAGCAGGGACACAGCCGATATTTTGCAAGGGGGCCCGACACCCCAAACTATATCATGAAACAGAGACCGCTTTCGGCGCGCAAAGCGCACGGAAAAATTATAGGCTTGCGTGGTGAAAACATCAAAATTACTTGTATTATCTAGTGTATTTTTGGTTGCAAGGGGGAGGGGACGGGTCCCCGCTCCCCTTGACTGCGCCCCTGATCACAAGTAACTAAAGTTCAGGGGAGAGAGCGACAGACCCCACGTGACACGGGCGCCATCGCGCCGCGCCGACCGACCGCCGCCACGCCGCGTGCACTCGTATATACGATTTTTTTTTCTCACTGTTCGAGTTGATACCCCACTCAATTTATTGATGATGCTGGGGTGAAATCAACCGCAGAATTTAAAAAAAATCGACGATTGAAGGGAATCGAGATTAGAGTGGTTTTCACGAATGAAGTTGTTAAGCGATATTTTGGTGAAATTTTATAGTCAAAATTGGGAAAACATATTGATGCATGTATCTTAAAGTATTGAATCGTGGCACTCCGAAATAGTTTTCGGATGTAAGAAATTTTCCCTCTTCGGCAGATGCATGAGCATATAAAGATCAGTTCATGATATGAAGTCATACCTTTACGTAACCGTACAGGATAACCTGCTGGCCAGAGAGCCATACAAATCCAGAATCATGTTCAGAGACTGAGATAACATCCCTGGACATAGATAAAGCAAAATCTGAGAGGTGGAGTGTTGCCAACCGGTTGAATTGGCGTGGAATGGTTTCATTATTTTCCGGTCAATAATTATTATCCGTTCACCGTATCTATATGATTTGTAGGCCTTATTATTTTAGCTTTGGCGTGTCTTTTCTCGTCTGGTGAAACCATGACGGTGAAAACATGCATTCGTTATAATTAATCAATATGGCTATTATCAATCTTTCTCTTCCCTTAGAAAAGTTAATAAAATTTGTATGATACGTGGAAACGATTTGCTGGTGGATGCTATCAAATGAGCTAGTGTCCTACCCAATTTGTGAATATAAACAGTAAAATACTGCATTTCACTACTAGAAATTAACGGCGAGACGCTTTATGATATCGCCGAGCAGAAAAACCTTTCTACTGCAGCATGAATTCAGTCGACGCCGCAAGGGTGTGCTTAAATCACACCATTGATTATTGCATCGTTGTATTACCCTGCACACTGCCCAATGCACACCATCATATAAATTAATCAATGTTTTGTAATAACCGATAAACGATAACATGATGTTGAAAATAAGGGTAGGCACTGATAGGAAAATAATGACATTGCAATTAAAGAGACAGCGTCTCGATGTACAAGTTCCAGTTCAGGGTGTTCGGGGATCGGAATTTCAGGAGGTGGGTGGGGAGCACCCGGCATTCTTCAAAGTGATGTGGGTCGCGCTTGTAACACTTGTTCTTCCTAGAAGATGAGATTTGCGACCAATGGCGCATACAGGTGAGGACACGGGCCACTGACCTTCGATATTTTAGGGGCACCCATAAATTTTAGAGGCACCCCACAGTCTGCAGAGGGACACCCCAGCCGTTGTAGGGCATCCAGACAGCCTGCAGAGAGGGTACCCAGCTGTTGCACGGGCTCTGTTCAAAGAAAGACATTCAAGGCAACATTTCCGCTGGCGGAAACCCTCACCAGCGCTTCATGGTCTTATACAGCATTTCAAGTTCTAATGCTCTCACTCAGAAGTCAGAGCCAGATGTCCCCTTTTCATTTTGAGATTTCACAATTTTCACCGCAATATTACTCTTGGAGTAATTTCAGCATTTGTTCAAAGAAAGGGATGGGTGGCGCCACTTCCACGCGCGGCCAGCTTGCCGTTGACCTCTCACCTCGGCTGGTACCGGCTATCCGTCCTATGTTGAAGATGGATAAGATCTTTGGTTTGTATCCCGGTGTCTCGAGTTCAGTGCCAGTGAGGAATGCCAGTTATTTTTGCTGCCATTAGCAATGCAATTTAGTGAATGAATCCCATCTGAAATCACTTAGCGCTGCATACATGCCCGGATGCGTGTGGTTCTATAGAGATTCAAGAAGAAGCGCCTTTGGGTAATATTGAAAGAACACAGAGACCCAAGTTAGTGCACTTCTAAAGCTTGCCATCGCCGGTCCGGTGTCCCTCCAGGCCCGGTGTACACCGCACCAGTTTTAGGTTTTACGGACGTCGGACGTCCGTCAGACGTCCGCAAAAACGTCTGCGGGTGTCCGTTTTTACGGACGCGGTGTGTGACAGCGACTTCTGGGCGACAATTTACGTTCATCTGACGCCTGTCTGACGTCCGTCCAAAAGTGTGGACTTGTTCCGACTTGTAGTGCAGCTTCAGGGCACAATATGCTACACGTGCGCCACAAACGCACCTCCGACGTCCATCGAGAACGCAGCTGGACGGAGCTAGACGGAGTGTCCACGATTATCGACGTTTTCCACTCCGCATTAGACGGACGTCGGACGTCCGTAAAACCTGAGACGCGCACGGTGTACACCGAGCACAGGTGCCTTTTACTGGTATAGATTGACGCCTGCGTTATGAGTTTTGGTAGCATGCCTGTAGCTTCGATGACCAATGCCTGCAACGAATGTCCACGGGCCCTTCCAAACTCCAACGAGCTATTACGCACGTCTAAGGGCGCTTACAGATCCTTACGGACCTTATAAGCATCTGTGGACCCTTACAGACAGCTAAAGGTCCTCACGGACATCTACGGGCCCCTACAAACGCATACGGGCCATTAAGAACGTCTACGGGCCTTACGAATGCTTGCGGGTGTTTGCGGTAGTTTACGGACCCTTACAAGCGCTTGCTTACCACTTGCCAAACACTGAATCGATGTCTTTTTCCAATGAGGCTTTGACCACCTGCATCGAGATGCATGCTTAGGTGATGCATCTAGATCTGTACCCTTGCCCTATAGCAGTGCCTTGTAACAATGCTTATTTACAATTTGAGGATGGACGGGATCCGATGATCCAGGCCCCTAATGAATGTCAAAGAAAGACAGAAACCATGTGCTTAGGAATGACGGCCCTTTTCGTAATAAAGTTGCCGACATCCGGGTACGTTAAAATTGTGGGGTATTTCGGGCCCCTTTCGCAAAATCCGCCCCTCCATGAACAATTCCTGGCTACGTCTCTGCCTGCCTAACAGATGTTTTCCTCGCGGAGCTCATGCAAGAATTTTCAATTTTTAGCGACCCACTTTTGCTATACCTAAGTTTGTTTCAGGTCACCACCTCCGTTTGCCCCTGCAGCGCCGGCTGCGCCGTTCTTGATACGTTGGTGTTTTTAGATAGGCAAGCATAGGTGTAAATAAATTGTGAATTTAAATGCACCGGATAGTTAGGTATCTGCTTCCCGAAAGTGATTTTGTGCAATGGTGCTTGTACATAGGTAAACTGCGCACTAAGTTAAAGTAATATATTTTATCATTGTATGGCTAAGATTGCTGTTCATGGCAATTACGGAATGCTTGGTAGAAATACGTTTTAGTCATCAGCATCGTGATGTTCAAAAACACTTGCTTCATTTCTTATTATCATCCAAAGTGACTGCTTGAAATTTTCTTCAAAGTAGCTTTACCTTCTAAATACTTAATTTGTATTCAAGTAAACCTAAAAATGAATGGGAAATCAATTCGGAGTTCATTTTTTGGGACAAGCCTGATCTCAGTTGGATCAATATTTGTCATACCGACACTTTTCCATGCTAGAATGCGTCGCATTGCACTTCCATGATGAATGTCATATTTTGTCCTGCGATGCCTGGGTTTTTCTTATTGCATCTTTATTTAGGCCTATTTAGGGCCAAATGAAGTTGGTGGAATCCAGATTAATGTTGGTGGGGCCCAAATCAAAGTGGGTGGGGCGAACATCGGAGTCGATTGGCCAGGGCCCGACGAAAAGTGTAGGAACCCTGTCCCTGCTCTTAGGTGTTGTAGGTAGTGGCCATGTTTCTTTACGAGTGGTGTGAGGAGAGGGCTATTTCTCAGTCTGAAACAAAGCAAGGCAAGTTACTGCTCAAATGATTATTGTATGCGCTTTCTATCCCCTAAATAGTTAGCTTATGTTAACGTCTACCAATCGCTGTTCCACCATTGGTTTCTTGCTTTTCACTATAATCCCCTTTGGCACGCATCATTGGCTCTGCGTTTATCGCAGCGAACTCCACCGGCCGGCGGCGGAAGCGCGCCGCCAGAGCCGCCATCGAAATATCCGGGGCGGTGTTGGGCCATCATTGGAATGTCGATGTGAAATAATGCTTCAGGCAACTAGAATAAATATTTCATTGTTTTAAAAGTCATACAAACTTGGATTAAGGTTCTGTGAGAAAATACTTTTGCACCTATTGCACGAATTATTGGCACACTTGTCGCATCGTAGACCAGATTTGCGCATGTTCTTAGCTCATATCTGGCGCAACAGAGACGCACATACTTGACGCTTGGGTGCAGGGACGTCACCAAGGGGACGGCGGGAGCGGCTCGGTGGTGCACTCCTTGGGACCCGTACGTAGTTGTCTATTGGATCGCCATGACGAAGATAGAACGGCCAACAACACGCTTCGTGGGCGCCGAATGTGACAACACACTCGGCGCTAATGAAAAGTGATGTGAACTCATAAGAACGTCTACTTGCCCTTACGAACGTTTACGGGCCCGTGTGGACATCTGCGAGTTCTTGCGAACGTCTATGGGCCTTGACGTAGGTCACGGACCTTACGAGCGTGTACGGAACCTAGCGAACGCCTGCGGACGCTGATGAACGTCCATGGACGCCTACGGGTCCTTACGAGCGTCTGCAGGCCCTTGCAAACGCCTGCGGGCCATTATGAACGCCTACAAATATTTGCGAATGCCTACGGACCCCTCCCATCGTATACGAGCACTTGCAAACATCTGCGGACCCTTACGAAGGTGTCCGGACCCTTACGAATGTGTGCGGCCCTCACGAGCTTCTACGGACCCTTACAAGAGTTACTTACACCTCGTCGAATACTTAATCGACGCCCTTCAAATGAAGTGTTGACACACTACATCTAGAAGCAAGTTTAGGCAGTCTGCATTCCAGGCTTAGGCGGCCCCGGGACAAGGTACAACTGTTGCGGAGGTAGAAGCAGCTTCAGGGCACCATATGTGGCAGCGACGGAGGTGGCCTCGGGACATACCTGTTGCAACTGTAGAAGGGGCCTCAGGGCCTCCCTGTGGCGGAGACAGTGGTGATCTCAGGACCTTATCTGAGGTGGCGACAGAGGTAACCTCAGAACCTTACCTGAGGTGGCGACAGAGGTGACCTCAGTATCTTACCTGAGGTGGAGATAGAGGTGACCTCGGGACTTTACCTGAGGCGGTGACAGAGGTAACTTCAGGACTTTACCTGATGCGGTGACTGCGGTAACCTCAAGACCTTGCCTGAGGTGGTGAGGGGGCGGCGGCCTCGGGCCCTTACCTGAGGTGACGACAAGGTAACCTCAGGACCCCACCTGAGGCGGTGACAGAGGTGACCTCAGGACCTTACCAGAGTTGGCGACAGAGGTGACCTCAGGACCTTACCCGAGGCGGTGATAGAGGTGACCTCAGGACCTTACCCGAGGCAGTGACAGAGGTGACCTCCGGACCTCACCGGAGGTGGCGACAGAGGCGGCCTCGGGACCTCACCGGAGGTGGCGACAGAGGCGGCCTCGGGACCTCACCGGAGGTGGCGACAGAGGCGGCCTCAGGACCTCACCGGAGGTGGCGACAGAGGCGGCCTCGGGACCTTACCGGAGGTGGCGACAGAGGCGGCCTCGGGACCCACCTGCACGCGGTCTCAGAACCCACCTGAGCTGCGGGCGGTGTCCGGCGGGCTGCAGGCTCCCAGTCGTGCGTGCAGCACGCTCTGCCATCTCTCCAGCTGGAGCTGCGGCGAACAGAGCAGGGACGGCGGCCAGGTCAGCAGCCGACCTGCGGCAGCCCCCGCCGGCGTCAGCCACGGGTAGCTGCCCGCCGCCACCGACAGACCAGGGCTTCTTCCTCGCTCCGAGACGCACCCCTCGACCGGGCTTGTTGCTCGCTCTGACGCATAGCCTTGGACACCTGCTCTTCGCTCCGAGGAATGGCAATGAACTAGGTCTGTTTCTCCCTGCGGGGCATGACCGTGGGTGTGGCTTGCTCCTCGCTCTGCAAGGTAATTTTGGGCAGAGCTTGCTCCCGGCTCCGAGAGATAGCTCCGCACAGGGCTTGCTTCCCGTTCCGGGAGATAGCTCCGCACAGGGCTTGCTTCCCGTTCTCGGAGATAGCCCCGCACGGGGCTCGCTCCCCATCCCGGGAGATCGCTCCGCACGGGGCTCGCTCCCCGTTCTGGTGCTGTCGCCTCAGCGGGCAGAGCCTGCCGGGCCACGCTCTCAGTCTCCGGCGTGTGGACCCAAGTCGAACCGGACGGCTGGCTGCCGGACTCGTCCACCCCGTCGGCGAGGATGTCGCGGATCAGAAACGACTTGGACCTGCTGCGTCGGACGCGCTGCAACTCCGACGCGTCGGCGCCGGCCGCCGGCCCGCCGTCCATGACCCGGCCCGGCGCGAGTGCCGCCGGCGCCGGGGCGCAGCGCCCGCGGCGATTGCCGCCGCCAGAGCCATGCTGCCGGCGCGTGTGTGGTCCGCCCGCCGCGGCCACCAATCAGCGACCAGCTCCCGACGGCCGCGTCGGCGCCGACGCGGCCGACCGACGCGCACCGAGCAAGATGGCGGCCCGACACGAACCGACTGTCGATCAGCGCGAATTTGTTTGACTGGTGTGAAGCGTCGCTGAAAGGCCCAAATGTGTCTCTAATTAGCTTCGCATGCCGACCGGAGGCTAATTGCGAGAAAGGGGTGTTTGTGCGGCGGGAAAAACTGACCTCCTAATTGAGTGCCTGGATGGCGGTGCGCTTCAGACGCGGACACCCAGACAGGAGACGCAACTTGGCAACGGCATGCTGTAGCCGACACCGAAACGCTATTAAGGCGTGTAGCAGCAGCAGACAGCATACGAGCCGCACGACAGGCCACAGCGCAGTCGTCTGAGTTTTGACCGGACGATCAGCTAGCCGGACTGTAGCTCCATGGCTGGAGATCCCGGGTGGGTCGGGGTCCGGACACTCGGATTTGGTGCCCTGTTAATGCTAAGTTGTCGTTTTCCCTATTCAGTCTGAAAATATGTCCTAAGGATAAGGACCTGGATCCCCTAGTTTGGTGAGAGATATTGTGTAGTTCAGCCATATCTGAATCCAACTGCCACGACGCCCTGCAGTTCCGTAATGCTGTTATTATTGAGAGACCATAACATTATACTAAGACTGCGAGATGATGGGCTCTGCATTCAATATTAAGAGTATCTGGCCGAACATATTTCGGTGAGAACGCGGCACGCGAAGCATCGTAGTTGTACGGGAAGGGAGGCAGCCGCAGATCCTGTAGATATAAGGCGCTAATATGGCAGTACGCGCTTCTCGTGCTCCGGGAAACCCGACGTCCCGGTCATTCTGGAGTCACCAGAGCGGTGTAAGAACTATTTCAGAACTCGATGTGTCAGGATAAAGTCCGCAGTGATCTCATGCAACTCGGTGTCTGGCATGATTTCGGCCCTTACATTTTGGATTATTATACATAAACGTTGCTTTGCTGGCCATAGTTCCATTTGAGAATGGATTGTTCTCGCTTTTTGTTTTACAATTGGTAGCTTCCGAGAACCCTTCATCAGCCTGATGGTCCCAACTCGATCGAAATAGGCTTAAACAGGCATCATAAAAACGAGTGCCGAATTCAACATTCCACCATCAGTTGAGAAGTTCCGCAGCGTAATGTGACAACGTGTGTCCATATCTTGCCAGGCATACATTTTCAGGTCCAAAAGACAGAAGTGTGGTACACTTGAAATGCATAAAGTCGTGCTAGGTCATGCTAATTACAAACCTACCCCATTTGTAAAAAATAGGATCACCGATTACCGAAGAATATGAGGATGTTCAACATAATTGGTAAAATGTAACTATTTTTATATATAACCTTGATAATCGAACCTACTTAGGTACTTCTTCTATGTATTACATTCATTTTCCAATTATTCTATTTTTCATTCTACTTATTTTCAAACTGATGTACTTCATGAAAGCGCACCATATATTTCAGAACCGCCTTGGAAGCTATTCTACTCTAATACTCTCTTCACCAATGCAAAAGTACCAACTTGACCTCGTTCAGATGTTCAATGCGCACGTCAGGGATATAGCTTTATATATATTTGTGGGTGCACATGCACCCAGGGTGAAATGTCGCGCAATAAATTACTTTATGGTCATTTATCGAATAAATTATGATTATCCATAATTGATTGATCATCGATTACATAATCAGTGATCTGATTTTCCTACTGAATGAAGAAGAAAACCGACAATGAGGGAACTTGAAACAACACAAAAGGGAATAATCAATGCCAGATAGACAGGCAGTTTCAACGAACATACTTGATGAGTAGGTTCCTTCCAAGCTACTCTAATATACATGTAGAGGGTGGTCAAGTCGCGTCCGCAATGTGATGGTATGATATAGCACATGTATATGTATATGTTTATATATATATATATATATATATATATATATATATATATATATATATATATATATATATATATATATATATATATATATATATATTTATTTATTTATTTATATATATATATATATATATATATATATATATATATATATTTATTTATTTATTTATATATATATATATATATATATATATATATATATATATATATATATATACATACCGTAATGTGCTTAACCCTCGCAGTGCGGAATCAATTCTGCACCCCTTCCCTCATACCCAGTAAGTATATTCCAAACAAACTGGATGGAGAGATGCTGTGGGAAATACTTAGCGACAACTTTGAACATCATAGTTATTTGGACATTTTCGTGTGACTATTTAAGGTTGATATTCCAGGTTAGGTTAAACAAGCCAATGTCGGGATTCAGTCACAGTCACCCGGTCGTCATTTTTGAAGACTCTGATATTGAAACACACGTGATTTAGTGCTTCAATATTGATATGTAGCGTGAAGACTTAGCTAGGTGCCATGACAATCACATAGAACATGGTCACCGGTCCGGTTAAGGCCAAGTACCAGACCAGGCAATATGTGATAATCTGGGAAGCCGACGATTTTCTAAGCAGACTGTGCGCGGCGAAGAGGTGATAAGTGACACCAATATGAAGCCAAATGCTATCTTTTGTTTGGGGAATGTTTGGATTTTGTATGCAAAATTTGCGACACTTAGCCTAAAAATTGCTGAATAAACCGAAAATGTCCAAGTTAATTTTATGAACTCAACTACAACAACTCAACTACTCACAAGCAAAATCAGCGTACAAAATTATCTCAATGAACCCTGCTTTTGCCATTTTTACTTTCATGAATTGCACGGTGGCCGCTTGCAGTGCGAGTACAATACTCGAGGACATCCATCAGACCATATTGCGACAACCTTACCTGGCATCGACTCGAAACTTGGATACTATTAGAGGTTAGCACTTGGAACACCATTCCTCGCCCTCGCACCCGCAGTCCAAGAATGCTACGCCCGGGTACGATTTTGTTTAAAAGGATGAATGTCACTATGCTACTGCCCTGCACAGTGTTACCGTGCTGTGGTACCGTGTAGGTACAGGTACGACACGAAGCAAATCTAATGCTAGCATACAGTGACGGATGTACAAATCTGACATATCTCTTCAATTCCTTCCGTCACTACCTTGAAAGTTTGCACTTAGAACCGTTGGAGCATTCTGTTCCGTGCTATAACACGACTCACACAATCGCTTCACACAGTTGATGCTCAGGTCTTCCGAAGTGCGGTCGGCCGGCCGCGCAAATGGTAAATACTTACGTTTTATATTTACGTTTCCATGTCTACCCAACGTCAATAATTTCCACCACGTGGCCGTCCAAACGTGTCCGATTGTCTGCACAATTGTGACGACACGCAGCTGGCTGTGCCCTCTCAGACGCGTATCCATGTCGTCGCGCACCAGATGATGGCGACACGCCGCGAACCAGGGAAATTCGCGCATCAATGAACACCAAGGAGAAACAGCGGGACTCCTTCGGCAAGGTAGGGCGATGAATGTAAACGCCAGCTGAGGCGCTGATGCCACTGTAAGGGATAGCACCCTGATACCCCATTAGGCATTAGCCACCAATGCACTGGGATCTGGTGAACTAGGTGCCAACGAAAATACGGCTTCTGAGGCTCCGTGAACCCAAATGTTCTCAAGCCAGCCGGAAAGAATGAACGCTACACAAAGAGGAAGTTACCGATGATGTTCCATTGGAAAGTTCAAGTGCTGAGGATGAAGATGACACACTGCAAGAGGAGCTTGCAACATGGGCAACGACGCAAGTGTAGTATTTCCCAAGCGGATTTGGCCACGCTACCTACGGTTCGTATCAGGTACAAATTATTCTTGACACGAGACCTCAGAAGCCTCCTCCCAACTTCGCTGATAAAAGTCCCCAGAAGTGTCACTGGTGGCATGCATCATTATTTTGGTGTGCGAAAATCTCATTACACTTTTTTTTGCAAAGCATGTCATTAGATGTGACCTTCCTCGGGACCCTTTGGCTGCAAATAAACATAGATGATTGCCAACCCCGCGAAGCAGTAGTTTACGTCTATGACCAATACTTGGAAAACTGAATGGAGCTGAGGATAATTTTGCAATCACGATTCTTTTCTGGCTATGGTAGGACCTATTCGCTTCAGTATTTCCATGATTTTGTGAATAAGATGCAACATTGTTATGGGTGATGTAGAATTTGCCAGAGAAGCGTCCGACGTGGTTGATAATGCATTTGTGGGTGATGTGCCAGCTCGCTCTTTCATTTAGAAAGTGCAACTCATTCTGGCCATGGCGGATGTGAAAGATCTAGCCAGAACTGGGTGTCGACCACCAACCTCATTACTTCTTCTAAAACAACAGCACTATTAAGGTTTGGGTGTGATGAGAAGCATGGCATTCCTGTGGATGCATGGACCAGTGAGGGCTAGACGCTCCTCACATGGTCTGCCATAGGTGTGCAGAGTTGTATACCTACCTGCCAGGGTTGTACACATACCTCTCAGCCAGGAGCACGAGGGAGCTATCTCAAAGTGGGGGAGGAAAAAGCCGTGTTGAAATTAATTATTCCATGCAGCACCCGCAGAGCTAATGTTAAGCTCACCCATGGTTGAGAGCATAGCTGTTGTTTTGTGAAAATTATCAAGGGGCAAAGCGCTACATGATTAATGCAGGTATAAGATGTGGCTGTTTGACACTCGCGCCGGATGGGGCGGGATCCACCCACCTCCCCTGTTTTTTCGACGTTAGCTCATGCACGGGCGGCGATATTGCAATGCAATCTTGTGATTTAAAAAAATCGATGAACGCATCCTATGCAACAAAAATCGAAATCCGCTGGAGAACATAGGAATTGCTGGGAGCCAAACCGACCGACCGTGCAGCGGCCGGCGAACGCTCGAGGTCACAAAGGTTCGTCGGTGCGGTGAAGTGGCGGTGCGATGAGGCAGCCGGTCACCTCATTTGACCTCAAGGGCCTGGGGTCGTGAAACTTGTACAGAAGCGAGTTCATTGCATCCGTAATCTACCCTCAAAATAGAGTGCTTATAGCTTAAGTTTCCGAAATCTTATGGACACGGGCCGATTCCCCCTCCTGTGCGCGTTATGTGAGAGGCCCTCCGGCACGAGTGTTAATCAACCCTGTCCTCTATGTTTGTATACGAAATTTAGGCCACTTAACCTGCTGATAGGACAAATTGGTAATTGATGTGACCCTCAGGATAGAGATATAAATACAACCACACGTCTAGAAGACCAGGTTATCACTGAAGGGGTCGAAAATTGTCCGACTCAATTGAAAGTCCAACAAGAGAACAACGAATGCAATTTTTGAAACGTTCCATTTTATCTGTGTGCAATAGTTCACCTCCACGTTTCCTCCATATATCATACATCAGCGAGCAAAGCTATCTTACAATAGACAAGCCCAGCCACATGCATGCGTGATGACGAACTATAAATATATTATGAATATTAACATATGTGGGCAAGACTCACCGAAACACACCCAGGTCAGGAACCAGGGCTCAGGTCATAATAATATGCATTACACAGACAGAGACGGTGGAGAGGACTGCGTTCGGACATTCAATATAAACTGCTGAGTAATCAGATGCAACTTTTTAATCGATTTAAGGTCATATTTGTGTTCTTTCTTGATTGTGAAAGGAATAACGATATTTAATCCTGATCAAGTGCAATTGACAGTTAAATCTACCTAATGCACCGTTTTCACGTCAGTCCATCTAATACCAATATCACCTGAAAAGAGGCTGAGTTCAAACATCCTCAAAATCCAAGCAGGCAAAACCAAACGGGTTTTAGCATTTGGATCACTGCGTTCGCTCAAAATGCTTACTCACTCTGTCTGAACAGCCGGTGTAAACACGCAAGGTGAACGCTGCCTGGGAAACGTCTGTGGACGAACACGTGCTAAGTATGGCTATACCTGGCAATCAAAATATAATCAGGCCCAGGATGAACCTTCACATTCTAGTGACTTGTCATGAGAAGATGAAGGTCTGTTAGCTGTTGTAAAATTCCCTGATGAACAAAATTATACCACGCATAGGCATTTAATAATCTGAGGGCACAAAACACACAACTGAGAAATATTTGGATACGCCACCGTCATTTTCCATCTGCCGCGGACCTCCACCAACAGCTAGACTGCAGCACCAAGATGTACACATGCATGTGTGTGACCATATCACATCCCTGTAACCGATCATATTACAGCCTCGTCACCTCAACCACATTACCAGTACCAGTGCCCTACTAGTATGGGTATGCACGGGGTGGAATGAAGCAGCCATCGTGAGCGATGCAAAGGCGATCTCGATCCATGCCTCGTAGCGTTTCTAACATCAAGTAACAGAACAAATGTCGATATTGATTTGGACCCTTCGTCACCAACGTCAAACGAAAACCTTGCAGATGCATACTTGCTGCCTGTATTATCACAGATCCACATTTGCTACGTGGACTAGATGTACTGAGTTATCGAAGTTGTACTGAAAATGTGAGATTGTATAACTGTCTAGGAAAAGAAGCCGGTACACATGGGCAGGGGAAAAAGCAATGCTGGGAAGAAAAACTGGCCACATGCGACCAAGCGTGGTTTCTGCGAATGGGACCAGAATAACAGCAGGTAAGTACAATACAACGCATAAAATGTGCACCATTCTCTGTCTGGCTGTCGGATTCGCTGACGTCACTTAATTAAGATGGTTTTAATTTATCTTGTACTAAATGCATGTGTATGTGCAATATTTTGTTATTTCTGTACTATTTTGCGCGTATCGGTAGCCGATCCAAAAAATATCCCCGCCAGCGCCGGGGACTCCTGCCAGAGGCGGATTCAGGAATTGCCATGGGGGCATTTGTCTGAAGGGGCGCCATTTCTTCGAAGGGGCGCCACTGCGAAAATATTTGGAGACAGGGGCGGATACAGGGGTGGCACTGAGGGCACGTGCCCCCATGGAAATTGGCTCCCATTCGACCGGAAAAAATGGTCCACTCCGGGAAGGCTCGAGTGCATCCCCACCGAATTATTCAGCCAGAGACGTCCCTCTCAGAGGAAGAGGCGCCCTTTCGGTGTGCTCGAGTGCATCTTTTCCGAATTATTAAGCCAGAGGCGCTCCTTGGAAGGAAAAGGCCCCTTCAGCGTGTTTGAATGAACTTGTAGAGTTTTTCAGCCAGGGCGTCCCTTGAAAGGTAAAGGCTGATAAGTCACTGCTCTGGTAAGTCCTGGAAGTCACTGCTCCGCCAGCAGTTCGGAGACCAGAAGCTGTTCCAGCTGCTCCTGCGGATACACTCCGAACTGGGTACAGCAGGAGATGCCTCACACGTCCGTGACCTGTTGAAGACTATTTCTTCAACGGTTGCCACAGGCAGCTTGGGGAGCATTATCGCTGCTGTCAGGGGAAGCTCCTCTGGGCCAATTGGCCACCGCAGCTGACATATTCTTGGAAGCATCGACTTCAGGCCTGGTGTCAGCAATGACGGCAGGATACTCAGCAGCGCAGACGGTGCCAGTCGGCGCAGTGTCTCCGGACACCAGTACGCTGGTCACACTACAGGGTGTAGTCGCGACGTTAACGGTGGCTGTCAATCGCACGAAAATCGTCCTGAGTGATAGGTCACCAGAGTGAACGGGCGGATATCATTAGTTCCAGGGCCATCGGTGGGGCCATCAGCAGGGCCATCGGTGGGACTATCGGCGAGGCCATCGGCGGGACCATCGGCGGGGCTATCGGCGGGGCTATCGGCGAGGCCATCGTCGGGACCATCGGCGGGGCTATCGGCGAGGTCATCGTCGGGACCATTGGCGGAGCCATCGGTGGGACTATCGGCGGGGCTATCGTCGGGACCATCGGCGGGGCTATCGGCGAGGTCATCGTCGGGACCATTGGCGGAGCCATCGGTGGGACATCGGCGGGGCCATCGGCAGGACCATCGGCGGAGCCATCGGCAGGACCATCGGCGGGGCTATCGGCGAGGTCATCGTCGGGACCATTGGCGGAGCCATCGGCAGGACTATCAGCGGGGCCATCGGCAGGACCATCGGCGGGGCTATCGGCGAGGCCATCGTCGGGACCATTGGCGGAGCCATCGGTGGGACACCGGCGGGGCCATCGTCGTGACCATTGGCGGAGCCATCGGTGGGACACCGGCGGGGCCATCGTCGGGACCATTGGCGGAACCATCGGTGGGACACCGGCGGGGCCATCGTCGGGACCATTGGCGGAACCATCGGTGGGACTATCGGCGAGGTCATCGTCGGGACCATTGGCGGAGTCATCGGCGGGACTATCGGCGGGGCTATCGGCGGGACCATCGGCGGGGCTATCGGCGAGGCCATCGTCGGGACCATTGGCGGAGCCATCGGTGGGGCTATCGGCGAGGCCATCGTCGGGACCATTGGCGGAGCCATCGGTGGGACATCGGCGGGGCCATCGTCGGGACCATTGGCGGAGCCATCGGTGGGACTATCGGCGAGGCCATCAGCAGGGCCATCGGCGGGGCTATCGGCGAGGTCATCGTCGGGACCATTGGCGGAGCCATCGGTGGGACTATCGGCGGGGCCATCGGCAGGGCCATCGGCGGCACCATCGGTTGGGTCATCGGTGGTACCATCGACGGGGTCATCGGCGCTTCCGCTCCGATCGCAGCCCGCAGTTTTATGCTTTTTTTTTGCATGCCCATCTTCATTCGATATTGGGGGGGGGGCAAATGCGCTATTGAAAGGATAAAATTTAACATTGGGGGGGGCATTGTTAAATTTTGACCCCGGTTGAGAGTGCAACTACGAAAGTTTGGTGAGCGGGGAGCACTACCCCACTGCCCCTTGGTTCCCGCGCCCGTGCTACGTGCGGAGTGATCTTGTCCAGGTCCAGGTCTAGCCAGGGTACACCCAGGAAGCAATGTCGTTACTAGCCAGTGTCAGCTTCCGGATGACATTCGTATATTTGGATCCCCTTGCCCCACGGTCTGCCCTCAACAGACGTCCAGCCGGTAGCCCGGGAAGCGTGGTATGATTTGATCCCTTGCCCCACGGTCTGCCCTCAACAGACGTCCAGCCGGTAGCGCGGGCAGTGTGGTATGATTAGATAACCCTGCCCCACTGTCTGCCCTCAACAGACGTCCAGCCGGTAGCGCGGGCAGTGTGGTATGATTAGATAACCCTGCCCCCACTGTCTGCCCTCAGCAGACGTCTCAGGTGCACATGGACGAATTCAAGCCATGTAAGCCATGTAAGACCATGCCAAGCCATTGGTGCACATGGGCGAATTCAAGCCCGAGGGTGAAGGGAGCGGACGGCCTCTTTGACGCCTAATATGTGTTGAAAGCAAGTTATGCTTTCGTGTCGAACGATGTTATTTGCTGTTTTTAAATACGTTTTTCAATAAAAATAACTGAATAGATTGATTTGCTGGCAGAAATCGTTGCCACGTGTGGTAGTCTTAAGCATTTAACTGTATCCCACCATCGGATATTTAGCATCTCCAATGTCATGGCATACGTTAACCTTGTCTGAATCGCGAGCGCAGTGACGCCCAGATCGAACCTGGATTGACTCTATTTGGCATTTTCACATCTGCGCCCACATGCACAGTCGGTTGGAAGTGCTCGAAATGCTGAAAGGAGCGGACAAACACCACTCGAAAGCTGAACATATGCTGATTACGAATACGTAGTGAAAAGAAAAGAAAATCAATTGAATGCTTTTTTGGAAGGGTACTTCTGTCCGATTTTGCAATTGTTTTAATTCACCGAGCGAACTGCTTAAGTTACGGTAATACCGTTGTCATATTTTGCATCTATTAGTTCCTTAAATGCAAGACAACCATGTCCAGTTGGTGGCAGTGCTCTGAAGCTCTCACCCTGAGTGTAATAATAAATACAAATCGGGTGTTCCAAATGCTGCCATTTCGTTCCACTTGCGGTCGCATATCCTGAAGCTAACGTAATCGCCGGAGCAACACTCCGACCGAGAACCAACCGTCCGGGGTCTATTCCACGGGGACGACGTCTCATCAAGTATTCAACGCATTATCAAGCTCAGACAATTACTTTGCATTAGGTATGTCAGACTGGTCCTGCAAGAAAGCCTTCAGGACGCCCGGGCCGTCGCAGCGCACTGCTGTGTATGTATTTTGTGTCCTGCTTCGACATATTTTGTACTAACTAGCCATTGCCCGGGCCCACCTAAAATGCGTGACAAGGTTACTCTGCCGGAGAATGCACAGTCACGTCACCGACACGTGCCGTGCCTGTCAGGCACGCCAATGATGCGCCTGATTACATGACAGGGCTACTCTGCCGGAGAATGCACAGTCACGTCACCGGCACGTACCGTGCTCGTCAGGCACGCCAATGATGCGCCTGATTGCATGGCAGGGCTACTCTGCCGGAGAATGTACAGTCACGTCACCGGCACGTACCGTGCTCGTCAGGCACGCCAATGATGCGCCTGATTGCATGGCAGGGCTACTCTGCCGGAGAATGCACAGTCACGTCACCGGCACGTACCGTGCTCGTCAGGCACGCCAATGATGCGCCTGATTACGTGACAAGGTTTCTCTGCCGGAGAATGTACAGTCACGTCACCGACACGTGCCGTGCCTGTCAGGCGCGAATGATGCGCCTGATAGGCATTGTGAGGACGGACTCTGTGCTTGACCAGTGGAAACTATCTGGCAGCGCAATTCTTGAGGAATCGCCGTGGCAGAGATAGAAAGATCGGCAGCACTTCTTATGGCTGCTGTCGGGCCGCTAAGAACGCTTACGAACCCTTATGAATGCTTACGGGCCTCCACGAAGCTTACGGACCCTTGCGCAGTGCCGGATACTGAAGCCTAGCTGGGGGGATTACACAATATTTCTCCAATTTCGAAACCCTCATCAAATTGGTACAGCTAACATCCGTGGGATCTGTGTAGGATGATATTTGTTTCATACAATGTTCTTAAATGTCGAGAAAATGTCGTTTTAATGCAAAATATCGGCACAAATATTAGAACCATGCACAATCGACTTTTCGCTATTATGGTTCCACGTTGGTAATATAAAAGGAGGTCAGCGGCAGTAACATACATGCATACATGTATAAGCGCAGTCCATTTATAAATTATTGTGTGGTGTACGGAATAAAGCTGGGTGTCATTCCGGATCCCTGCACGAGTGGCGCATCAGGTGGGAACCGAACAAGACTGCAAGTCGAAGAACGTCGGGGACAGGCCGCCGTACTGCCGCGACGTCGGGGGACAGGCCGCCGTACTGCCGTGACGTCGGGGGACAGGCCGCTGTACTGCCGCGACGTCGGGGACAGGCCGCTGTACTGCCGCGACGTCGGGGGACAGGCCGCTGTACTGCCGCGACGTCGGAGGACAGGCCGCTGTACTGCCGCGACGTCGGGGGACAGGCCGCTGTACTGCCGCGACGTCGGGGCACAGGCCGCTGTACTGCCGCGACGTCGGGGGACAGGCCGCTGTACAGCCGCGACGTCGGGGGACAGGCCGCTGTACTGCCGCGACGCCGGGGGACAGGCCGCTGTACTGCCGCGACGTCGGGGGACAGGCCGCTGTACTGCCGCGACGTCGGGGGACAGGCCGTTGTACTGCCGCGACGTCGGGGGACAGGCCGCTGTACTGCCGCGACGTCGGGGGACAGGCCGCTGTACTGCCGCGACGTCGGGGACAGGCCGCTGTACTGCCGCGACGTCGGGGGACAGGCCGCTGTACTGCCGCGACGTCGGGGCACAGGCCGCTGTACTGCCACGACGTCGGGGCACAGGCCGCTGTACTGCCGCGACGTCGGGGGACAGGCCGCTGTACTGCCACGACGTCGGGGCACAGGCCGCTGTACTGCCGCGACGTCGGGGGACAGGCCGCTGTACTGCCGCGACGTCGGGGGACAGGCCGCTGTACTGCCGCGACGTCGGAGGACAGGCCGCTGTACTGCCGCGACGTCGGGGGACAGGCCGCTGTACTGCCGCGACGTCGGGGCACAGGCCGCTGTACTGCCGCGACGCGAGGCAGCAAAAGCGTCTTTTGCCCATTTCGATTCATGACCAGGGGATGTATAAGTCGCCGTCCTGAACCGTGGGACGATCACGAGTCTCAGCCACCAGTGATAGTTCGTTGGCCAGGGTCGCAGGCTCACCGTATTCAAACACCAGGGTCACAGGCTCACCGCGACGCCACACCAGAGTCACAGGCTCACCGCGACGCCACACCAGAGTCACAGGCCCACCGTATTGCCGCACTTTGTGCACCAAGCACAGCGTGTGGTACGATACCAGATCCTCTGCACCCAGCCAGCTCAGCCTCCTAAGCAGATCCGATACATGATCGATTTTTTCCAGTGGAAAATATTTTTTACTGCGTAATTGATGACTTTTTGTAGCCGACTCAGATTTTTAGTCGCTCCGTTTCCGAACACCGTAATGCAGTACTGAATCTGCGAGAGAACCAGGGCATCGGGCAGGACGGAGATGACAGCGGGCGGCAGGCGGTCCCTCAGATACGACAGACCACTCAAAATGTCGAAACAGCGCCTGGTAATGACGGAAACGTGACAGTCCCAACTGAGAGAGCTGTCGAAAGTAAGGCCGATATGTTTGGCTTCCGAGACGGGGCGTAGACCATGATCGTAAAATCTTACCGAGAAGTTTGGGGAGTGACGAAGATTTTGTTGACAGCCCAGCAACATCAGCCGAGTCATTTCTGCATTCACATTGAGGCCATTCACACGAAACCAAATGTCAAGAGAGGAGCGGAGGCCTGAACTTGTTCTATCCAAATGACGACGTTTCGGAATTCAGATTTTTACCACGGACCAAAATTTGAGTGTCATCTGCGTACTGGACTACTGGTGCGCATTCTGCGAGCAGACTGATGTTGGAGAAGATGCAGTAGAGCAAGGGGCCAAGAGCTGATCCTTGAAAGACTCCGATGCTGTTGGGCAATAATGCGGACTTTTTATTGGTCTCTAGACTGTCAGTGGGGCTGACACGCTGGGTGTGGTTATGGATGTAAGCTGAACGGCAGGAAATGCCGATACCGTAGGCTTAATTTTTAGAGGAGCTTAGAGTGATCCACCACGTCAAAACATTTGCTCAAATCCAGCAAATAAAGAATGGACATCTCCCCTCGGTCGTTGGATGGAAGGATTTGGTAGGATATAGAAATCAGAGCAGTTTCCGTCGAGTGACGTGGGATGAATCCGTGCTGAGAGGGAGAAAGGTGGTTTTTAGACATGTTGTTGTAGAGTTGCTGGTGAACAGCGCGCTCCACAATCTTGGCAATGGGGCAATAGAAACAGGACGGTGGTCGGATGGATTGGTAGGATCTCCGGACATCAAGAAAGGGTAAACGAGGAAGTGTTTCCATGATGCAGGAATATTGGTATGGGTAATGCTGGAGTTCACCAATTGCAAAAGCACCGTGCCATCCGCGTCAAAAGATAGCCACATCATACGGATGCTAGTGCCGTCTTTACTGCAGGCCGACGAGTTATTCATTCCAAAGACGATGCCCCGACAGTGTCAACTACTACACCAGCACCAACGAGCACGCAAGATGCAGGCAAACGATATACGAGATGCGGCATCTCTCTCAAATCCCTCACCTTGCTTGCTACGCGCGGACCCACGCCCACCAAAAAAAAACGTTTAACTTGTCCGGTGTCTCATCTGGCAGCTTGCGATTGGGCTTGCCGCTGCCCACGATGGAGCTGATGTGCCTCCACACGGACCAGCTACCGTCCCCCGGATGCGCCGCTCTACATCACTGCGGGTGTAGCGCCTAACAGCAGACCCCACTGCCCGGTTCAGGTCACGATACTCAGCCGACCCGTGGCAGTGCGCCGCCAGCGCCGCGCGGCGGCCGCCCATAAGCTCTCTAGCGTCACTAGGCACCGTTGTGGCGCTAGGGTTCCGCAGCCGCATGGTTTCGACACGAGCGCGGTTGTTAAAGATCGGTAAAAGCCATTGGTGTGACTTTGTGAAATTGGTTGGGGAGCCAATTGATTTTTATGACAATTCTTATCCGGGGTGCCATCGATTGAAAACAAAACTCATTGAGCGGGGAAGGGGGAGGGGGTGTATTCGAACGTTCTGGAAGTGCGCCTACATACATTTAATGGTTAAGCTTCGGTCTGATTGGGGGTGAAACCAATGATTGGGAGGGGAAAGATTAACGATTGGGGGTCAGTTGCCCCTCTTAGCGCACGCAAAATGACACATGGTAAAAACATTGAGGCTTTTAGAATAGCAATAGGAGAGCCAAACACAACACTCCGGTCAGCTTCTACGAAATCACGGTGAAAAGCATGTGGATCGATCCCGCGGAGACAACGAGAATGAACAGTGGTGTGCACTGCGGACGAGAGGAGGCAGGTCAACGAACTCACGGACAAATGTGTGAGGACTAAAATCACGAAATGTGGAGCCACAGCAGTTTTCAAGGTGAGCACAGTTTGACATAAAAAATGTCGAGAGTTGAACCAGAAGACGTAGTAGTAGTAACGAACTGAAACATCGAATAGTCAGTGATAAAATCACACAGGAACCTTTTCGCGAGGTTTTAGTCAGGTTTCCTAAAGTCTCAGTTAAAATCACCAAGTATGCACTGCACTGCTTTGCACTTCACGTGATGCAATAGCACACGCTGGAATTGATCTTCCTCTGGACGCTGGAATTGACCTTCTAAAGTCCGTCTTTAAGTCGGCCACTTGACGGCTGCGAGACCTATGCACGGCGGACATGACAAACTGACGATTTTTGTCAGGCCTCACCGGAGTCCACAACGTTTCGAGCTTGCTGTTGAGCGTGGCGTTGGCGTTAGTTTTCAGCAGTCTGATGTGTGTGCCGTCCCTGGCAGTCGGTGCCACCCCGCCGAACTGGTACTTGTCCGGTTGGCCAGCGCGGTATATCTCATCTCGACAAAATCAGTAGGCGGCTCGGCCTAGACGGTTTGAACCTGTTTGAGCCACGTCTCGGTAATCCCCATGACATCATAGTTGCGGTGATGAGGATGGTCACTCAGCCTCAGCTCCTTGCTTCTGTTTTATTGGACGTTGATGAGCTCAATTTGTATCCCAGAGCTCGAAGCGGGTGACAGGTATCCATTTCTGCGCCGGCTTCCCGGGCGCGCCGGCGCCTGCCGTGCCTCGTGCGGTGTGACAGATTGCCAGTCAGCTGATCGGCCGCCAGGAATGGCCGACCGAGAGCCCACGGGCACGCCCTCTGCCGGTGGCTGGTCAGCTTCAAGGTCACGCGGACCAACGCGGACCAACGCGGACCAAGGCGGCCCAACGCGGGCCGGGTATCGGAGGCCGACCGGCAGCAGCGGCGGGCGACCAGCGGGTGAGGAAATATGCACCAGGGCATCGACGTCGACAAGCAGCACGAGAACATGTAGCAGATCACAGTGACGAGCCGTCCTCCCCAGGCCTCTCATGATGAGAATGCTGACGATGAGGTGTAGTCTCGCTCACAAGCACACAAACACACTGCACACACACACGGATCAAGTGGCGGTGCGGACAGGGACGGGTGGAGAGCAACCGCGCCACGACAAGGGGAAGGTGGGGGTGCACTCGATCGTACCGAAGCGGCACTTCTTCGTCTGAAAGAGGCATCTTTGACTGATGGTCCGTTGAGCGAGGAATGGGGGCGCACTCGAGCCTTCCTGGAACTGTGTCTTACGCAGCCGGAGGGGCACCACCTTTCCATGGGGTGGGGTACACTCCCCCAGTGCAGCTCCCTGCATCCGCCCCTGGTTTGTATGGCTCGATGTATCAAGCGCAACAGGCATCTGCGCTACTGAGAGTCTTCGTTTCCCGCCATTTCCGTCGCATTGTCGTTACTAGTATCTATTGGTGTTCGCGCGGAGCATACACGTTTCCATGGAACAGCTGACCGTTATCAATTATGAAAGGTGTGGCCTAGCGCAGCCTTTTGGTGTACACACCATATGTGTAGGTTTCCGAAAATTATTGGGAGGGTAAATGCATCAGTGGACGAGCCCAATTGAATTGCAGGGGCATACGACTTAGGGTCTCATGCTCAAAGTTGAAATTATTGCGGCGGGGTGGGTGTGGGGGTGGGGGGGGCAAAGAAAACATTGAGAAGGGGAAGCAAGTGCCCTCCAAAATACATACCAAGCTACATTCCTGGTGCGCATGTCACACCGTGTACACCGATTGCCGATTTGCTTTAGATACTCAGGTGTTCATAGGCCGTCGACAGAAGCGCAGCCCGGGGGGGGGGGGGGCGGCCTTCCCTTGGCAACCAAAAATACACCATATCCAGGAAGAAATTTTGAGATTTTCGCCAGGTAAAACTATAAATATTCAGCGCGGTTTGCACGCCGAAAGCGGTGACTCCTTCATGACATTTTTTGTCTTCCACATTAAGAAAATCCTGATTGCTCCTGGCTATGGAACAGGGCCCTGGCAGTAACGAATTCAGATTCAGGGAGGGGGAGAAATGGCGGCATATGCCCCCCCCCCCCGCGATGGAAGGTGACACCCCCGGTCGGGAAAAGGCGCCCCTCTGAGATGAAAAGACGCCCCCTGGGAAGGAAAGGCGACCCTCCGGGAACTCCCGAGTGCATACCCATGACATTTGTCCGCCATAGACGCCCCTCGGCAGGAAAAGGCGACCCTCCAGATAATTCCGCATCAGCGCCCCTCCGCAGAAATGGTGGCCCTCCAGACAAGTACCTCCCCATAACAATTCCTGGATCCGCCCCTGGGCCCTGACACCCTCATAAGGCGAATCTACAGTGGATTTTCACTTTCACGCGCGGATATCAAAATACACGGAATCGGCTATAAACAAAATACATGCTCTCACGTCTCGCAAGTGGAGCGAGATAGAGCGAGCAGTAATGGCGTAATAAGTACAAATAAGCAGGGATGAGGAATTGTAATTTTTTTTACAACAGCTCTTTATAACCAAATAGTTTCTTTCAGCGACGCCACTGAAATCTAAGAAGAAGAAATACTGGCAAATAACGACACGCTTATCGATGTATGTGGAGGAAAGACTTCCTCTACAAGCTGGGACAGTGTTAGAATAATGATTTCTCGTTAGGTGTGAGATGTCGAAACGAGTACAGCAATATGTCAAAATCGCCAGGGAAATAATGCTGTTTAAAATAGTCCGGTCCTTAAAACCCAGTCTTGAGACAATTGCATACATGTAACTATTTTGCGTGTTTTCAGAGGTACCTAATTTGAGGATACCGATCAACGGAACGGTACAAATGCCTACGTAACTATAATATAACTGGTATTGTATACCAGTACCATTGTATACTATAACTGGTATTGTATAACAAAGCACATCATATGTAATCCCTTTACCTGTAATTACACCACGGGATGTTTGTTATCACGATCCCGGGTCATTTATGTTGAGCAAAAGTATGATACTAATACATGGGATACGGTTGGAAACGAGGCATGAAGACTTTACAAACAGGCACCAAGAAGCACGATGTTTATACTTTTTGCGGGAAGAATGTCGATTCAGTATTCATTTAGTGGTATATTCCACCCTATTTCACGAAAAATTCATCACTGAGCTGGGGGCATGACTGCCCGTTGACAGGACAAGTGGTATAGTTAAATTAGCGAGGAATGCGGTTAAAACCTTTTCGGGGAAACGGGAAATGAAACTATTGCAAAAATATATTACATAGATGTCAACCACGTTTATGTATCTATATATCATATTTCTGACATGCTAACAGCGCTCAAAAAAATAAATATTAACAACCAACATGTAACAAACCAACAACCAATAACCTCGGAGATCTTTCCCACCAATAGGTCATAAGTGTACCTGGTGCGTTTATGACGATATGAGGGGAAGAATCGAGTTTCTTTAAGACGAATAATGAAGATGCTTAATGCGCATGCGCATATCGCCATTGACGTCCAGTTTCTGGGATTGACGTCTTCCGGTCATTCCCGCGACCTTGGCGTGTTGTTCCGATTTGAGGGGGGAATGCCAACATTTAACATTTTGCCGCTTTGGCCGTGTTTGAATTCTGCGCAGCTGTGGGTGAGTGCAGTTAGTTATCAAGTTATGCGTGCCAAGAGTGAATTGGGTAGGCTAGTTTAGGTTATGTTAGGTTACGTCACGTTACCCCTAGTGGGAAAAAAAATCCCATGGGATTGACCCATCAAATTGCATGGGGTTGTCCTTGTCAGGATATGAAACATTCCCCATGAGACAATCGTGTGGGAATCCCATGCGGTTTCCTATGGGAATCTACCATGGGACTCCAACAGTCTCCGAGGGATTTTATACTTTTCCCAGTGTGAATTCTCCAGGGATTCCTACAGTCTCCGAGGGATTTTATACTATTCCCAGGGTGAATTCTCCAGGGATTCCCACTGAGAAATCCCAGTCGAGAAGCCCAGACCCTGATGGGATATATGACCCAGCATAAACCCCACTGGTCTTCCCAGAGCATGTTCATGCAAACAGGATGAAACGATGTACGACACGCATATTTTGAAAGACAAACAAACGATATTTGATGTATATTTATCGGGCGTTTTCGCAAGGTCAGCCAACATGTTGCATCTGTAGGGCGGCGAGGTCGGGGGCGGGGTCGGTGTGGGGGTGGGGATGGATGGGGGAGGGGTTGGAAGGGGAGGGGTTTGGAAGGGGGTGGGGAAGTGGGAGGGGATCATAGGGGTTGTCGGGTCATGTTGCGGTAGGGGAATCGGGGGGGGGGAGGGATATTAGTGGGGTTGGTAGGTGAGGGAGCGATTGGGATGGGTGGGGGATTGGATATTAGGGATTGGTAAAGGGGGGGTCTCGAGAGGGGGATTGGATATTAGGGCTTGGTTGGGAGGTGGTTCGGTCTCTGTCTAGCTGGTTAGGTCTTGAGTGGTTTGTCTGAGTAGCAGTCGTTTGAGTTTGGAGTGGTTGGTCTGAGTGGTCGGTCTGAATGGTGGCATTGTTGTTATGTTTTGTCTTGGAGTCTTGTGTGGTCGTCTTGGAGTCTTGTGTTGTCGTCTGAATGGTGGCGTTTGTGTTGCTGTCGAGAGAGTTTGTGTGGTGTAGTGTAATTGGGTCTCGCTCCACTGCGGTGCGCCCTTGACTTCGGAGCGACCTTCAGACAGTAGTTTCCGCACGGCCGCCGGCCGGCGGCCATGTTTGCTACGCTAACGGGCGCTGGGTGGGTTCTCCCGGCCCGTGCCGATCTCGTTTCCGGTGTCCCGCCGGCTTCCAGCCGGTGCGGCCCACAGCGAGCGGTGACCCTCGAGTCCACGCTGTAGTTTGTGCTGTCATCATGTGTCATATCATCTTGTCTTCGTATAGTCATCTTGTCAGCGCCCCGTAACTCGTTATCCTAACACAAATTTATATATAGCGAAGTCAAGTCTCTCACTTCGATACTTCCATTCGTGAGTGAACCTGGCTTGGTCGTGGCGCCAGGGATAGAGGAACCGCATGGTTGGAGAGACCTAGGAGGGGGGGTCAAAAGAGTAATGGACGGACATTGGAGTTGGAAATGCGTCCGTCACCGGCCCTCGTCCAGCTTCGGGGCGCTCTTAAGTGTTCAAGTCCCCGCTTGTTTCCCTCCATGTCATCCACCTGCATGCTCCCACGGGTCACCGGACTGGCAAATTGAGGGCCTAGGTAATTATCCTGGGTCAAATTTTGACAACGATGGGTTTCTGACAGCTGCATGCACACATCGGGCCCCAAACAGCCCCCACTGCTCCTTAAGTACCCTTAGCTAGGTCATGTACACTCACATGCATTCCCATTCATTCCGAACGTTCACTCCATTAATGACACATGTAAATGTTTGGCCCGCGATTTCCCTTCCAGTGGTATGTGCGCATTCAGCAAGTCTTACTTCCTCAGACCATTGCTTAGGCCTTTCTAGCCCAAAGTTAAATGTTAATTACCCATGCTTAGGTCCACAACTGTGACCCGCTGACGCGACACTGTTGGTTGGGAATGATAAGCTATTACTTTACTGCCTTCGAGGCTCGATGACACTGGGCTGCGACATTCCGTTAGTTTCTGATGGTCTTATGCTGGGCTTGAGTAATAATGGCCGACATACCTACACTTAAATGAGTCAGCGCCTTGCCAGGACTTGCATGCTCTAACTTGCAATCGGCGGGCACCCCCACAGGTGGTCCTGGGCCACAAATCGGTCGGGATGGCCCCCTATCGTCTTTCTAACCTATCCTGCCCGGGGTCATGGTCGGGAGACCCTCAAATCCCCTGCCTGTCCTATCCTTGTGGGCTTACGGAACGCCAAACTTCATCTCCCCTGTCTGTGCCGTAATCGAGAGGCCCAGGCCTACGGGAATAGCTGAGACGGGGAAGAAATACCAACCTGGCCGTTTTTGGCGGTTACCTACACTGTGCGCACAGATTCATCCCGACCCAAAATTGGGTGCCGCTGCCTGCGTGCCTACCCATGGACCCCGTCGGGTCTGACCACCCTCGGGATGCCCTTCCGCGCTCTGTGATCACCAGGCCGGAGAATTTGCGGCCTAGAATTTCTCAAGTTCTCCAGCTGCCTTGTGAATTATCCAGTCTTTTCGGCACGCTTTCCCAGGGGTTCAACCAACAGTGTTTCGTCATTTCCCCGTCTTCTATCTGCCCTCCTCCGTCTCCTCCAAAGAGAAGAGGGCAGATGCTCACGTTTGGGCCCATGGAAGTTATCGCCCGTGGAAGGCCGGCTTGCAGGCCGTCTCCTCGCTTATTGCGTCATTCGTCTCACGTTTTTCCGTCACAGACGGTAGTCAGGTTCGTCCTGTCCTGTCTTGCCGGCTAGCTTTACATTAAGTAACGGACGAACCCGGAATTAATTCCCTGCTAAATCCCTCATTCGCACCTAGTACGTTTCGCCACTTAATGGTCAGTGCACTGTTCGTTTCTCAACGACACCAACTGAAGGTTCCATTTAGACCTCCGAACGTTTATCCGATCCTTAACATTCAATGGCAATACATGTAATGACAGGTACATAGCCTGAGGGCGAGTTTCCAGCGATTCCAGGGTCAGCAACACTACAAGGTCAACTTTCAACTTTGTGTTCCCTTTAGCAACCGGTAATGTGCTGAGGGGCTCTGTGTCACCGTGACGCAATGCAATTGACAAAAGGGTAATACAAGGGAGCGTGGACGACCTTGTGTCGGGTCACGGGATTTGTTTGTTGTCATAGTTTGCTAGTGAAAGTTTCACTCCTTTCTGAGTGAAATGTTATCCCCGGTTCCATATATAATCAGCTCCTGGGTTCAGTTGGTCGGTACTATTTCCCGCACCATTTCAAGCAGATGGAAGTCTCGTAGACACGTGGTGCTATGGTTTAGTGACCCAGGGCCCGGGGAGAATGTACGAGTTTACCCTCAGCTAGCGGTTTCTGCCGCATCACTTCCCAAGGTCAAGGGCCCTCGATTCGGCGCTTTCGACCGGGCGACATGTTGATTTGGGAGCAGGTGTTTGGCGTTTGATTGGAGGGCGAGCGAGAGAGGGAGAGGGAGAAGGAGGAGAGAGTGGGACAGAGAGAGAGAGAGAGAGAGAGAGAGAGAGAGAGAGAGAGAGAGAGAGAGAGAGAGAGAGAGAGAGAGAGAAAGATGGTTTGACAGTAGTGAGCAAGAAGACCTGCCCTCCTCATTTACGGCTTCCCGGAACCACGTGGTTCCCCCCCCCGTCACCTAAACTCTTATCAGTAATGTTCGTGCGTGGTTATGTATTCTTTCCACCATTCAGTTATAAAGTATAAACATTCATGTATCATGCACAGCAACCTTGAACCATGCGTTTCCAAACGATAAACTTTCAGGTATCATCCACCAACCTTGAAACTATGCTCCATAAGAACCCTTGATCGTCACACACTTCGCCCCTCCCCGGGCAAACGGCTACCCATAACCGACCGCTGGGTGGTCCATCACATTCACAAAAAGACCGGTGGCGGACGGGTCACATGGTTTGCATGATGGGGGACGGGAACATTGCCACTCCCTGCCCTAGTTCACTCACATTTCGCGCTGTCAGCTTCGTTCTCGCTGTCTGGCAGGGGTGACTCAGTCGACCCGCACGCGGGCGAAATTCACAGTTTAACTCATCATGGTCCACATTCACTGCACTTCACCAGAGTTCGACTGCTCTTCTAGGGCAGTGTTCTGCCGACCATCTTGGGTGGTCTGCCCAACAACGACTCTTGGGTGGTCCGCCTCCGATGACTGCCTTGGGTGGTGTGTCTGCGACGACTGCCTTGGGTGGTCCGCCTCCGGCGGCTGCCTCGGGTGGTGTGTCTGCGACGACTGCCTCGGGTGGTGTGTCTGCGCCGACTGCCTTGGGTGGTGTGTCCCGACTCCCCCGGGGTGGCGCTTATAAATAGCCCGCCCCTGGGAGCGGCCGGCCCAAGATATCAGGCAACGCACGCCAAGCTCTTTGTGCCCCGTGGCCTGCCTGGTGCTGATGGTGCCGGCTGGTGACGCTGGTGGCTGGTGACTGGTGACTGGTGACTGCTGGCCTCTGATTGGCGGTTGGCAGTTCCGGCTGTCCAGAGCGGTGGCTGCTTCTAGGCTACTGGGTCAGGCTGATACCGCGTGGCTGGGCGGAAGTCACTGCTTGCATTCGCGGCAGCTCCAAGTGGCCGCTATTGACAATGTGTGGGCGTATCGGCGACAAGTAGGCTTCGTGTTTGAGTAGCTTTTCACAAATTTATCTGCACCTGCCACGGGTTTCCGGTCGCGGCGGCTGGATGTCTCGTGTAGTCGGGCCGCATGGCAACCGCATGAAACTCCGTATTGAAAATGTAAGCCGTCTTCGGCTATCTGCTTATCGTCGTAGAAGGTCGTGACCTAGTGGGTCACCCCGCCGTGGTGGGCCGCCCCGGTTGTGGGTCGGCGGCACGCCGGAAGCAACACAAACGCCACCATTCAGACGACAGAAGACCAAAACTACTAGAGACAGACAAACACCCTAACCAATCCCTAAGATCCAATCCCCAAATACCACTCCCCCCCCCCTACCAACCCCTCCTATCACCCCTCCCCCTTTCCCCTACCAAGACATGACGACACAACAGCTATGACCCCTCCCCCTCCCACACCTACACACCCCTACCCCCCCCCCCACCACCCCTACCAACCACTCCCACACCTATCCCCCATCCCCCCACACCGACCCTGCCCCCGACCTCGCCGTCCTACACATCTCAGCCACTCCCGGCGCTCATATACTCCTTACTTTTTCAGTTGGCAAGCAAAATAATAGCAGAAAGTAGGCCTTCAAGTGGGATAAGATATAATGAAGAATAAAGCTAAGCTTCAGAAAAACAAAGTTAACCTAGTCTAAGCTTTTGATTAAAAAAAATCAAAAGGGTATTATTGCTGCTTAAGGTATCTACAAGATAAGCTTTGCACACATTTTACCTCCATGAGGCAAACAAAGGGTTAGGTTTGGTTAGATTAGGTTGGGTTAAACTTTTCCCTTTAGACCAGACATAACATTCCAGGAAAAAAAAATGTACAAACACGTCTTTGAACACGATGAAGATTATGGAACCATTCGCTCTTGTGGAAATTTGTCAAAATTTTGATATTCTTCATGATTTTCTATTCCTTTTTTGAAGAAAAAAAAGTTTAAAAAAAAAAATTAAAACGAACTTGCGTGTTTGCATGTTGCAAAGAAAAACAGAAAAATTTGAAACAGATATTTTTCATTTATAAAAACATGTTTTTCTTCAAAAGCAGTTTGTGGTAGTTTAGGTTAGCTTAAGTCAGGCTTTAAAAAAAATCTTGAAAAATAGCTAGGTTAGGTTCAGTTAACTTAGTTTAGGTGTTCTTAATTTGTAAGAAATTCGAGAAAACAAATGTTCAGAAACTTCACTTTAAAAACGTTTTCTTGCATAGAAGGTTAGGCTAGGTTAGGTCATGTTGCATTTTTCCTGATTTTGAACCTGACTTTTCATGCTATATTATCCAATTCCAAGCCCTTTCATGGGTGTTATTTTGCCTCCCAACTTAAAAGTATGCATTTGCAGAGGAAATGAGTTGTCACATCACAATCTTGTTAAGCACATTCATGAACATTGCATTAGAAAAAGAAATTCCAAGAAATCGAAAATTACCTGGAGCTACAAATTTACCTAGGTACATATCTGCCTATCACAATCATGATCAGCTCTCCAAATCATCAGTTCCAGCCTGCAGTAGCATTTCATTTAGACATCAACTACCGAGCCAGATCATGGCAGCACTACTAATAATCCTGCAATATGTCGCTATAAGCCAATCACATCACCCCACAACAGTTTATAACAATTTTGTGTGCTTGATGATTGTCCACGTGCCTTTTCAGGTTCTTGCCTTGCTCTCAAACGCACAACCGTTACCATCGTCAATAGTTCGTAAGATAGAAGGCTAGCCCGTGTGGACCTGACACAAAATATTCAAACAGACCGGCCGCCGTCTAACTGCCAATCACAGTGATGCCATCGAAATAGCGGCAGCTGATGGTTGGTCTGATGACTGATCCTCCATTGTGAAGATTGTCAATGCCGTTCGAGCCATTGTTCTGGCTGTTTCAGAACCACGTATTTTACTTGACATATTGAGTGTCTGCATGACTGATTAAACTCTTAATTAATTATTCGTTGGTCTTGGTGCAGGTTGCTATACCGCACGTGAAATCTCTTAGACCAGTCTCTCGGCATGTATAGGCACGGTTGCCCACAAGGGGAAGCCTCGTGGATGCCTGAGGGATCCAACACCTAAAAGTCGTAACGGGGTTCTGGTACGCTATACGGAACTGCCCACATTCTACGATAGGACTGTTCTGGTTTTTCCATGGATTCTGTATATTTCAATGGGATTTGGTTTTGATCTTGAGACAATCCAGGTTATCCTCCATGGGGCATATGGGATCCAATATGTCCCATGGAGAATAAATGCCAATCCCATGAAATTTTTTCGCTAGGGACGCTACGCTAGGTTAGGTTAGTTATCAAGTTATGCGTGCCAAGAGTGAATTGGTTAGGTTAGGTTAGGTTAGATTAGTTTAGGTTAGGTTGCGCTACGTTACGTTAGGTTAGATTAGGTTAGGTTATTTCGCATTAGGTAGGTATGGACCGATCCAATTTGGCTAAAACTGACGGTTTTCCCGTATAGATTTCGCTTGGTTCTTTTACCTACAGGTTTTCCAAGCAGCTTGGTTTTTCCATTCTCAGGCTTTTCCAAGCGTTTTGGTGAAATGCGCATGCGCATTAGGCATCTTCATTTCCTCCTTATTCGTTATAAAGAGGTTCCATTCTTCCCCCATATCGTCATAAACGCGCCAAGTACCATTATGACATATTAGTCGGAAGAACGTCCGAGGATTTGCTGTATGGGCATGGATGATGTACGCCTGGATTGGAAACTCCGCGTCGGCGCCTTTCATCTGCGCGTATCAGTGGCACCAACCTGCCACCTATCGGAGGGTAAGTAAAAACACGGAAACGCGATCAGTTTTAGGCCGTGCGCCTATGGTAGTTCTGGGTACGCATTTCGTATTTAAATTGTTTTCCAATTGATTCAGGCACCCCAAGAGGATTGCATCTGCCTTTCATGATACAGAATTGATCAAGGAACCTTACCATTATTTATTTATTGATGTATTATGCTCAGTTCCGAAGTTGTCGTGATGCGAAGTGAATGCTTCTGTGAGAGGAAACCCATTTCGCGGAAAGGGTTGGCCCACCGATGTTGATTTCTTAAAAGGATCGGAGGGATAAAGTACACGAAGGCAATAGGCAGACCAAAATTAATAGGGGGGGGGGGGGTCACATTCCATAGGCTCACATGTTAGAAGTTGAAATTATTGCGGGTGGGAGGAAGCAAGCATTGAGGGAGAAGTTTCACCCTCAAAGATTAGAATGAGCGGTTCTGCTTTCGCCCCCACCCTCCTTGCTCTCTAGATTTTGGCTGATATTTTCCAGTGGAGTGGTTTACACAACTGAATGGGAGAGTACAGATTTCGGCGTCCGCACCAATCCGCAAAGAGGATTGAGCGGAAGGATACAAGCCCCTCCCTCTTCACCATACCACTGACAGATTTATGATTTTGCCAAGGTGGCGTCATTTCTCCAGAAGGGCGGCTCTTGGTCCAACACATTTGGACTGGGTACACTCCGATCTCCCAGAGGGGCACCATTTGTTTTTGTCTGAGGAGTGCCTTTCGCCGAAAAATTCGCGGCGTGCGTTCTGACTCCCAGAGGACTGCCGTTCCCAGGCCGAGGAGCGCGTTACGCTGAGAAATTCGAAGGAGGGGTACACTGGAACCACCAAGGGAGGCGCCTTCGGGTCATAAGGGGCGCCACTTTCGCTTCCTCCCCCTTGGATCAGCCCTCGCAACATACCCTAGCTGGCAACGTCACTCGCCGATTTGCTACCACTTGCCAGTCGTTCGACTCAGGGGTGTCGTTTTATATACCTTTGAGGGGGAACTACCGCCTCAATGTTTGCGTAACCCACCTCCGCAATTATTTCAACTTCTAGCATGGGAGCCAATGGAATGTGCCTCCCAATTAATTTTGGTCTGCCCATTGCCTTCATGTACTTTGCCCCGTCCAATCATTTCAGGATAAATATAAAAATTCAAGATAAAGATCATCAAGATATCAACATCGGTGGGCCGACCCTTGGAGCGAGATGGGCTCCCTCTCGCAAATTTCTTCACTTCGCACCACGACAACTTCTGAACGGAGCGTAATAAATAAATAAAGAAAGAACGGTAAGGTTCCTTGATCAATTCTGTATCATGGAAGACTGATGCAATCTTCCTGGGATGGCTGAATCAATTGGAAAAAAATCAAATACGAAATGCGTACCCTGAACTCCCATAGGCGCACGGCCTAAAACCGGCCGCGTTTCCGTGATTTTACTTACCCTCAGCGGGGTGGTGGGCCGATACGCAAACAGCTGTTGGTTTCCAATTCAGGCGTACATGATCCATGATATGGGGTTGTAAATGTAAAGTGGTATATTATAATTATACCAGAGAACTATGCGTCTAGAATGATATTCTACTAGCTAGCTAATAAAAAAATGGTTCATGTTCTAATGCAAACATCATATTAACTTATTTGAACTAAGAAATTATCAATTAATTTATTATTGATTAAATACTTTTCAGTTCATGTCTAGTATTTTGTAGTTCAACCAGGTGTTACAATTATACTAGACAGGACCTTCATCGACCTGAAGTGACCAAGTTACCGATGTAAATACACATCTTGGTCTCACGGCGCTCTGCTTTCAATTAGGTTAGAGATCTTGGGGAGGACTGAGCACGCCTGTTGAGTCTCGGATCGCATAAGCGTCGTGGGGGAGGTGAGTTACACTACCTGGTGTGGTTATACACTGTCTCGGTGCTGCACGCATTGTGAAGGCAAGACAGGCGGCTTTCATGTAATAGGCAGGTAGGTGCCTACCTCAACCTAACTGGCGCCCAATTTAGGTACATAGGTGGGTTGGTAGGGGAAGAGGGGGGGGGGGGTATCTGAAAACCTTCTGTTTCCTGAACACCTACATTTGGACGTCTCCCACATCATGTACAGCACATAAATAACAAAAAGACAGTGGTATTCATAAATGATGGACCTGTCTCTACCAAAATATGAGGTCTTGTCGCATAGTTCTACCTATTCTTTGTGTGCGGAGCTTGCAAAGTTCACTGGCACCATTTTAGGCTTCCAAGACCAGTTGGCTCAAGGAAACCATAAGGAAGTGACTTTCAATATTTTTTTTACAATTACACCAGCATTTTTTAGTGGCTACTAATAGCTTGTACCACAACAGCTACAGTGAGGTAATCCTGCACATTTTTGTGTTCAGAATATGGCACACCACTACAAAATAATTATCTGTTTTAAAGTTGCTCTTTACAAGTGGTTAGAGGATTTTCATTGAAAGGAACTGTTTGAATATGGATAGCTTGTTCATTTTTGTGTTCAGTAAACACAGTACAATTACTGGTTCAGCCATACAGAAGCAGCAGTAGAGCTATTTGTTGCATAATGCCTTAAGTGGTCAGACCCCCCCCCCCCTTCTTCCCCTACCTACCTAGGTGCTTACTTAGGTAGGAGCAACCTACACTGCACATAAAATCTGGTAAACTTGTATCTAGTTTCCTACCTACTTTAAGGGTAATCTTTAGGTTCTTGGAATTGCTTCTGTAAATACAATGTTTGTGAATGTGGTTAACATGATGTGACCACTAATTTCCTCTGCAAATCAAAATGAGTGCTTTTCAGTTGACAGACAAATAACACCAAAAAGGGACTTGGAGTTGGGTAATTTAACATAGTCAAAAGTACTATTAAAAAGTAGCAATGTAACCTAATATACCGCATCTCACCTTCCATTGAAGACACATTCTTTAAATGGGGAACATTTCCAAATATTTTTTCTCCAAAATTTTCAACTTAAAAACCTAACCTAACCTAACCTGACCTAGCATAATCCATTTTTGAAGAACAATTGCATTAACACAAATGTAATACAAATATTTTTTTTACAACGTAATAGAAAAGCCTAGCTGAACCTAACCAGTATTATTGTGCTTTAAGTTGGTAACAAGACAAGTTTTTACTCACATTTTCCTCCATAAATCAAACAAATGGGTTGGGCTCGGTTAGGTTGGGTTAGTTTATATTTTTTAAGTTGGACAATTCTTCAAATATAAAGGATTTTGTTTTTCTCAACAGCAGCTTATGTTAGTCTAGGTTAGGTTGGGTTAGGCTTTTTATTTCAAATATTTTCAGAAAATAAATTGCCTAGAATACTTGTGCTTTAATTTTTTTGTGATTTTTTTTCTCCAAAGGGAGGTTAGCATAGGTTGGGTTAGATTATGTTGCATTTTTATTTTATTTTTTAAAACATTTCTTTTTATGCCATGTTACCTAATCCAAAGCCCCTTTTTTGGTGTTATTTTGCTCATAACCTCAAAAGTAAGCATTTTCACAGGAAATTAATGGTCCATTATCTTAGTCATATTCATCAGCATTGCATTGGAATACAATATTCCAAGAATTCATGAAACACTTTAAAGCACAAGTTTACCACCTAACCTAACCAATCCTAACTCTTTTGTTTACTTCATTGAAAAGGGGTCTTGTTGTGTTTAAGGTATACACAAGACACATTTAACACACATTTTACCTAACTGAAGCAAGCAGAGGTCTGGTTTGGTTTTGTTAAGTTAGGTTAGGTTAGGCATTTGTCTTCAGTAAAAAAAAATAAAAAAATAATGGAAATGTATTTAAAAAATCAATATTTTCTTAAAAAGCAGGTAAGGTTATATATAGGTAAGGTTAGGTTATATTAAGCTTGTATTTAATTTTAAAAAGTTTCAACAAAATTGGTGGAAAATATTCCATTAAAAGTGTTCTCACATGGAGGATTATGCCAGGTTCAGTTTGGTTATGTTGCATTTTTCTCTTTATTTTGAACATTAAATGTATGCTATATTGCCCAACAACAAGCCCATTTTGGATGTTATTTTGTCTCCAAACTGAAAAATATGCATTTGCAGAGGAAATAGGTGGTCATCAGGCAAACTTTATGAAGACATGAACATAAAGACTATGTCTTTATGTCAAACAATATTCATAAACATTACATTGGATAAAATTAAAATAATTTAAAATTACCTTGAACTGCAATTTTACTGGAAAATGTGTGTAAAACTTGTCTAGTGAACCATAAAATGTAATATTTTATATGGATTTGGTATGCATCTTGCCATATTTCATGCTCTACTATGACCATTCTGCATTGAAGCTTATTTTCTTTCATCATTTTTGTCAATGCCTACTTTGGGTCTTTTAAAAATCATTTTCTGACCAAGCCCATTGCAGGCCAAAACTTGTCAAATTTGTGCTTTAAGGTAATTTTTGAAGTCTTGAAATTTATTTTTCCAATGCAATGTGTATGAATGTGGTATGACCAATCCTTTCCTCTGAAAATGCTTACTTTTCAGTTTGTAGGCAAAATGCCACCAAAAAGGGACTTTGGGTTGGGTAATATAGCATGCAAAATATTGCTGAAATATGAAAAAGGGTAACATAACATAACCTAAGCTTGCCTGACCACCCATATAAAGATACTTTGGACAAAATGTGGATAATTTGTTACTATTTTTTTAATGCAAATGTTCAGATAAATAAGACCCATTCTATCCAGCCTAACATGCTCTTGAAGTTTTTATTTTACAAATAAGAAAATACTTCCAAGTTACAAGAACAACCTAACCTAACTTAACCAAGCAAGACCAAGTAAGCAACCCTTTGCTTGCTTCATGGAGCTAAAATGTGTGTTAAACATTTCTCATGAATACCTTAACACGCGCCCTGGAGGGCCTCTGAGAATTACGCGCACTGGAGGGGGGGGGGCGGATTCCGCCCCCCCCTAAGATCTCGGCTCCTAGTAAAGCTGGAGGAACGAAATTTGCAAGGTGGATGGGCACGGTAGTGAACTCTATTGTGTGCAATTTTCGTGACCTTAGGTCAATATCTTCAAGGTCAAATTAGGTCAGATTGGCAAAATTTTCCGGTTTTGCGTGGCTTGGCTTGTCATCGTTATGGATCGCTGTGATTGTGTTTAAATGCTCAAAAATTGGCATCAATGATGTTTTGGACATTGCTAATGATGCAATGCAGATGCTAGACCCAACATTTGACCTCAGGTCACCTATATAGCACCACTTTATCAGGTCAGTTACCTGTTTCAGTTACCGGAACCGGCCGCCCGCCCGACTGCTCCGTCGGGCAGCTCGGAGCAATCGGCTTCGTGAAGAAGGGAGTGAAGTACATGAATAAAGTATGGAAACGCAATGACAAATACTACAAATGACAACCAGTAGTGCATTTATGGCAACATTCCAGTTGATCAAGTTTTGTTCCATTAACCTGTCATGAACTTCACCTGACTTGACCTTGGTGACCTAACATGACCTTGAAACTACACAGCATATCAACATGCATCAAACAAGTCGCTAGTGTTGCCTAGAACACTTCCCTTCTGTCAGTATACTGGAAGCGCATCAGCGCCGATTTTTGTGGTCTGGCGCTATAACATTTTTTGATTTTAGCGGCCCCTAACTCGAAAAATGTTCTGCCGATTTCCATTTTTCTTGCTTTAAACAACGCGCCGTTCATTTGTAAGCAGGTACACCGAAACTCGCGTATATCGACTGGTAAAATTTGCAGTTACTTTCGAAAAACCGGAGGGGTGGGCGGATTTCGCCCCCCCCCCCTCCAGTGCGCGTGTTAAAGCACAATAATGCCAAAAACTTTGTGTTTTATGGTCTTACTTGGAGTTTGAGGACAAAAAGTTTGAATATGATACACATAATGGTAAATTGTGATGAAGATGTGACTCATTTTGGACAGAAGTGCTTACCTTTCAGTTGGTGAGCCAAATAAACCCTAAAAGAGGGCTTTGAATGAGGTAATATATTATGAAGAATAATGTAAGAGGTGAGAAGCCTAATATAATCAAACACTACCTTGCCTGCCATCTTTTTCAGATATTTTGAATGTCAAAATGTTTAACTTTCCCCCTCCAAAAAAAACAAGTTCATGTTCTTCCTCCTTCCTATGAAACCTGTGGGAAAATTGATAATCTCTCTAAAAAAAACTTCCATGAACCTTCCAAACTTCCATGTCTCATGAATACCTTGAAGCACAATAATGTCAAAAACTTTGTGTTTTAGGATGTTATTTGGAGTTTGAGGACAAGAAGTTTGAATATGATACACATAAATGTAAATTGTGATAAAGATGTGACCAATCATTTTGGACAGAAGTGCTTACCTTTCAGTTGGTGAGCCAAATAAAGCCTAAAAGAGGGCTTTGAATGAGGTATTATTATCTGAAGAATAATCTAAGAGGTAAAAAGCCTAACATCAAGCATAACTGAAACTGCCCTCTTTTTCAGACTTTTTGAATGTCAAAATGTCTAACTTTGCCCCCAATTTTTTTTTACCTTCTTACTCCTTCCTATGAAAACTGCAGAAAAATTGATAGTCTTAAAAAAACTTACAAATTTTCCACATTGAGAAACCTAAAAATACCTAGTTAAGCCTAACATGGCAAATGAATATGTGCTTTAAGGTGTTTTATGAATTATTGATCTTCAATGTAATATTTGTATGAATTGCTGGCCCATATTTTTTTTGCTCTTCACACATGAGTATCTGAATTAATCCTGTTATGGGTGCAATATATCACAATAAGGCTGATGAACCCTAAAACCCCAATAATCAATCAATAATGCAATATTTGTGAGCATGACTATTGCTTACTGAATGCATGTTTTTACTGAGATTACTGTTAGCTGAATTGCTTACATTTTAGTTGGCAAGCAAAATAATACCAAAAAGAGGCTCAAAGTTAGGGAAGATGGCATAATGTAAGTAATGGAGCAGCCTAATGTGGTCTAGCCTCACCAAGCTTTTTAGGAAAAGAATCTAATAAATTTGGAACATTTAAAACAATTTTGTACTCAATTTTCCAAATATAGAAACCTATCCCAACCTGACCTAACCTAGCCTAACCTGCTTTTGAAGAACAATTTCCTTTTTTCAAAGGAAAAAATATAGATTTTTTAACCTTACAAAATGAACATTGTCTAGACTAACCAAACTAAGCTCCTTTGTACCCTTCATGAAGGTGAAATATGTGTAAAGCTTGTTCCATGAACACATTGAAGCATAATAATACTCCTAGCCTATCCTGCTGTAGCCTAGCCCAACCTCTTTCTCTACCTTAAAGGTAAAGTATGTCTAAAGCATCTTGTAAACACCCCTAGCTACAATAATAACCCCTCCCCCCATGGGGACGAGTGGTCTAGGGGTAAGATGCTCGTCTCACAATCGAAAAATTGTGGGTTCGAGTCTCACCTGTCGCTACTCTTCGCCCGCAACCAATCGGCGTGAGAGATTGGCGACGCTATGTGACTCAAGGGTCGACGTGTCGTAAAACCAATAACCAACCAACCAATAATAACCCCCAAAAAGATGTGTTAAGACCAACCTAGACTAGTTGGGTTTTTTAATGCCAACTTTTTGTTTCATTTTTTGCTTTCCAACCAAACAGCTTTTCTCATTCTCAATCTGGAGAACTCCGTAAGCTGCAAATTTACTGGTTATGCTCATTTAGGTTAGTTTTTGGGGGTTTCATTTTTTTGTCTGGTTCTTGGTGTCAAAATTCTTGAATTTTAGTTTCTGGAAAAAGAGGTTAGGTTGGTGTTGATTCCATAACAATATCTTGCATTATTCTTTATCATATATTACTCCACTGAAGCCATTTTTATCTTCTTTTGCTTGCCATTGAAAGATAAGCATTTGCAATAGAAATTAGTGGTCACATTGTCTTAATCATATTAATAGACATGGTATTCAAATATATTGTTCCACAAATTTACAGTGCACCCTAAAATGCAAATTGACAAAATTTGCATGGGGGAGGGCACAGTTCTTCAGAGATGTGCCTTCAGCAAAACATTGAGTAGTTGGGGGTGCACTGGAGCATGCTGAAAAGATGCCTTTCCATCTGAAAGGGGTGCCTTTTCTTCTGAGGAGGCACTGAATCCACTGAAAAAGGGGGTTGTTGCACTCAAGCCTTCATGAAATGGCACTAGGATTCCAGCTTGCTGATAAGATACCAAAAGCTCAAAGGAAGGTGCAAAAAATATGTTCTGATGTCACGGAGGAAGAAGGCTCACGTACATACTTTCCGGAAAATGTGGTACTGGATAAGGTTCTGTGTATTTGAGAAACTACACAGGCACCGCTGGTGCATCACTGCAAACACGCAGATCACTCCATACAGAAATCAAAGGAAGCAGCCTGTTTGTTCTGAAGAACTCACAGACCATGCAACATAGAAAATGTCAACAAGTTGAAGATACTCAACTTTATCTTGCCTGTGAAGTACTTAGAACATTGATTTTTTGTCAGCGCAGAGCAAGTGTTTTAGTCAATTGGGTGAGATATTTATGTTCAGTGGGGAAGATAGTCTCCTCATGTTCAGTGGGGAAGATAGTGTGTGCAGATAGATTCCTGTACAATATTGGACATCTCCATGTGCAAAGCTCATTCTGCAGTGAGTTCTCATCTCGTTTATTCGGTAGCGATGATTTTGTGTGACGTGGGCAACTATCTGCCTTGAAATTTGTATGGTTACCGGTTGCCAATTCCTATGTGAAGAATTTGCAATGTTGGTTCATTTATTGCTTGTTGTATGCAAGGCATTATGAATATGCACAGTATATGCTTTTAAAATAACCTTCATTACAGTGATTCAAAAGTCTGATGCATTGTATCATGTTTGGGACCATTGTAACCATTGTACCTATGGTTGCAGTCAAAGAAGTGAACTTATGTGACCATGGGTTGTACTTGAAATATAATATGATTCATCAGACTTCTGTATCATTGTAAGGAAGGTGATTTTAAAAATACACACTGCGATGTTTAATTTCGTAGTAATGCAGCACACATTTTAGTATCTAGTCTGTAGTGGTTCTGTCCTTCATACTAGGCAAAAATAACAAATGTTGCCAGCAATCACTCATCCCTAATCACAATCACATATGTGATGATCTGGTCACATGTCTAGAAATGTGAGTCACATGTAGTCCTGACGGGAAATTGCATTTAGCTTGATTGCACATGTTGTAAATTTTACTGAAAATCCGGAAATCTCGTAGAAAATATCGGGGTTTCCCGGTACTATCACGCATAGTGGAGCTCGAGCTTTCGTTGCACAGGAATAAACTGAAAATGAAGCAACACCTCTATTCTTGTGATGCCAGCAATAATATGACATCGGGGACGGGTGGTCTAGGGGTTAGATGCTCGTCTCACAATCGAAAGATTGTGGGTTCGAATCTCACCTGTCGCTACTCTTCGCCCGCGACCAATCGGCGTGGGAGATTGGCGACGCTATATGACTCAACGGTCGACGTGTCGTAAAACCAATAACCAACCAATAATATGACATCACTCTTTTTTATTAGGAAAATATCCTCAACATTTTTAGGTGAAGAGAATAGTATGCATCTCGGAGTGTTTTTAACATGATTATAATCCTTCCCTTGTGCAAGACAATCAATTGAAGTGTGTTCCATGCCAAGTGTTGAAATGCAATGTCGACTGGTGATCTGACCTGCATGTAGACGATAGCCACGTCGGAGTCGCGGATTCGCACCCAAGTATCTCCAAGACTATTTGAGCGGGAAGGATACCGCTGGGATGACTTGAATTGCTACCCATTTAGTGCGGATATGCCTAAGAAGCAAAACACTCAAACGTTTGGCTGAATTAGGTGCCCATTTTATGGCTCTTTCTTTCATGCCATTCTGCCAAGTTTTGGACAGTAGTAGGCAATGTATGCTCGTTTCAAGCAGTTTCAATTGCGTTTTCCATTTACATGCTTGAAATTAATGCAGTCGTTTTTGTCTAGCACTTGGGTACAAAGACATGACTTCTGTTTCCCACAGCCTTGTGCAGCGGAGGCAATGAAGCGAAAGATCAGCGCGTATCTTCAGCATCATAATTTACAGGATATCTCCAGGAGCTTATACATCATCTCTGTTGCAGTTAATCTGTTCTCGTCGACATCGTCTTCCACTCAGACTAGTACATAGCTGTTCGTGAATTCGTGAGGATGTTGCTGCGTGTGCTGCAAAGCAGGAACATGGCTGTGCCCAGCCGCCTTACCCTGCTGACGTGGACCCGCTACCGCTCTACTGGGACAATTCCCTACAGGCCCATAAAAAAGCTGATGGTGGCCAACAGGGGTGAGTATATACTCTGATGAGTTAAGTTAAAATGATGCGGGATGCATGACTGTGGGATTAAAATGATGCTAAGCTGCTTCGTTGATCCTGTTGCACCCTCTCCGTCTGACCTGAGACAGCTACTTGGAAATGTTCTGAAGCATTCACACGCACAATACTAAGTTCGTCGAATCATCGAACAAAATTTACTGAGCCACATGTTTGAATTATCCACAAGGCTAGGGGTTTGCAACAATATATGGATTCCATACCCGTGAACGGCGAGTTGCTAGTTGTGTGTTTTCTCAAGTGGCCAGCAAAAACAGTTGGGACATGGCGTATTGTGACGCGGCTGCATGAAGGCGACGGCGTGGCCGGGCGTGCGCCGCTGGAATGGCCTGGTGCTCGCCGTCAGGAGAGATCGCCATCCGCGTGATGCGAGCCGCCACCGAGCTGGGAATCCGCTCGGTGGCCGTCTACTCGGAGCAGGACACCATGCACATGCACCGGCTCAAGGCGGATGAGTCGTACCTCATCGGCAAGGGACTGCCGCCCGTCGAGGCGTACCTCAACATTTCCGAGATCATCCGCGTGGCCAAGGTCAGCTGGTGCGCGCTGTCGCAGGTGGTCTGTCGCACCCGCGCGTGGGCCTGCATGTGCACGGAGGCTGACCTGTGCTGGCGAGCAATGTGCGGTGGTAGTGTTGGCCGCGGTTTGTTTGGGGATCAGGCGCGATGTTGTCAGACGGACTGACTGGCCGTCACATCTGTGCGATCGAGCAGATTAGGCAGCCGAGTGCTGGGAGACGTGGACACGCTTGGCGGCAGGGGTGCGGTGCAGTCGTGATTCTGTGTCGGGGGTTTCCCGACTGTGTGATCACTTTGTGCCGGCAGGGGTGGAGGTAGGAACGCATTAAAGGAGCACCGATACTTTTTGTGGCGCATTGCGCATGTTTCACGTGATCAGGAAACAGCTTATTGACAATGGTAGATACAAATTTCAGTTCTAAGTCTCCTCCCCACCCCAGTTATTTGGCACGCTTGTGAACGCAAACTCTGAAAGAGGAGGCTGGTGGCTGTCAGTGTCCTGCGGTTGGTTTTCCGTGCAGTGGAGAGTACCCTCCAGCCCCCTTCCGTGGAGTGGAGGGTATCAGCGGATGACGACACAACCCGCAATCATGTATAATATCGAAGGCGAGGCAGGCGTCAAATACAGCCACCACTGAAAACATGATACTTTTGTAAACTCTTGATGACATTCTAATTCTAGAAATTATGGACCATTATCGAGCACGATTTGCCAGCTGCTTACGGTGGAGTGTTGTCCTAGCATGTCTTATGAAAACGGACTCATGAAGTTGAACGAAGTTGGTTCTCTCTTAACCCTCGCCAGCACTTCCGATCTCCCCATCCTAGAGCGCACTTGGGAAATGGCTCCCTCGACAATTATATTCTGATTGAAATAGAGCTTCGCGACAAGGACCGATAGATTGCTTGACCTCTTAACTATCAAATGCTATCCTGTGTGACATTCTAATTCTATATGCTAGCGGTGCAGGTCGGGTCGACCAAAAATATTTGGGGCATATTCGGATAAAAATGCGTTCTATCAAGTACCAAACAGAATCTAACACGGTTAAAGGCAAGACAGAACAAGATTGGATTACACAGCTTTCTGGCTTTGCAATGATATTCAATTTTACCCGTTCAGGTGGGTCACATTCCAGGTCAGATGAACGTGTATTATATTTATCGCTCAACCGATGCCAATGCCGTTTTACAGATCCTGAGTCACATTTTTAATCAACACACTCCAATGATCGTTTAGTGCTTGCTGCATGTGAAGCATGATTATACGCAGTAGTTTTTAAAACGACTCTCCTTGCAATGATTACAATACGATGTCTCCTGTTTGATGCGCTTAATCAAGCTTCCGAATCATTGTAAGGAGAGTCATGTTAAAAGTACGTACTGTGGCAAACACACTAATGATGGTATGCATCGAACTTAGCGAATAGCTACCTTAGCTGACATACAAGGTCAAGTGAGGCCAACGCAGGTCAGTAACCTTATTGGCCTTGAAATACTGGCACAATATTCATTGCAACCCCGAATGCATTAAAAATATGCGGCAATACGAACACGACTTATGTCATCCAAAAGCATGACAAAGTCAGGTCAGGTGTGCATTGGAGTTGTATTTTGAGGTGAGCCCGTTATGAACCTTTCACTCGCTGGGTCTCGCTCTGCTCGCACTAAGTTCACAGTGTTATTTGTTATTGTTGCTCGTGTGATACACAATGGAGCACATACTGGTGTCACGTTGCAAGTCGTGAGCGGACAACGGACCTGTGCGTCGCTCCTGCCCAACCGCCCAGTGCGCACACGTCGCTCCTGCCCAACCGCCCAGTGCGCACACGTCGCTCCTGCCCAACCGCCCAGTGCGCACACGTCGCTCCTGCCCAACCGCCCAGTGCGCACACGTCGCTCCTGCCCAACCGCCCAGTGCGCACACGTCGCTCCTGCCCAACCGCCCAGTGCGCACACGCACTCAAGGTCGGCGCTCTGTGGCCTCGCCGGCGGTTGGATATCCGGTTTCACGCGCGGTAGTCTCTCACTGGGTGAGACGACCGCACCCAACTGCGTTCCACTGTCACGATCAACGGAAAACTGGACCGCCCGGAGCCGTATCCGTAACACGGCTGAACACCGGCTCATTTTGCCATGCGGTCCGCATTTTTACCTCAGCGGATGCACTTGTAAAATTATGCATCCCTGGCCAGATCAGGTTTGGTCCTGCCAGTTATCAAGAGCTGATACCGCATCATATGTTCTTTTGTTGAATCTGCTTGGAATACTAAAACATAATAGCGACATAGCAGGGACGGATACAGAGGGGGCACTGAGGACATGGTGCCCTCTGGGTGCCCTCCCTCCGTGGAAGTGTGCCCTCCAGCCGGGAAAGGCGTCCCTGCAGTAGGGTTCGAGTGCACCCCCATCCCCACCCCCACCCCGCCCGCTCAACGAACCACATAAGGCTTCGAGTCTTCATTTATCATCGAGGAAATGTGCCCCTCCACATGTTAATTCATGGGTTCGCCCCGGCGACATAGGTACGGTATAAATTGACTCAATCGCATGCACGGAAATCCCGACTCGACTTCGACTTTGCCTTGTTACCTCGCGCCTGTAGACAGGCCAGACTGACGGTCTAGATCCTGGGTGAGAACCATTTCCGTCTACCGCACTCTACTATACTTTACGCACGTCTTGCACAGGCTACTGGCCACGCTGCACTTATTACCACCGGCTTATGGCAGATGGCGCACCTAAGGCCACATTGGGTCGTGACCGAATGTGGCCTTCCGAGAACCTGCACCACCAAATGGCGTTCCGAGTAGGTATCACTAGCAGACTGACAATAACGGCAATACATAGCTTCATACACATGTGAAGGGGTGCATGTAAACCCTGGCACACCTCGGAAGCCTGAGTGGTTGTGCCAATTTTAGGATACATGATAAAGTCATAAAGTCATAAAGTGTTGAGGCTTAATAAGAGCCACAGGGGCCCATCTGGGTTAAGCCTATCTAGAAAAGGTACTAGAAATGTACATACTCTCACCACAATCAATCCCTTATCTCAAGTTCCTAGGAAGCTATATATCGCAGCCTATCTAGCACCAATTCACTTGCAATTGCATAACACACTCCCATTGTGCTACCATATACAATCCCATCAGTATCACATCCCGAAGGAAGGTGCTGAATCCACTGCTAGGTACACCCTATATAAAGTTATAAAGCGTTTCGACTTAATAAGAGACTCACTTGCTGTTGCATAACACACTCAACAATTACAAACTCCTCCCATCATACCCATTGTGCTGCCATAGACAATCTCATCAGTATCACATCCCAAAGGAAGGTGCTGAATCCACTGCTAGGTACACCCCAAATAAAGTTATAAAGCGTTTAGACTTAATAAGAGACCCAAGGGCCCATCCAGTTAAGTCTGTAAATGGAAGATAATATAAGCCTGGTGAAAAGACCCTCCCCAACCATCCCACATCCTGAAGAACCAGTCCTCCAATATCCCACACACCTATCAATGCCTATCTACCCTAGCTTTCCAGCCCTATTCCCCTGATCTCTCTTAACAGATGTGGATTGAATGCCGTATCAATAATTTTCAAACTGCATCCATGCCTGCTTAAAGGGGTCTGTGCCGTGCACACTTACTTAACATACATCTCACTCCAGTTCTGATGCTGCAGTTCACAGGCGTTTCATTGTGCCACTTGGGGTGCGAGAGGTATCACCTCCCTCTCCCTCCCCCAGGTGCGGGTGAGAGTTAAACTTTGAAATTTCAAGACTTTGGTTGCCGAAAGTTGGAGGCTAGTTGTAAAACTGGTGGATTCATCTCAATATCTTTTTCAGGTACCAAGGTGTACCATTGTCTTGTTGGTTTTTTTAAAACCATTCTCGCCATCCGGATTTTAAACATTTTTATATCGACGTGATTGCCGGAAGCATTGGTACACAGAAGCTGAGATCATTTTTGTTGTTTTCTTTTAGGAACTCTCGTCATTTGGAACAGTCAGAAAGGCCTCCATTCGCCTTCCGTGTCATAAAATAGACGAGACTAAGCTACTCAAATATCTAAAATAGACTAAAATGGGTGAGACGGTCAGTTAGGCGGGCTATATGCCAGACACCTCGCACATGCAAGCACTCGACCAAGGGTGGAACACCAATAATCATTTCCAGAAATATTTGCGATATCCAGTACCCACTGCACTGCCGCACCCACACGGACATCGGACCCACTGCAGGCTCCGATGTCCATGGGGCTGTCGTTCTGCCAGCTGGCCCCCGCTGACCCGGCTACCACAAGGCGTGACCTCTGTGGCTCGGACGGTGACCTCTGTGGCCCCGCCCAGCTGGCTGACCTGGTGACCTTGGCCGCAGTACAACGACGTGGACGCCATCCACCCCGGCTACGGGTTCCTGTCGGAGCGGGCCGACTTCGCGCAGGCGTGTCTGGACGCCGACATCCGGTTCATCGGGCCGTCGCCGGAGGTGGTGCGCCGCATGGGCGACAAGGTGGCCGCCCGTAACGCCGCCATACGGGCCGGTGAGTGGGCGGGGGCGGCCTGCTGCCGACACGTGCTGGGGTGACGGTCGAGCGGCCCGCTGCTGCCGGCGGGTCGGGTGTTGGGCCGCCGCCCTGCGCTGACCGGAGGACTGAGGCCGGCCAGGGCGCCCGGCCCTTTGTGGCACGGGCGACAACAATGATTAGTTTAGGTACACAGATGGTGTTTGTGAATTTGCACTGCACCAAGTTCACTGGATTCATTTGAGTGCTTACAGTAACTTCGGAAACCGCACCCCTGCCCACGGTTGGAAACAAAATTGGCTGTTACAGGATTTTTGGCATCCAGAACGTTATCCTCATTTTCTCATTTGGAGATCCAGTGATGCTGTTTCACAGCAAACTGTTCTGTGGTAAGCGCTCAAGATCCATTGGAAAGCGCAAACTTATATTTTGAGTCACAAGTTCGAGAAAGCAAAATTCCTCTTCGTATTCGATTAAGAAAAATTGTTCTCCGCATCCAATATTACAAAATACAACTCCGACCTTGGCCCTGCCCCAAGCTGTGGTGTGTTTCGGATCGTTGATGGCGCCTGGATGCTGACACCAATTCCAGGATGTGCCGTAACATATGTATGTATTTTCCACGCCGCTGAGTGTTTATGTGTGTCGAGAATCATTGGAAACCCACAACGAGTCAACTATTTGTACCGGTCTGATATTCATAATTCTGCCAGCCGGTCAGATGCCATAAAACGTCAGCTTCAGACTGATTTACGACGCTGGGACGAGTTGTGCCATCGAACTGCCCGCTGTCGAGTTTGACCGGTTGCTGCTCGGCCCGCCGCCGTGCTGGTGTAAGGTAACACGGCCCGTGCCGTGTGGTGTAGCACGGAGCCGGGTGTGCTCACCACCTGGCGGCGGCTGGTAATGGCGCCCATTAGCCGCAGGCGCAGGTGTACGCGACTCGCCGTCGGCACCGCCGCCTGCAGCCATTAGCCATGTGCAGCGGGCGAGGGCCGGCGGTGACCGGTCGACACTGTGACATGTACACACACCGCTGCACGGTCTGTGGCGCCGTGCGCAGACACCGTCGGCTGCGTGGGCGCTATATGACCTGTGCAGTCGATGCGCCCCTGAACTACAATAACTAACTGACACCGTCGGCTGCGTGGCGCTATATGACCTGTGCAGTCGATGCGCCCCTGAACTACAATAACTAACTGACGCTGTCGGCTCGTGGCCGCTATATGACCTGTGCAGTCGATGCGCCCCTGAACTACAATAACTAACTGACACCGTCGGCTGCGTGGGCGCTATATGACCTGTGCAGTCGATGCGCCCCTGAACTACAATAACTAACTGACGCTGTCGGCTGCGTGGGCGCTATATGACCTGTGCAGTCGATGCGCCCCTGAACTACAATAACTCACTGACACTGTCGGCTGCGGCCGGTCGGTGTGTGTCACGGGGTCGGTGACTGGTGTGCGTCCCGCACGGCATCGGCTCGCAGTACGGTTGTAAACAAACATGCGAAATGATGTGGAATGAACATGGTCGTGGAGCCAGGACCGTCTGTGGCGCTGGTTCACTTTGGGCGTACCAAGTTCTTCACGTAGGCTTGACTTTCAGCCAGCTTTCCGACGTCTTCTTCGGAGAAGACTAGTGGCCGCAAGTGTCCACTGTGTTGTGGGATTGAATGGAATGTAACGTTTACAAAGTAAAACAGATATGTAATGTGTGCTCCTAATCAGCCGGCACCACACCATAATTTGCTCATCGCTAGTCGGCCAGGTATAGCGAAACATAATCGTTGATATTTCTACATTGGTATTCTACTTTCTCCCTCTACCTTTCTACATCATACATTTTTGCTCATACAAGATTCTTGTAATATTCTTGGAATGCATCTTGTAATTATTGCTATAATACGCCATCGCATATCTGAGCAATATTGTTCTTCTTTAGGCGTCGTAGTCTCAAAAGTACTATTAAGTACTATGGGCCAAAGACGTCTGATTCCAGGGGACGGGCGGTCTAGGGGTAAGATGCTCGTCTCACAATCGAAAGATTTTGGGTTCGAGTCTCACCTGTCGCTACTCTTCGCCCGCGACCAATCGACGTGAGAGATTGGCGACGCTATATGACTCAACAGTCGATGTGTCGTAAAACGAATGACCCAACCCCCCAACGTCTGATTCCATTTACCGCTGGAATACGGGCTGCCGCGGTTGTGCGGTTCTCGAGTCATAATCGTGCAGTCGACGGTACATGGCGTGTAATCTGGCTCTGTGGTTCTCACCGCATCACGTATGCATGGCTCGGCATGGAGTAGCTTGAACCACGTCCTGTTTATGGACCACAACCCCGCCGTGCTGAAAAGTGCTACGAAAGCGGCCATGGTTATGTCTGTGTTAAGTCACTGTGCACAATAAGTGGTGACTAATATTTATTGAAAAGGAAGGAGATAATACGTGCAGAGTATTTAAGACTACTGAATTTACTCTTCGTCATATGGATCTACATAAACTGTTCATTAGTCGGGCTTGGGAGAAAAGGTAATTTTGAAATATTGATTAGGATTCATGCCGAAACACTTCCATGAAGTAGATAAGTCTCATGGGGATTTGTACATGTTTCTCCTGATCTTGTTTCTCTTTGACAATTATATTTGTTATCTGACGCCCAGCTGGAATAGATCTTCCGACAATTGTTCTGTCAAGAATCGACCGTCGAAATTGGAATATTTTGTACAGATCCCTGGAACCACAAGTGCACGCCTCACCCCATTGGTGGATTGGAGTGTGTATGGTGCACGTGTCACCACACTGACTGGATGAGGTATGTGTGTTGTACACGTGTGTCACCACAGTCTGACGAGATGCGGTGCGCCACAGGTGTGCGTGTGGTGCCGGGCACCGACCATCCGGTCACCTCCACCAGCGAGGCGGTCCAGTTCTGTCAGAAGCATGGCCTGCCAGTCATCTTGAAGGCGGCATATGGCGGCGGCGGGCGCGGCATGCGTGTCGTCCGCAACATGGAGGTCAGTGGTGGTATCGGCCGGTCAGTGGTGGTATCGGCCGGTCAGTGGTGGTATCGGCCGGTCAGTGGTGGTATCGGCCGGTCAGTGGTGGTATCGGCCGGTCAGTGGTGGTATCGGCCGGTCAGTGGTGGTATCGGCCGGTCAGTGGTGGTATCGGCCTGTCAGTGGTGGTATCGGCCGGTCAGTGGTGGTATCGGCCTGTCAGTGGTGGTATCGGCCGGTCAGTGGTGGTATCGGTCGGTCAGTGGTGGTATCGGCCTGTCAGTGGTGGTATCGGCCTGTCAGTGGTGGTATCGGCCGGTCAGTGGTGGTATCGGCCTGTCGGTGGTGGTATCGGCCTGTCAGTGGTGGTATCGGCCGGTCACCTGTCATGCCTGGTGTCAGGGGTAGTCACTGAAGTCGCTCGTCTGTATCATCTTTGTGAACAGCGATGGCCAGGGCTAAGAAATGGGATGTTCAGATCTGCTGGCGACATCAAACTGGTGGGAATGGCTAACAATAGTGGTGAATCTGTCAATATAAGCTAGACTAACCCGTCCCGTCTCGAGGGGGGGGGGGTGATAGGCTAAGGTTTTCCGCCGACAGTAAAAGAACGGCGCGCGGTAGCGCGCCTAAATTTGGCACACCTTCTCCCACATCAATTTGGCATGCTGTGTGAAAATTTTGAGGTCAGGTCATCTAGGGTGAACGGTCAACGGTCATCTAGGGTTAGTCGAGGTCAAGTGAGATCACCTCCAGAAAAGTTCAACCAGTCGTCACGCTTTAACGGATAAAGATCTTTGAATGAAACTTTCAGCGTTTGCTTATCTTTAGGGATGGAACAAAACGCACCAGAGGAATTTTGTATTTCTTTTCCTCGTTTTTGATGACATGAAATTTGCATATTCGCCCATAAGGAATAAAATGGAAGATTCTGGCTAAAGTAAGCATTTTTTATGAGAGCAAGTTGACTTCAAACAACGTTTTGCTGTCCGCTCTGCCCATTAGAAGAAGACAACTTAAAGATAATTGAAAACTCAAAATTTTGAAATTTCCAGAAATTAAAATTTTGATTTGTGGGTGGCTAAAAATGTTAGGGCCATGGTCGATTTCGCGTTCCTTTTCTGATTCCAAATCATTTTTGTTTGTCAAATCTCCCCCTAAAATGAACTCCCCAGAACCAGAAACATGTCAGTCGTGAAAACAGAGACCCCTAGTGGCGTCACTTTCGAGGGATAACATTTTTTCGGTGGTTTCTGGCCCTACTCGTCGAGCGCTTTCCGATGACACCTCTTTCGTTTTCATGCGACGCTTGGTTTTAAGGTTAAAGGGGGTTGTATCAACACCCCCTCCCCCTCCCCTGAGACGGGGTGAGGATCTGACCGGAAAGACGGGACGGGCTAAATGACCTACAAATCGGCTGATCAATGGCAGATGTCTTAAGGATAAGATTGTGCATCTGGGATGTGGAGGTAGGACATTTAGATATGCAATAGTAGGGAGTGAACTGGATGTCATTGAAGAGGGAGATATTTAGACGCGTTAGTTTATTAATCTGAAAGCAGAAAAACCAATTGAACTCTGGTAGGAACAGGGCAATTCGAATGTTGACTAGGCAATTTATAATATTGAAAGAGGTTTGTGATATATATATATATATATATATATATATATATATATATATATATATATATATATATATATATATATATATATATATAACTCACCTCAAGTATAGGAGATGAAGAGTTCATGTTGAAGTGTTTGGGAAAGTAAAAGAGTTAGATAATGCAAACAAATGAATGATGTCCTTATATTTTGGGAATCGCATGAGGGTCAACAATTCAGGTTGGGCAGGTCGAGGTGTATGACAGTTAAACACAAGCAAGTTTTAAGTAAAGTGTGGTTAATCAATGGAATAGGCTGCCTGGTGATGTATTGAAGAGTTCTCCATTGAAAGTGTTTAAACATAGGATGGATAAATTGTTTAGGTCCAGGATTCATTTTTTAAAATTATAAGTGGTGCCGTAGGGGATACAAAATAGAGTGAATTAGGTGGTATTCATGCTAGTATGTGTTCCTAGATCATGCTTATGATGGGCGCACAGGCACCCATACAAAATACAGCTCACGTGCTAACGATCTTTTTCCATACGAGCTTTTTTCCAACGATATTTTTTTCACACGAATGTTTTCACAACGATCTTTTGCCCCCAAAATTTTTTGCCCCACGAGCATTTTAGTTACAAACATTTTATCATGTGAACTTTATCCTTTACGAACTTTGTCCCACACGAACTTTTGTCCCTACGAACTTGTCGAACTTATCCCATGGTGGTGCCTTGGGGAGTCGTGATGCTCAGGCTGGTATCCGAGATCGAGGTCGACACCCGTGGCAGTTATTAGGGTACCGAAAGGTAATGTCAGCACTGCGTGTCAGCGACACTGCTCAGGTGGGCGGCGATGGCCGGTGTGTGGAGACACCTGAACAGCTCGAGTGTTCTGCCGATGTGTCCCTGCAACGGCGCGACGACGGCGGGCACAGTGCGGTACACTGTGTCGCCTCGCCGTGCAATAGTGCCTCCCGTTCAGCTGATGACATTCGTGACCGTCGAACATCAGCCATATTGGGCGCCAGATGACCCTGTAGTCGGCGCACCCTTAAACCCAAATAATGAACAACAGCCATATGTTCGTGTTGCGGAACGTCGGGGTCGCCTGGCGATGGTCGAGAACGGAGTATTGCAGTGATAGTACGGCTTCGGGCTGATTACAACAGTGCGCACAACACATGCGGAGACAGTCCGGACGGCGTGTGTTGGTCGGCCAAACGCCCGGTGTTGCGGCCTGTCGGGGCGCCAGGCTGAACGCTCTCGTACAATGGGTCAGAGTCAGATCCGATAGCAGTTTGCTGCCTCCTAGTGGCCGAGTGGATCCAAAGACGGCGCCAGCGTCAGCCAACACCCTCGCCCTGATCACGAACTCGTTGCTCGGTTTCACCGCCTGGATGCACGGATGGCCTGCGATTACAGGTGCCGTAAGCCGGCAGCGATCGTTGGCCTTCGCAGTCCAACGTGAATTCAACACCGCTTCAAGGAGGCGCACGCGACTCGCCGCTTTCATTTCAACTGTGACCTTTGTCCCGGGTCGCAACCTCGACCGTCTGTACGCGAGCTCCTGGGGCAAAGTTCGGCCGGGGCTTACTCCTCCCGTATACAAAGGCTCGATTGGAAGCTGTTTATAAGGCGAATGAAACAGAGCTGTCTGATCATCCGCAGACCACCTCGGAATTCCGGCGAGCAGGCAGCCCGTCATGCATCTGCAGTTTCTGATGTAATGCGATATAAACTGAACACCGCGGGGCAGCGTCGGCGTGTGTGCCGATGTGCAGCCTGTACCGGTTTGCGGCAGTTGCGGCGGGCCAGCTCGTTGACGTCACCGTGTGTTTATGATGGGACACCGAGCGATGCGGTCGCCATCACGGTTTGGCGTTACGGCCCAGCAACTAACTATTTGGCCAGTGCGGCGTGATTTGCCATGTATCTAACCTTCAATACTACTTCAATCCTATGGGCGCTAAATGACCTCGTAGTCGGCACGCCCTTAAGCCCAAATAACCAACCAACTACTTCATTCCTGACGGGAGCCTGGAGCGAAGTTGAGTAGGTATGTGTACAGGTCACTGATTAAGATGCGGATCCAAGAGGGAGCCAAAGGGCACATACCCACCCCACGACCAAGAGTTCTTGATGTTTTCCATACCATTTGTAATACCTTTTTTATTTTTCCACTCCCTACATACCAGGTGTTCCTGCCGTTTTTCCACTAAGATGACAGTTTTAAAAAAAAGAGCATCTTATGATATAAATATTGTTTTAAACAGAGCAGGCGAATGTTAGCTGTTGAAATATGATCAGTTGTTTCTTCATATTTCGAAATCTGATATATTTTCAATTTCCCCACCTCAAGTCAGGCTTCTGCATCCACCCCTGCTCTGATGCTCTGCTTCTCTGATACTCCACTTATATTCTGCTCTGTAAATTATCAGGTGTGATTTATCTCAGACTGCGAGGAGTTCGATACAGATACAGAACTAGTTCCTGAACACCTAGAAGATGCGCTTCATATTATCCATTCTGGTTTCATTCTTTGAAGCTGGAGTGCATTATGTTTCATTATTAAAATATTGAATGTGCTATTTTATTGTCATGTTTAATTATGTAATGTAAAATTATGTAAAATTATGTCATGTTTAATTAAGTGTAACAGGTTGTTGTGCAGGGCAGGCCATTGATGATTGACGATCAGGTGAACTAATGGCACTTAAGGACTGCTGCAGTACGTAATTGTTTTTCTTTAGTTTCACTGATCATTTCCATACGTTGTGCAAAAAAGGAAGCAAGCGCGAATCATCGCGCGCCAATTTCTAGTAAGCATTAACATTTTTCGTTTGCGCTAAATGACCAAACCTGGTCGATGCGCCCTAAAACTCAAATAACCAACTAACCAACCAACATTTTTCGTGCTCTTCGGTGTTAAGATATATGCAAAGTACAAGTGAAACGTTTACCGACTTGTAGGTGAAGGTCGGCGTGATGTGTTGCGTGATTGATAGCTAGTCGACAATCATCCGCTCAGTTTATCCTACACGTGTTATGTGTGGCTGGTGATCGACAGCCGGACGCGGTGGACGCACACATCGGCCGTCGGTTCACACGTGTTATGTGTGGCTGGTGATCGGCAGCCGAACGCGGTGCCGGCGCGGTGAATGCACACATTGGCCGACGGCCGGGGGTGTGGCTGTGACGTCAGCACGGGGTGTGGCTGTGACGTCATCAGTACACCGTCTGGCTGCGCCGGTCGGGATCACGTGCCGTGAGGCACGCGACGGAGCATGGGGCCTGGTGTCAAACCATAGGGCCACGTGGCCATGACATGAGTCACATGGTCATGTCGTGGTCATGGACCACGAAAGGACATGACATGACAGTCATGTCATGATCATGTGGTGATAGCCACGTGACCACGTGATGGTGGCCACATGACCACCGCCGATGATAACCGCGTGATCAAGAAGTCGCGTGACCTTGACGACATAGTGATGGCCACGTGACCACAGGGTGGTGGTGGTGGTTACGCGACCACAGTCACCTTTCAGCCGACTTGGGCCTGCCTGCTGGTGCTGCAACCGGCCCCCAACCTCTCGACAAGAAGTGGAGGGCACTCGTTGCGCCCCGCCCTCTCCCCTCACGAGCCCTCCTCTCTCGACAGGATGTGGAGGAGAGTTTCGCTCGCGCCACGTCCGAGGCGAAGGCGGCGTTCGGCGACGGCGCCATGTTCATCGAGCGCTTCATCGAGAAGCCGCGCCACATCGAGGTGCAAGTGATGGGCGACCAGGCGGGCGACGTGGTGCACCTGTACGAGCGCGACTGTAGCGTCCAGAGGCGCCACCAGAAGGTGGTGGAGATCGCGCCGGCGCCGAACCTCGACCCGGCCGTGAGTACATTGTGGTGGCATGTGTGCGGGCCTGGCATGGTCCATTGGTCCATCACCAACGATAGCCAATCCGTTATCAATGTTGCTTCTCTTGTTTGATTCAAGAGAATACGTGACGTATGGTACTTGTGCATCAGTGGAGAATGAGTGCGCGGCTGCAACCGCGATTGCCAATTGTGCAATGTTTCGTCTAACTTAACTTCTTTTTTTTGTCGTGTATGATTGTGACTGTAAAGCCCTGGAAGAGCAGCAGTTCTATGCACAGGTGATATCCCTGAGTCAGCTGGATCCATTGGCCTCATGCCAGTCGACATGACAACGGTAGACATCGGTGTCTTACTTCTCGTAATACAGGAAAAACACATGGGCGCTGTATGACCAACGCAGTCGATGCGCCCGTAAGCTCAAATAACCAACCAACCATACAGGAAAAACAATATTTAATCGGATTGGAAGCGTCGCCCGGTGTTTTCCAGTTCAACTCAGTCAAGTTTTTTTCTAAAAATTTAGTTTATGTTCATTGTACGGTGTACAGGGTACAGGGTGGAAATGACCATTTAATTGCAACATATATAACGTCACCGAACATGCATCGCAAAATCGTATGCACACATGTGGTGGCAAGCGATATATTTACGCTATCGATTGTGTGACGGCTGGCACCCTGTCGCGGGTGGCCGGGTAATCCAGAACAGTATTGCGCGTGAACCTCGCCGTCAGCAGTGTCGTCAGACTGTGCCAGCCGTCAGCACGCCCCGTCCCTGTCGCCATCGGGCGGTGCGATATAAACAGCCGGTCACGCGGGGCTGATGGCACCGACACGGTCCAACTCGGCGGTCTGGGGAGCAAACAAATCGGCCGGCTCGCCAGAGCCAGAGCCGCCAAGATTTGGGCACGAGGGCTGCGGCACGATCCCCCGCTGACACCGCTCGGTGGGGCAAATTGCGAGTTGGCCTGAATTAATTGCTAGCTGGCGTGCCGTTGGCCGGAGCGCGGCTAAACTTTGCACACCTTTAGAGTGATTCATTTGACACATTTTGACGCCAGAAGAAGCTTCAAGTCAGGTCGGGTAATATAGTTATGGCGTCATAGCGAAAGGTCTGCACGACAGTCTGTGTGCTGTAGGTGTTTTCGTGTTGCCGTCCGTCGTATTGGCGTCGGTTTGGGCTCAGAATTGGCCACGGTGGTCAGATACGGCTCCCAAGAGCCAGGTATGTCACCAGGTCATCTTAGGTCACTGAGGAACCATTTGACCTCACGTGGCCTCACGACATTGGCGCCCCTTGCCCGACTGCTAAAGGCTGGCACACTTAGCTATGGTTAGGTCCAGGTCTACCATCAGCGCCAACGCCTCGTCAACGGTGTAGGTGCAGTGCGGCTCCCTGTTCGTCCTGGCTCTGGCCACCAGCAACGAGCCTCGTCGCGGAGAACCTGCTTCTTCGAGCAGCTTCGAAGCCAGCCGCCGACCCTCTCCATGTACCGCAGAGGCTATAGAAAACACCAGCTCGGAGCTGCTGCATGCTTGCCGGACATCAGCCGTCACACGAAGCTTTGTTCTGCGCCCCTTGTCTGAAAACCGTAGAGTCGGCCGTCCAGCGTTGGGATTTGATGTACGACGTACTGGGTTCGGCAAGCACACTCCCACAGCCAGCCAGCCCTTGTAGCGGCTCATGAACCTTCCTTTGTTCCGCCCCACTGGCGCCCAACGTTTCTTAATGGGTGCTAGTGTATGACTCTCGCACCTCTTCACCGGTGCATTCGGGGCCGCGATAGCTCAGTCGGTAGGGAGTTGGACTCTTGATCGCAAGATCGTGGGTTCGAATCCCACCACCGGCGAGATTACCGAGTCCACCCGCGACCAACCCGCGTGAGAGGCTGGCGATGCTATATAACCCAGCAGTCGGATGCGTTGTAAAAAATCAAGTAAATTCACCGGTGCATCCGTGCACTGGGAAGTCCGGCCGAAGACTTCATAAACAATCTACGACATTTTGGTGGAAGACGAAGTGAAGCCACCTCGGCTATGTAAGTACTCAAATAGCGAGGCTCTCCGGTAGCACACGAACAGAGCGGGGATCCAAGCCACCCGTCACCCGTTAACTGTGCTGCCTTCCGTTGTAACAAACTGCATATCTGTTACCAGGTATGATGAATATCGGCTATTGGCTGACAAATTGTGACGTCACGGGGAGGAGGGCCTCGGGCACGCACCTTCCTGCTTCAGCCGGCCGCCCGACGCATTAAAGACCGAAACATGTTTGGAACTGAATAATTCGTCGGATCGGAAATGGTCGCAACGAGATCAGGTTGGGTCATGCACAAAAACATGTGTATATTTGAATGACTTATGTTTCGTTGGATCAACTCGCGTCGAACATTGTTGATTTTCTCCATCTTTTCAGAAAACGCTTTCAAAGTACTGATCTGGGGACTACATACTGAGATTAAAAGCATAAGGCAATGTGATTAAAGGACACTATGATATGCCTGTATCGACATGCTCCTAATGGGAGCATATCTATAAACTATTAAGCCATACACTTTTTTTTCACTGGAACATCAACCATAGCCCGGTACTGACGGCTTCCAATGTACGGTTCATTTGCACGTGCTCCCGGGCTGCGCGGTCAATGTGACGCAATGGCTGCCTTTAAACGGATATTCTAACCCGATGTATTGCAGATGAGCTAAATTGAGCTTCATAGCTGAAAACTACCAACGTGTGTGCCTAATTTACAACCAAAAATGTGATGGGCGCTGTATGACCGAAGCAGTCAATGCGTCTCTAAGCCGAAATAACCAACCAACCAAAAAGTGTGAAGAAATCAACAACATTTCTCGAGTTTATTCCAGCCAAGTTGCAATTTGCCCCACTGTGCACCGGCCACCGAGTGCAGCGACACGATTCGATGGTATTTTGCGCTGCTTTGGTCGTGGACGGGTGCCAACACACTTGTCATGCTCAGTGTGGCTACCAATGTTCACCACTGGCCAGTTGGATCGATTCAACTCTGCTCATATATAGGGTGGGTGAGGGTGGTTGTGGTGGGGAGGGGGGAGGGAATTATTAAAAGGGAACTGACATCCTCTACCGGGAAGTACCATGCTTGATAGTGTCACAACTTCATCATATGGCAATAACGCCAAAGCAATGTATCATCATTCTATATTAGAACAGCAAATTATCAAATCCAGTAGCTCCGTATGGATGTGACCGTGTTTGGTGTAGGCGTATGATCCGGTCACGAGCCGAGGTTGTCCGTGTGACCGTGATCGGTGTGGACGTGTGATCAGGTCACGAGCCGGGGTTGTCCGTGTGACCGTGACCGTGATCGGTGTGGACGTGTGATCAGGTCACGAGCCGGGGTTGTCCGTGTGACCGTGACCGTGATCGGTGTGGACGTGTGATCAGGTCACGAGCCGGGGTGGTGTGACCGTGATCGGTGTGGACGTGTGATCAGGTCACGAGCCGGGGTTGTGTGCCGGTGACCGTGATCGGTGTGGACGTGTGATCAGGTCACGAGCCGGGGTTGTCCGTGTGACCGTGACCGTGATCGGTGTGGACGTGTGATCAGGTCACGAGCCGGGGTTGTCCGTGTGACCGTGACCGTGATCGGTGTGGACGTGTGATCAGGTCACGAGCCGAGGTTGTCCGTGTGACCGTGACCGTGTTCTGCGCAGATACGTGACCGGATGACTGCCGACGCTGTCAAGCTGTGCAAGTTTGTCGGCTACGAGAACGCTGGCACCGTGGAGTTTTTGCTGGACGGCAAGGGCCAGTACTTCTTCATCGAGGTGAACGCTAGACTGCAAGTGGAGCACACCGTCACAGAGGAAATCACAGGGTAAGTGCTCAGAATCAGAAACGGCTCGGGACGAGCAGTCTGAGCCAAGCAGTTCGGGACGAGCATCCACAGACAGACTGCTTAGCGTGAGCAGTCTGAGCCAGACAGTTCAGGGCGAGCATCCGCAGACAGACTGCTCAGCGTGAGCGGTCTGATATAGTCCATGAAGAGCAGCTTGAGGACACGTTTCCGTTGTATCGCCCGCCCGAAACATCGCTGTGGCCCCTCCGTCGGCACAGTTGCCACGGCCGGATGCTCCACTATGGGCTCTCGTTTAAGACTGTTAGCTGCGAGTGCTCCAAAAAATAATTATTGCTCTGTAGTTCGGGTGTGTTTGGTTACATAACCAACATGGTTACATAACCAACGTGAATAGACTCATGTGCGGCTTCCGTGTCGCATGGATGTTTCAAGATATTCGAACGAATATTTGCTTCCATCCCATTGCTGAATTCCGGCATTAAATGGACTGGAGAACACGCGCCGGCGGTGCCACGGGGCGGACACCGTGACTGCACGTCGTGACGCCGCTGCTCGTCCGCAGTGTGACCGCTGTGTAACCGTGTGTGACCGCTGTGTGACCGCTGTGTGACCGCAGTGTGACCGCAGTGTGACCGGCACGGCGGCGCTGTGTTGCAGCATTGATCTGGTGCAGTCGCAGATCCGCGTGGCCGAGGGCCTGACTCTGGCCGAGCTGGGCATGACGCAGGAGAAGATCCAGCCGGACGGCTGCGCCATCCAGTGTCGCCTGACCACCGAGGACCCGGCGCGCGGGTTCCAGCCGGACACGGGCCGCATCGAGGTGTTCCGCAGGTGCGCACTACGTGCTGAGCACGGCTGTTTCGCCCATAAGCCCTGATCTCGTCACATTCGGAGTGCGGTTGCGTTTTCTAAGGCAGGTTCATAGTTCACGCCACTGTCGGGAGGTTATAAGTGTTCTGTAGCTACAGAGGGCCTGCACCAGTATATATATATATATATATATATATATATATATATATATATATATATATATATATATATATATATATATACATATATATATTTAATATTCAGCTATCTCGCTGTATTATTAGTAAAATTAACATCGGCTTGTCAAGACGTTTCTCTTTATTTCAAAGCTTCGTCAGTTTGAGAGCACGTCACACCGCAATTACGTCAAATAATTACTTGGATTTTCAAAGATCACCGGACAAACTTGCACATCTCCTCCTTCCTCTGGGCACATAAATTTAACACTTGATGGTACATACACGCTGTACATCACCATCCCACAGCACAGGTTATCGTTTCACGATTTCACAGCAATCAGGTTATCGTTTTTTTTTATTCTCCACCCTGGTTAACATCCGTGCGTAGAAGCCCTATCCATCTCTTTCCCTAATGCGTCTATACTGCGTTAAATTTTGCCACACTCTTTCCAGACCCACTGTCTCCATTTACACACCCACATGTCTCCAATATAATGACCGCCTCACGGAAATGAACTGCAACGCGAGTGCTGTACTGTTTTCGGATACTTGATAAATTATTTTATATGCGGGTATGTAAAGTTCCTCCTGTTTCGCCAACATAAAAAATGAGCTGCATTTTGCGCACCATATGCCATATATTACATTATTCGTCCTGCATCCAACCGTCCTATCATAAGTGGACTCAATTCCAGTGGGACCCTTCACCTTGTCACCCCCCACATACACACGTTTACATATCACACAGTTATTGTCACATGCTTGCTTCCCCTGGGTCGTGCCTACCATAAAACTTATATATATATATATATATATATATATATATATATATATATATATATATATATATATATATATATAATATCTGTGTATGTGTATATGTATATGTATATATATATATATATATATATATATATATATATATATATATATATATATATATATATATATAGATATATATATATATATATATATAATATATATCTATATAATGTGTGTGTGTATGTATGTATGTATATTGCGTGTATATTACTTTCTGTATGTGTATTTATGTTTACGTGTATGCTCGTGTATGGTTGGATGTATGAAGTGTGTTATTATGGCTTATGTTGCGGTGTTGGCCCCCAGTGGAGAGGGTATGGGCATCCGACTGGATGGCGCGTCAGCTTTCGCCGGCGCCATCATCTCGCCCTACTACGACAGTCTGCTGGTCAAGGTGATCGCCTACGCTGGGGATGTGCAGGCAGCCGCCAACAAGATGAACCGCGCCCTCAGAGAGTTCCGCATTCGCGGCGTCAAGGTCAGTCGAGGTCAGCTGCTGACCGTGCTGGTTCGGCAGTGCCGATCGAGGCACCTGCGACCGGCGTCTACAGCGTGTTTGATGCTGGCTGAGCTTGCATGACTATAATGTCGCGTTCGAGCAAATGGCGACGTTTTGGAGAGGGCAGCACGAACACTTGGTGCATGTTGTGGATTTGGATCGCCAGCTCGAATACTCTTCGTAGTTATTTGAACTTGATGCCCCTTAGAACGGTATAGCTGGTATAGTATTATTGAATGTATGTGCTTAGAGGGGGTACGATGTTCTGGAAGGAGGTGAAGTGGCGGAGGAACAAACGTTAAATATTTGGATAATTTCTGACAATGTATGAAGCGAGGATAAACATTTCGGTGTCTTGCGGTGAATTAGGTGACCGTTGAACGATGGGTATTATACTTGTGTTTATCGATACCTCAAACTTGGATGGTACAAGGGTTCGGAATAAACAAAGGGAGTGTGCTTTGTACCAGTTCTGATAGCGAAGGTATTCCGTTGATAATCTCGTAAAATGACCGTCCGAGACGAATTTGTCACAGTTCACGCTTTCTCTAACCAAGTTGTTCATTTTGTGTTGTCCAAGTAGTTGTGGATATTTTGTTTTTGTATGCAATAGCTTCCTTCTTTTACTTCGAAATATTACAATTGTATTAATGTACATTGTAGAATGCAGAGAAAAAACCTGTCCCCATGTTATGCCAACATTTTGTGTATAGTCAATGAAAGATATTGCGCGACAACTTGTTTTGTATATTCTATCGTCATGTCTGACGAAGATGAGCACTTCAGTAATCTTGGTTAAGCGAGAATGTGTCTGCTCAAAAAGTAACAAACTTTCGTTACATCGTCGACGCAAACAACTTTTCACTCATCTGATGTATGCGGTGCACCAACCTACCTTGTGTCGTCTTCAGACCAACATTCCATTCCTGCTGAACGTGCTGGAGAATCAGAAGTTCCTCTCGGGCACCATCGACACCAACTTCATCGACGAGAACCCGCAGCTGTTCCAGTTCCAGCCGTCCCAGAACCGCGCGCAGAAGCTGCTCAACTACCTGGGCCAGGTGCTGGTGAACGGGCCCAGCACGCCGCTGGCCACCGGCCTCCAGCCGGCCGTGGTAGACGTCACTCCGCCGGACGTGGAAGGTGCGTCGGGGAGGGGAGACAGGTCTGTGACCAGTGAGAGGAAGGAGTGACTGGTCTGCGACTGGGTGACAGGTATGTGCTTGAATGACAGAGAGGGGCAACAGGTCTGCGACTGGGTGGCAGGGATGGCAACAGGGCTGTGACCACGTGAGGGGACTGGTGACAGGTCTGTGATTGGATGGCAGGGGGGGGGGGCGACTGGGTGACAGGCGGGGTAGCAGGTCTGTGACTGGGCGAGAGGAAGGAGTGCCTGGTCTGTGACTGGGTGACAGGCTTGTGATTAAGTGACAGAGAGGGGCGACAGGTCGGTGACTAAAACTATGACACAAAGACTATGCGTGGTGACACATAATCTACTTAAATCACAGAAAAAGTACATATTTCTTCGTCCTCTGGTCACGCTAGTCTCTGGTATCAATCTGAGCGAATGAATTAGGACTTGAAGCGCTGTAACAATAACGTGATTAAGATTTCCAAAAGTGTGACTGGCTAAGCAGCTCAGATGAACCATATATACTATACCATGTTCATGGGAGTAGAGTTGATCGTACTTCGCCCCGTTCGTAATGCTTGTGAACAGAATTGCAGATGGCAATTTCGCAATCGCACTGCATTCCATATTGGACTTGGTGTCGGTGTTTGGATGTCCACCTCAGTGGCGATGACCCGACTGTCAGACTTTGGTGTCTGTTGTTGGGCCGCCGCCGGGCTGAGTCACGTGACCCGGGCCGCCGGGGGTGGCTCGGCGGCGTGTCGTGTCATGCGGGAGTGTGAATACAGGACTCGAAGGTGAAGGTCCGTGACACCGACATGGTGTCTGTGTTTGGATGTCCATCTCAGTAACGATGATCCGACATGGTGTCGGCGTTTGGATGTCCATCTCAGTGGCGATGACCCGACATGGTGTCGGTGTTTGGATGTCCGCCACCAGTGGCGATGACCCGACATGGTGTCAGTGTTTGGATGTCCGCCACCAGTGGCGATGACCCGACATGTCGCCTACTCTGGACGCTCTCCGGCAGTGGTTGGGGAGCCGCCGCGCGGCTGGAAGCACGTGCTGGACACTGAGGGTCCAGAGGCGTTCGCTCGGGCCGTGCGTCGGCATCAGGGTCTGCTGCTGATGGACACCACGTTCCGGGACGCCCACCAGTCGCTGCTGGCGACACGCGTCCGCAGCTACGACATCCGCAAGGTGGGTGCGGCCGTCTGGTACCTAGTCTGGTTGGAAACGGTGCCAGATGGGGAAGTCTTGATTATGCAGAGGTCGACACTCGGACGTCTCGTTTCCCCTGGACAGTTGTTGAGAGTGATTTAAGGGCACTGACAACAAACCGATACACCAACTCTTGTGTGCGTATGCATCACCTGTCTTGTGCGGTACATGCAATATGTTCCGAATGTGGGGAAGGAGAACTTCCACCTCCGCTCCATGTCCGACACGTGACTCCAACCGGCTGGGAATGGGCTGTTGCGTTTTGGACGGAAGTGGCAGCCGACCTCGGGCTCGGGTAGTGCTGGCCGTGACGTCCCGCTGTGTAGACTGCGCTGACCTCGGGCTCGGGTAGTGCTGACCGTGACGTCCCGCTGTGTGTACTGCGCTGACCTCGGGTTCGGGTAGTGCTGACCGTGACGTCCCGCTGTGTATACTGCGCTGACCTCGGGCTCGGGTAGTGCTGACCGTGACGTCCCGCTGTGTATACTGCGCTGACCTCGGGTAGTGCTGGCCGTGACGTGCCGCTGTGTGGACTGCGCTGACCTCGGGCTCGGGTAGTGCTGACCGTGACGTCCCGCTGTGTGTACTGCGCTGACCTCGACTCCGCTGATCTCGTGACGTCACTGGTAGTGTCTCTGACCGTGATCTCTCCGTTCGTCAGTCGGCGTCTGTGGGCCTGTACTGACCTTACGCTGACTCTCCGTTCGTCAGTCGGCGTTGTCGGGCCTGTACTCGGGTAGTGCTGGCAGTGACGTCCCGCTGATCTCGTGACGTCACTGCGCAGATCTCTCCGTTCGTCAGTCGGCGTCTGTCGGGCCTGTACTCGGGGTGACGTCCCGCTGATCTCGTGACGTCACTCCGCAGATATCTCCGTTCGTCAGTCGGCGTCTGTCGGGCCTGTACTCGGGTAGTCCGTGACGTCCCTATCTCGTGACGTCACTGCGCAGATATCTCCGTTCGTCAGTCGGCGTCTGTCGGGCCTGTACTCGCAGATCTTCCGTTCGTCAGTCGGCGTCGTCGGGCCTGTACTCGGGTAGTGCTGGCCGTGACGTCCCGCTGATCTCGTGACGTCACTCCGCAGATCTCTCCGTTCGTCAGTCGGCGTCTGTCGGGCCTGTACTGATCTCGTGACGTCACTCCGCAGATCTCTCCGTTCGTCAGTCGGCGTCTGTCGGGCCTGTACTGATCTCGTGACGTCACTGCGCAGATCTCTCCGTTCGTCGGTCGGCGTCTGTCGGGCCTGTACTGATCTCGTGACGTGACTGCGCAGATCTCTCCGTTCGTCAGTCGGCGTCTGTCGGGCCTGTACTCGCTGGAGAACTGGGGCGGCGCCACGTTCGACGTGGCCATGCGCTTCCTGCACGAGTGTCCGTGGGAGCGTCTGGCCGACATGCGCCGGCTCGTGCCCAACGTCGCCTTCCAGATGCTGCTGCGCGGCGCCAACGGGGTCGGCTACACCAGCTACCCCGATAACGTGGTGCACGAGTGAGTGGGCGTGGGGTGTCGCTGGGGTGGGTGGGTGAGTGAGCGCGGTATGTGAGTGAGTGAGCGTCGGGTGTGGTGTATGAGTGAGTGAGCGTCAATGTAGTGCATGAGTGAGTTAACGTCCGGTGTGGTGTATGAGTGAGTGAGCCTCGGTTGTGGTGCATGAGTGAGTGAGCCTCGGTTGTGGTGTATGAGTGAGTGAGCCTCGGTTGTGGTGCATGAGTGAGTGAGCCTCGGTTGTGGTGTATGAGTGAGTGAGCCTCGGTTGTGGTGTATGAGTGAGTGAGCCTCGGTTGTGGTGCATGAGTGAGTGAGCCTCGGTTGTGGTGTATGAGTGAGTGAGCGTCGGGTGTGTGACGGGAATGCCACCGTGACGGGGTCGCGTGCTGCCAAACGCCAAGTGCACCTTTTTGTCACAAAAGTCGTGCGATTTAATCATCAGGTGTTTTAATGCAATGCTATATTTATGGGGCTATGTCAAACGTACTCTAGTAAAGGAATCCAGAGTAAGAGGGGACGAGAAGTGTGGCGTGTGCTTGCGCCACAACACCCCCGCTGTATTGGTGACTTGAGCACGAGATGGTCAGAACTGCACAGGCTCACGCGACCTCGCCACCACCTCTCGTATTTCTGTTTTTATCCACGTTGTTTCTACGTCTCGCCAGGTTCTGCAAACTGTCTGTGGAGGCCGGCATGGACATTTTCCGCGTATTCGACTCTCTCAACTACCTGCCCAACCTGATGCTGGGTGTGGATGCCGTCGGCAATGCTGGCGGCGTGGTGGAGGCTGCCATCTGCTATTCGGGCGACATTTCCGACCCCAGTCGCACCAAGTACACGCTGCCCTACTACATGGATCTGGCTGACCATCTGGTTAAGGCCGGCACCCACGTGCTCTGCATTAAGGTGAGCTAGCGACGCTTGGCTGCGGCATGGGCTGTTGCATCCTAGCCCATGGCTTGGTCCGTGGGGCGCAGCCAGGATTTTCTTAAGGGGGTGCCAGACCCAAAAATGGAATGAAACGGAGTCTGGTCTTGCGTTGTGAAAATATAAGGATGTCTTGTTTGATCTATGAGGACGAGTAGTCTAGGGGTAAGTTTCCCGTCTCACAATCGGAAGATTGTGGTTCGAATCTCACCTGTCGCTACTCTTCTCCCGCGGCCATTCGGCGTGAGAGATTGGCGACGCTACATGACTCGACGGTCGACGTGTCGTAAAACCTAATAACCAACCAACCTTGTTTGATCTAGTGTATTTTTGGTTGCTAGGGGGACCCGGCCCTGTCCCCCTTGGCTGCAACTCTGCTTGGCCTCAGATATGACAGCATGCTAACTAATTGTGTGGGCACTTGTTTGTCGTAACATTCTGACCATTCGAAGCTAATTTGAGGAAACAAAATTATCTGCTTAAGTGCTCATGAATATTCGTATTCGGCAGCTGCTAGCGCCACTGTCCATTCAACATTACTCTCGCCAGAACCGTCCAGTGGCCGCTGTGGCCGCCAGCCGTGAAGGTGGGTTCTGTACCCCGGCTCTGATGTCTCCTGTGTACAACACTGTGGCCGCTGTGGCCGCCAGCCGTGAAGGTGGGTTCTGTACCCCGGATCTGACGTCTCCTATGTACAACACTGTGGCCGCTGTGGCCGCCAGCCGTGAAGGTGAGTTCTGTACCCCGCCTGTGGTGTCTCCTGTGTATAACACTGGCCGCTGTGTCCGCCAGCCGTGAAGGTGGGTTCTGTACCCCAGCTCTGATGTCTCCTGTGTACAACACCGCGACTGCCTCCGCCGTCGTCTGAGGTGGCCACCGCCGTCGGCAGGACATGGCTGGCCTGCTGAAGCCGCAGGCCGCCTCGCTGCTGGTGAGCAGCCTGCGTGACAAGTACCCCGAGCTGCCGATCCACGTGCACACCCACGACACGGCCGGCGCTGGCGTGGCCAGCATGCTGCGCTGCGCTGAGGCCGGCGCCGACGTGGTGGACGTGGCAGTCGACTCCATGTCGGGCTTGACGTCTCAGCCCAGCATGGGTGCCCTGGTGGCCAGCCTGGAGCGGACCCAGCTGGACACAGGTGGGTCGTCCTCGGGGACGGACCCAGCTGGACATGGGCGCTGTATGACCAACACAGTCGATGCGCCCGTAAGCCCAAATAACTAACTAACCAGCTGGACACAGGCGGGTTATCCTCGGGCACGGATCCAGGTGGGTGCAGGTGGGTCATTCTCAGGAGTTGGGTCATCTTAGGGGGTCTGTGGGCATCCGGCTGGACCCAGGTGGGTCGTCCTCAGGAACGGACCCTGAGCAGTTCGGTTTGATGCACGTGATGCAACCTGAAACGCCCCGTTTGATTTACGCGAACACGCCATCGTTCTAGGCTTAATTGAGCAGAACTCTAAAGTATTTTTGATTACAAGATAGGTAATGTACGGCTTGCTCGGCCCCTGTCCAACCGCAGCATCCATATGTGCTTGTATGTTTCTCGACAAGTCCAACTCGCCCGACCCTGTCAAGGCTGCCTGTGTTCCAAATTGACGTGGCGTGACGTGGAGCAGCGTAACCCAGCTGCTGCCGACAGGTATCCCGCTGTCCACTGTCAGCGAGTACTCTGCGTTCTGGGAGCGCACCCGCACGCTGTACGCGCCGTTCGAGTGCACCACCTCGATGCGTTCGGGCAACGCGGACGTGTACCGCAACGAGATTCCTGGCGGCCAGTATACGAACTTGCAGTTCCAGGCGTTCTCGCTTGGACTGGCCGACAAATTTGAGAAGGTCAAGGAGGCCTACTGCGAGGCCAACCAGCTGCTGGGAGACATTGTGAAGGCGAGTGACTCACGCAGCTGCTGCAGCCGGCTCTGTTCCCCGCCGGCAGCTTCCCTATGCAGCGGTACGAAGTAGCTGTGCCTGATCTGCTCTTTCCGGTAGCTGCCTGTGTGCTGGTCGAAAGAGAAGAGATATTGTGAGCTGACGTACAGCTGCTTAGACCGTCGGCCGACGTTCATCGCTTGCCACGACTAGTCGGTGGTTCAGTAAGAATTACGGGTGCTTGTTGGCTCGGGATCTACATCTGCTCTATGCACAGCGTCTTCGACCGAAGCGCATGCAATCATCCTACGCTGCCGCACGCCCGGTTCGAGTTATCTTTTCTTCAGCGCTACTTTCCCGTCACCTTCGTCCCGTAGTCTCGAGATGGCCAGAGCCGGCCGAAGAGACGTTGACCCGAACACCAAGCTAAGCTGCTATGGTGGTTAGGGAATGATAACTGGATGTCACGACTGACTGCCTGTCGGGTAGGAATTATTTGTTGCATATCACAACTGACCGCCTGTCGAGTAAGAATTACTGATTGCATATCACGACTTACCGCCTGTCGAGTAGGACTTATGTATTGCATATCACGACTGACCGCCGTCGAGTTGGAATTATGTGCTTGTTATTTGAGAACTATCATCTCCACTTCAGTGTATGTGTCTGTCTGCCAGGCTGCATGCTCTGTATATGTAATGCATGTACTAATCGTATTATATAGCGCAAGTATGAATCGTATTGTGGCTTTTTAGCTATTGTCCACCCTGCATCGTTGCTTCGTGTCGAGTACGGGAATTAATTTCAGCACTCTAACTCGACGCTAGTATTGCATTGCTAAAATGCCTGATCAAATTTACTTTTTTGAGTGATCAGTCGCGTGCTGTTTTCTGGCAGATGTTTTCTGGCCGAGTTTTACCCTGACTAGTTGTGCTCAGGTGACGCCTTCCTCCAAGACGGTGGGCGACCTGGCACAGTTCATGGTGCAGAACAACCTCAGCGGACAGGATGTTCTGGACCGGGCAGAGGATCTCAGCTTCCCCACGTCGGTCATTGAGTTCATGCAGGGCTACCTGGGAGAACCCTACGGAGGCTTTCCGGAGCCTCTCAGAAGCAAGGTGAGTTGATCTCATATTGGTCACGTATGCGTTGACGGTCTGCTCACATAAAAGATGAGCCTGCGATTCCGCGCAGTGTTCCAAGCCACCGGTTGAACAGTTCTTGCACACTACCGCATCAATAGGGTTCGAAACATTGATTGTGATGATAGCTGAAGTTCACTGCTAAGCTTCTATGCCTCGTTTCAGGACCTGGTCTCGTGTATCCTGACGTCGGGGTTGGATTTACGCTTTGTAATCCTGGATGTGAACGGGACAATTTTGCGACCATCAAATTCAGAGAGGATAATTATCATTGTCATGGACTTCACTATATTCCCTTTGAATGCTTTAGAACTTGTATGCTTAAACAATTTCCTTTGGTGTTTCCCCGCGAGTCTCTGCCCTTTTATCAAAGAGGAAGAAGCGTGCATTCATTGTTCAGTAGCACTATTTAATATTTTGCCATGAAGAGGAGAGGGTATTTTCCTGGCGAGGATGATGCTCTGGTTGACAAAATCCAAGATATGGCTGGCCTTCCAACCCTGCCCAGCATACCCGGCATGGATTATGGCGCCGAGTTCCTGTCCGGTGTCACTTCCTAATGCCCTGCGCCGATGGAAGACAGCTCGACATGGTACGCAGCTAGGATTTGTACTAGCATTGGTTTGTTATTGCAAGTACATTATAATGGGATATCTTATGTTGTAGATATGATCATGGTCAAAGCATCGTCTAATCAGCAAACAAGTTTGCCGTGAGAACACAATGTTGCAAGGTAATCCCTGAAACTGTTGGATGTGATTAAGCCCTGAACCCTATGAGCCATTAATCCAAGCTTTTGATCAGCACTTCATTATCACTCAAAATGTCACCGACGACTAGGTGTGGAACTCTGACCGACCATGGCGATACGTCTGGTGAATCTGTACAACAGATACTGATGGGTATGCCACCTCTGGACGGTCGGCCCGGCGCCAACATGGACCCGGTGGACTTCGCCGCGGTGAAGGCCTCGCTCGAGGAGCGCTTCTCGCGCGTCTCCAAGTGGGACGTCATGTCGTACGCCATGTACCCGGACGTCGCCACCGAGTTCTTCCAGTTCCGCGACCGGTACGGCCCCGTAGACAAGCTGGACACGCGCATCTTCCTGGTGGGGCCGCGCGTCGCCGAGGAGTTCAAGGTTCGTTGTTTGTTCGTTTATTGGGTGGTTCTCGACGCACTTTATGCACGATCACGGCTGATGGCGCTTCCACTGTTTCGTCGGTGGACCGCGGGATTGGGAGATGTCCCGATTGGTGCGAGTGTTGAAGCCGGGACCTTTGGTGCCCAGAGCTCAACACCCTCACCACTCGGCCATGCCCGCCCCGAGGAGTCCAAGGCGATGACGGCTCAGGTGGCATCGGTGGCTGTGTCGGTCCACGGCCGGTCCGGCCTCGTAACGTTTTCCGGACACAATTCGACCGCTGGCTATGTCCATCATGGTGGTGCGCATGCACCCGAGGCACCGCAGCTGTGACAACAACTAGTTGATTGCCAAACGGTTGGATTTGTGCTTTGTTATGCTAGATTTGGTGAGGAATGTTTTGAGACGTTTCAGTTGGTGTAAGGTAATTTGTTCTGTTTCTGGCATCCAAAACATCTTTTTTTTTACTTTTTAGTCAGTTTCGAGCGTGTTTATGGAAGAGCAAGAGGTTTGCAGTCATTTTCAAACGGCTTCATTCGATCTTTTGACGAAAAAGAGGCGGATATCTTCCCGAAAGGATAATGTTTTGGAAGACAAACATCCAGGGCACGGCCATGTTCCCGACCCTGCCGCTGAGGGCGTGCGATCGTGGCTGATCCGGTTGCTATGAAGCCATCCATAGCAACCAATGGATAATCTCGAGTTTGCTAGAAATGGTGAATGGCTGATTAAATCCACATGTGGAATCTTGTGACCACGTGCAAGTCTTCGATGAGTCATTTTTTTATTTCGTGGTTCACGACGCACTTTACACAACACTGCTAATGGCGCCGCCCACACTGTTTCGCCGGTGGGCCGCCGAATTGGGAAGTGTCCGAGCGGTGCGAGTGTTGAACCCGGAACCTTTGTATCCAAAGTTCAACACTAACCACTCGGCCATCCCCGCCTCCGATGGGTTCTGACACGCTGACCCTGGTCGTGTTTTCAGGTGACGATCCAGCGCGGCAAGACGCTGCACATTAAAACTCTGGCAATGGCCGCCGATCTGACCCCAAACGGCGAACGGGAGGTGTTCTTCGAGCTCAACGGCCAGCTGCGTTCTGTGCTCATCCGCGACACCGAGGCGTCCAAGGTAACATCCGCGACACCGAGGCGTCCAAGGTAACATCCGCGACACCGAGGCGTCCAAGGTAACGTCCGCGACACCGAGGCGTTCAAGGTAACATCCGCGACACCGAGGCGTCCAAGGTAACATCCGCGACACCGAGGCGTTCAAGGTAACATCCGCGACACCGAGGCGTGCAAGGTAACATCCGCGACACCGAGGCGTGCAAGGTAACATCCGCGACACAGAGTCGTCAAAGGTAACATCCGCGACCACAGAGGCGTCCACGGTAACATCCGCGACACTGATGCGTCCAAGGTGCTATATGACCAATGCAGTCGATGCGCCCCTAAACCACACGAGGCGTCCAAGGTAACATCCGCGACACCGAGGCGTCCAGGGTAGAAACATCCGCGCAAACTCAGCGTTTATGGGGCGTACAGACCAACATTTAGTCCAACATCAACCATACAAGAGGCAGATGCTTGGGGTGTCTGGACTTTGAAGACGAAAGGTCATTGAAGAATGTATTACAGTAGTAAGAATCAAGCATTTTTATTCACAAAACCCAAGCGTGATCCTGGTTGCTCTGTACTTCCCCACCGAACACGCATGCACCGACCTATCTAGTCAATGACAAATAGCAAACGACAAGCAGTCTGGCTGTTATGGTGTTCTTCGTGTGGAAAGTAATGACATTAAGCAAAAACTAAGCTAAATTTTGTTCTCAATCACCCACCCAGACACCAAAAAGCCCTTCAAGTTGGGTTTTTGCCCTTCACAACCCTGATATTGGTCCCTGCAGTGTCAAAGGTGCCAAGTCGGTGACACCGTGATGTCCAAGGTAACACTTCCATGACATCGAGGCGTTAAAGGTCAGGGTAACACATCTGGGACGAGGCATCAAAGGTGGCCCGTCCGTGTTACGTAACAGTGGCCGTTATCGTCACCCCTTCAGCCCCCTTCCTCAGTCGCCCTTCAGCAGTTCCTCAGTGTTTCTCATTGTGTTCCCCATCGTGCTACTCATTAAAATATTTTGTTACTTTGCAGTTCAAACAACTGGGCGCTGTATGACCGACGCAGTCGATGCGCCCCTAAGCCCAAATAACCAACCAACCAGTTCAAACAACAAGGTTGCATTTTTCCGTCCGAGTTCACTCGCAAAGCCGATCACGTTTTGAAATTCAGTCGTGCTACCGTGCAAAGCCTGGTAACTTGCTGGCTACTTATATTGGTTAGTTATATTTTATATTTGTATCGTGTCTTCAGTCTGTGATGTTATTAACGTCTAGACATTTGGCTGTGAATGTATTCAGTCTGTGATGTTATTAACGTCTAGACATTTGGCTGTGAATGTATTCAGCTGAGCAAGCATGGTTCCTAACGCAACTCCCGAAACAACGTGGGAAATATAGTATGCATTGCTTGACACACTATCGTTAACCTGGCAGTGCCTACCACGTTTGCCGCGTGCGTCATGTGAGACGACACGTGTTGACGGGGCGTGGCGTTGATCGGTGTGTATGTGATGCTGGGCGGGCGGGAACACGTGCCACACGGCCACCTCAGCTGACACGAGGCGGCGACACGACAGGAGATCGTGCTGCACCCCAAGGCCGACCCGGCCATGTGAGACGACACGTGTTGACGGGGCGTGGCGTTGATCGGTGTGTATGTGATGCTGGGCGGGCGGGAACACGTGCCACACGGCCACCTCAGCTGACACGAGGCGGCGACACGACAGGAGATCGTGCTGCACCCCAAGGCCGACCCGGCCATGTGAGACGACACTGTTGACGGGGCGTGGCGTTGATCGGTGTGTATGTGATGCTGGGCGGGCGGGAACACGTGCCACACGGCCACCTCAGCTGACACGAGGCGGCGACACGACAGGAGATCGACACGTGGTGACGGGGCGTGGCGTTGATCGGTGTGTATGTGATGCTGGGCGGGCGGGAACACGTGCCACACGGCCACCTCAGCTGACACGAGGCGGCGACACGACAGGAGATCGTGCTGCACCCCAAGGCCGACCCGGCCATGTGAGACGACACGTGTTGACGGGGCGTGGCGTTGATCGGTGTGTATGTGATGCTGGGCGGGCGGGAACACGTGCCACACGGCCACCTCAGCTGACACGAGGCGGCGACACGACAGGAGATCGTGGTGCACCCCAAGGCCGACCCGGCCATGTGAGACGACACGTGGTGACGGGGCGTGGCGTTGATCGGTGTGTATGTGATGCTGGGCGGGCGGGAACACGTGCCACACGGCCACCTCAGCTGACACGAGGCGGCGACACCACAGGAGATCGACACGTGGTGACGGGGCGTGGCGTTGATCGGTGTGTATGTGATGCTGGGCGGGCGGGAACACGTGCCACACGGCCACCTCAGCTGACACGAGGCGGCGACACGACAGGAGATCGTGCTGCACCCCAAGGCCGACCCGGCCAACAAGCTGTCGGTGGGCTCACCGATGAACGCCACCATCCTGCACGTGCGCGTGGCGGCCGGCGACACGGTGACCAAGGGCCAGCCGCTGGTGGTGCTGTCCGCCATGAAGATGGAGATGGTGGTGCAGTCGCCCGCCAACGGCGTCGTCAAGGTGGTTGACGTCAACGGCGGCATGAAGGTGATGGCGGACGACCTGCTGATGACGCTGGAGTAGCGGCCGGCCGCGACGCAGGCATCCTGTACACCCTGAAGAAGTGGAGGACCGTCGCGCCATCGCTCGGCGGCTCGGCAGTGCTCGGCCGGTCGCCGTCCGAGCCTGACAAAGCTCGCGCAGACATCCAGAACAGCTGCGCTTCAGTGTTCGCGTAGTGTCGCTGTGGCAGTGTCAAGTAGTCGGCGATCTCGCAGCCAGGCATCGGTCCGAGTCCAGCGTGGTTCACGCTTCATTCCCGGTGGTGTCGTGCATGTGTCACCTTCGTAGTCTGTTACTGGAGCGTTAAACTTAATCGTCCGAAGCATCGAACAACAGGTCAGTGTATACACGTTATGGTTTGCGGGAAGACAATAGGTACGGGGCGATGGCTTGGACCATGCGCGACTAAAGTTTGGATCGGCCTCATGAAGCTGTTGTTGATCTGCGGTAGATGGTATGCTGACTATAGCAGCCGCCACAATCAGTCGTGGGCTGTGGTGTCTATGTTGTGACGCGCGAGAGCAGTGCTGGTCTGTATCGCCAGGCAACTGTTCAGGTTCAGCCGCGCTGTCTGCGATGGGTAAGACGCTCCACTACCGAGCCGAGGAAGCTGATCGGTGGCATGCCAGCTGGCGAGAAATATGAAGGCGAGGCCAGAATCGATATGCTTTGTCAATCGTACACAGCCGGATCCAGTCCAGACATCATGCGACAGCGATTGTTCCCAAATACCGTGTGGATTGAACGCCGCTGGTGTTTCTATGCTTTCGGCATGGTGATAACGAAAAATGACATCGGTTAGGAAAGGTTGCGCTGTAGTTTGTATGCTATCCTTGAACCGACGGATTTAAATGGTTTGTTTTGTACGCTTGATTTCGGAGCGATTTCGTGTGATGTCCCGGTAATGGTAGTGCTGTGGTAAGTGACGTAGCTTGGTCGTAGCAACGCGATGTGCACGCGTGCAATGAGTGAGACTATCCTCAGCCTTCCGCCTAACATTTGTCCAGCCTTACCACACCTTTGAAGAGTTGATTACGATTGAGTTTGTGTACGGCGGTCAGCCGTGGTTCTCTTCCTGCCGATCTCGGCCAAGGGGAGCATCTCACACAGCACCGTTCCTGTCCTGGTGCTGTGTGCCTGCCACACCACACGCACGCCTTCTGCGTCCATTCCCGTGGTATGGTGGCGGTTTGGGAAAGCGATTTGCCTGTATTTTTTTCCTGTTTGAATTGTAATATGTTTATGAACTGGAATATCCGTTGAACTGGAGATGTCTCCGTTCATAGTCTACTTTTGTATTCGTGTTGATTGTGTCTTCGTGTGCTCTGGCTGAACATCTTGCCTGTCCGGTCTGTTTTGGACCTCGGTGGTAGATGGCTGCTGGAATAAGTGCAATACTCCGGTGGAGAACCTGAGCTCCCGCGTGCAATGTCAGAAGCCATGGCTGTAGGCCTCCTGGGATGTGTTGCGCGCTGGCCGTGCTGTATATTCCCGCTGAATACACGCCAGTTGAATGCGCGCATGTTTCTCGATTCACGTCTCCCGACAAAGATCCGCTGACGATTAGGAAGTGCATTTCAGTAAATATTGCGCACTTCATCCGATGATACATGCCGTGTACAAGGCTCAGTTGCATAAACTCTAGAAAGAAAAAAAACATAAAATCGTGTCAAAACATTGCATCCTTGGCTCGATCCACAACCTTGTTTGGGAATAGTCCGTGAGTGGGAATGTGACGCCGCGGTGCTATGCGGGGATCGCCGACGTCGGCTGTCAGTTCAACTTGGTCTGCAGCAAAGTCTCCAGCTTGATCGCGTCGGCTGCGAACTTGCGAATGCCCTCGGCGAGTTTGTCGGTGGCCATGGCGTCCTCGTTATGCATCCAGCGGAACACCGACTCGCTCATGTCGACCTTGTCCAAGTCCTGCTTCTTCGCTGTTGACAGATACACACACACGGTTTACACGGTGTACACCAGGCAGACGCGGCGTACAGGCGGTGAACAGAAAACAAACATGCAAACACGATGTTGCGGGGACTGGGGGTGGCAGACCGGCAGCACGCCAGGGCGTGTATGCGGTGCAGACTACGGAAAGGTAGACCAACCTGGTGAACGGTATGGGGGGGGGGGGAGGAGATTCGGTGCGACTGTTCTGGCAGTTCGTGGTGGTGCAATGTCTACACGGAAGAGTCGCAACAGTTCCCCCAAAGGCTTGGGTTCGAACACATCCGAGTCGCTCCCAGACACGGCAAAGGATCGGATCCAGGTACCAGAGGCACGGGTCCTTCGAAGCACCATAGGGTCGGGTCCAAGACACTAGAGGCACAGGTCCTCGGATACACCACAGTCAGGCCCAGACACCAAGGGGATGGGTCCTCCGACACACCACAGTCAGGCCCAGAGACCAGAGGGATGGGTCCTCCGACACACCACAGTCAGGCCCAGAGACCAGAGGGATGGGTCCTCCGACACACCACAGTCAGGCCCAGAGACCAGAGGGATGGGTCCTCCGACACACCACAGTCAGGCCGAGACAACAGTGATTGGTGCTCCGACACATAGGGCCGGGTGCTCAGACACATAGGGCCGGGTGTTCCGACACACAGGGACGGGTGCTCCGACACATGACCGGGTGTTCCGACACAGGGCCGGGTGTTCCGACACAGGGCCGGGTGCTCCGACACATAGTGGTGGTTGGTTATTAGTTTTACGACACGTCGACCGTTGAGTCATGTAGCGTCGTCAAACTCTCACGCCGATTGGTCGCGGGCGAAGAGTAGCGACAGGTGAGACTCGAACCCACAACCTTTCGATTGTGAGACGAGCATCTTACCCCTAGACCACTCGTCCCCTCGTCCGACACATAGGGCCGGGTGTTCCGACACATAGGACCGGGTGCTCAGACACACAGGGCCGGGTGCTCCGACACAGGGCCGGGTGCTCCGACACATAGGGCCGGGTGCTCCGACACATCATAGGGTCGGGTGTTCCGACACATCATAGGGTCGCGTGCTCCAACACACCACAAGGTCGGATCCAGGTACCAGAGGCACGGGTCCTCGGACACACCGTAGAGTCGGGTCCTAGACACCGGAGGGACGGGTCCCAGGCGTCAAAGCAATGTCCTAGTAAAGTATTTCTTGTACGGCGGGAGGATCTGAGCCCAAGACGTCAAAATTAGTCATGACGTCTTGAAAAGTCAACAATATTACACGAAAAGTGACAAAATGGAACATAACACTTCCTTGCAAAGCATTTTTAGGATAATGTCAGAATTGAGTTTCGTGAAAACGGGATGAATAATGTAGTTGAAGAATGCAGTTCATAATGTAGTTGAATGCAGTCGTATTTCATGCACGTTAATGCGGGAAATTAAAGCTCTGCTCGAGGAGGTCAAACAAACATGTGTTATGAGTTCGTTTTCACATACATTGTGATTCCAGGCGACTGCATCAGATGATCGGATCCACACAGAGCAGAGGATCAGGTCCCTTTTCAACAAAGGGTTAGGCTCAAACACACCAGTCGGGTCCAGGCACACCGGAGGGCTGGGTCCAAACACACCAGTGTTGGGTCTAGACTGGCGACCCACCGTTGGCGACGCTGAGTTGCGTGGTGAGTTGGTTGTTGCTATTGGAGAGCTCCTCCAGCAGCTTGGGACTGATGGTGAGCAGATCGCATCCCATCAGCGCCGTAATCTCCCCTGGCGGACACCGGCGGAACTACACGTTACCAGCCGGTCCGACCCAGAGACAAACTGTCACCAGTTTGAGCGGTGTTTCTCCAGATGGTCGTTCACCTCGGTGACATCCACAGAGGACGTCCGCCGTGCAAAGGTAAAAGGACGTATTCCGGCTTTTGAACATGCTCAGGAGAGCCGTTTTTGTGCGTGTGCCATTTTCTCAGATACTAGTTAGATGCGAAGGAATTATTTGATGACATTCGAACCGGTGTCGACCAGACGTGTTCATGATTTTTTGCTTAAACGCAAGATCCAAATTACTTTCTGGACAAAAACAAAACAAGACATGCTGCTTTTGCTTTTTCATTTTTGCAGTGAAAACTTAAACAAAAAGACGTACGAGTGAAACTTTGGGCCGAAAAAAACGTATATCTGGGTGAAACATGTCTGCTAGAGGAAGCGCATGCACAATGTGATGCATAAAAAGACGTAGCCTATCATAACGCCTCAAGTTTAGTTAGCTCTCAGTGCGAAGAATCGCACCTACAACACCAGTCAGAAGTATTCGCTCCTTACTATCTAAGGAGCGAATACTTCTAACTGGATCGCATTTTGGAATAGCTGCTCCCAGCTATGGGTGTCGATTTGTATCTCTGTGGGAGACCGGGCCATCGCAATGCCAATCCAACCTCCCCCACCCCACCATATCGGATTTTTCGCCACCGTCGCATCGCAGTGGTCCTCTGACAAAGGGATGTATCTCGTGATATACGTACTCGCCACCATCAACATGGAAGGGGAACTCAGGCAGAAAGACAAGAATTGGTAAAATGGTGTATGATTGAAGCGTCTTTTTGTCCGTCCAAAATGTCATTCCAGATGGCTATGTATAATTCCCGGTGACGTATCCTTCAAGTTACATCGCTATGCCATTGCAGAATGACTAAAACGACAGGATATACATCTTGTTGTACGCATACGTCCTGCCTGAGCAAGTGAAGTCCATTTTTATAGATACTTCAAGACATTCTGGGAAAAGATAGATCTCTCCGAGACGGTGAGATTTTTTGTAAGATCCACGTTCGCAAAAATGACGCTTACGTCCTTTTGCCCTTTGACGATAGACAATGTCTTGGCTGAAGATACCAAACTATTATGTGTTCCGGTGGACGTATAGGGCAGACCCAGTGCGTGCATCTGTCATGGCATGGGGTGCGCAAGAGCATAACTATAAACACCTTGCCGAGTACATGAACAGCAGGTGCATAATCGAAACATGCGTGTCAATATGTTGATAAAACGAATTAGCAAAATAAAAAGACTCGGAAGTAAAACCTAAGTCGTTCTCTTTGAAGGCACGACAAGGAGTGCATTTTTGGCCAAAGACAACTTGTTGAACAATACTGGTAAATCGCAGCATAAACAAGTTTCCGCATTCAAACACCCAGCAAGTCTGATCAAGTCTAAGCAACATATTGACTAAGCACCCGTTCTCAAGCACCCTGGCTTGCAGTCATCGAAGCGGTTAAGAAGTTCACATTAAACAAATGTTTCACACCGTGAAGCCAGACCGGCGAGTAACATTACTGGGACCCCAGCCGCCTGTTGTTCAGACAGGAGATTACTCAGCCTTCCGATACAACTACGGCTCTGCATGCCTGGCCGTAACATTGCCGAGACCCGAGCCGCCTGTTGTTCGGGCTGGAGATAACTCGTCCCTCAGATACAACCACAGCTCTGTACGTCTGGCAGTAACATTGCCGGGACCCCAGCCGCGTGCTGTTCCGGCAGGACATTACTCATCCCTCAGATACAACCACGGCTCTGCATCACCGGCCTGCAGCTGGGCGTCTGGTGCGCGTTTGAGCCGCACGAGCAGGACGCCGGCCCGTTCCGCCCCACCTGCCACCAGTCGACGCCGACCCACATATCGATAGTGTCACGCCGGGATGTGTCACGCCGGGATGTGTCACGCCGGGATGTGTCACACCGGGATGTGTCACGCCAGGATGTGTCACGCCGGGATGTGTCACGCCGATCACCGGCGGCCCCGACCCGAGTGCAACGTCACGCACCGACGCCAGCCAACCTGTTCCGACACCAGCCGACACCGCCCAAGGTCGACAGCCAAGGCTAACAGTCAAATGGCAATACCTGAGGGCAGTACCCTGCCAGCTCAGCTTTCCATTCGCCGCGTTACGCACCCATGTTTCTGAACGAGGCGCCCATCACGACCGTTTTGAAGCCGAACTTCTTGTAGTAGTTAAAAATCTTGGTGACGGATATGACGCCCGGGTCCTCTCGCGGCTCATAAGTGGTCTTGCCCTTATTGGCTACGTGCCTGCGAAGACATGGCATAGCATAAACACAGTTACCTTCTGTCACCTCTGACGGTACGTACATCCATGGTGGAGGTGAGCACCAGCGGACGAAGGTCCTTAAAGCAGACAACGATCATCGAGGCAGATACTGATCTAATCGTAGGGGCAGAAACCGGCCTGCTCGCTAGGCTGGTCACAGGGCGCTGGGTACACGGGGGGTTGATCATCGAAGCAGATACCAGTCACCGGGGCTGATTCGGGTCACTCGGAAAAAACTTCAGAGCACACCTGACAATGCTTTCCAATCTCATTTCACCCGCTCCCCACCTCTCATCTCGTGACTCTGAAACGGACACCGGCACAGACGAACACACACACCAGTGGTCGGGGCTCGACACAGCACTACAGCGCGGCGGCGGCGGCGGCGGCGTACTCACCAGTCGAGGATGCGGCCCACAAACGGGGAGATGAGCGTGACGCCTGCCTCGGCGCATGCCACCGCCTGCGCGAACGAGAAGAGCAGCGTCAGGTTGCAGTGGATGCCGTGCTCCTTCTCCAGCACGCGCGCCGCCTCGATGCCCTCCCACGTGGAGGCCAACTTGATCAGGATGCGCTCCTTGCTGATGCCCTCCGCCTCGAACATGGAGATGAACTTGCGCGCCTTGGCGATGCTGGCCTTGGTGTTGAAGGACAGTCTGTCGGCGGTGTCATCGTCTGTTATAGACAGCCTCTCGATGGTGCTAATGTCTGTTATGGACAGTCGTCGAGGTCCATGTTACATGAACCTCGCGCAGTATTACGTTAAAGCCAGCTGGATAATTCCAGACTATTGCGGATACTACATGAGCGTATTTGAAAGAGAGCAGACCCTTACTACGGTTACTGTCGAGGAATTGGGATCCGCACCAACAGCTTGTGAAAACTTGACTCGGGGCTTGCCGTCTCCTATGCACCGACACTGCTCAGATGGTCGAGCTCCACCCTGCTTAACTTCCGACTCTTGTTGTTGTTTGTTATTTGGGTTTAAAGGGCGCATCGACTGCAATGGTCATATAGCGCCCATAACAAGTTTATTTATAAAATCAGAAGTAAAATCGTGGCAAAACAGTGTCATGCTGAGGTGTAATTCTCCGCATACTGTCTCAGTTAAAACACTTCTTCGCAGTCAGCCGTTTAGAGATATGGTATGGTGCCTTCACAGGTGTTACGGTCAGGACGGTCAACTTCTGACTGGAATTTACGGGAAATACCAAATGGTTCGTCCACCCTGCTCAACCGCCGACTGGAATTTCCGGGAAATACCAACCGTTTTGTGTGATTCGAGCCCACTTATCGCCACATGCCATTTGTGCAGCGCGATGATGAAATACGTGGCAGATTTCCTACCACACGTCAATCCTTTCTGATTGCCGTTGGGCTCCGATGAACACCTGACCCCAGTGTTGGAAATATGGTCCTTTTTTGGAACTTGTCATCCAAAGAATTATACACTCCAAAAAAAATCCACTCCTTACATTACAAGATATATCATGAAGAGCCTTGCTTAAACAGCAATCTCAACTAGCTGTCATAATCCAATAGTATTATTGGATTGTGATGAAGCAGAGGGTGCAGCATGCTCCAAGGGCCTATAACATATGGTAATCAATGGCTGATAACGAAAAACCCTTCTAGTTTTGGTGCTCTTCATCTTGTCTAGCCATGCTATGTCCTTGCCACGGCAACTTGGCAACATCATTGAGGATAATGCACATTTGCTATTTCAGGTGATCATGAGAGCTGCAGTAACATTCCAAGAGGATGCAGAAGTGGAACAGAAAATTAGATGCAAGCAAGACTGGACGAGTGCCAGCTTGCCAGCGTGTGCAACAGATGACAGCAGATGCTTAAGGATCACTCTGCAATCTGCATACAACGTTAATACCAATGTATTTGTTCCATGAAATGGTGCAGGTGGTATGTAACTGTCTGAAACATGTGAATTAATAAACAGCCATGCCTTCATGTGTACATTATTAATTTATGAAAATGCTGGAACCAGTAGTGTTCGGAAGAATGCAAGGCAAGACAGAACTAGAGAACTAGAGAAGTCCCTACACAACTTGCAAGGCACAAAAGCAATCACATCCCCAAAATATTTGTGGACGTATATTATGATTTGTCATGGCATAGGAATGTTCAGGAAGCTGCAGGGACAAAAAAGCCAGATAATGGAGGTGATTGGGGTATGAGGTGGGGTGCACTTCACAATTTCCTGAAACATTTTGTTAGAGCACAACAATGCTTGTGAGTTACTGTATGGGTGCACTGAAGGGTACCAATCCCTTATTCCTGAAAAATATATTGTCTTACAAAAATGAAAGCTTTATTTCAAAAACAACACAAAACAAGCTGAAAGGTTCTTCCATCCCAATCCAAAACATTAAGAACACACTTATGAAAATACTATTTCTAGGTCATGGATGTTCATTTATGAAAATGATTTGGGAGGGGGAAATACATGAAAGGGCAGGGTGAAATAGATTGGGGGCACACTCCATAGGGTTCCATGTTAAAAGTTGAAGTCATTTGGGAAGCAAAGCAAACATTGAGGGTGCACTTGTCCCCCCCCCAAGTATATAAAACAACCCTGCCCTAGGTTGTGCCACTGGATGCATGGGCACCAACATAGGGATACAGATGTGCACCACTACAAAATATAAGCAATCACAATTTTGCTATGGCTGCCCATACTTCTCAACATTAAGCTGGTTGTGCATACATCATTCTAGCTAGGTAGCTATATTTCTGCTTTGATACTGAAGTTTACACCAAGAATAATTAAATTTCAACAAACCTCAATTGGGCCTCAGTTCCTACGTCGGCCGATACTACACGAGATCAATCAGTAGTCTCACTACCTGGTTCTTGAATTATCCGACTATATCCACATAGGTCGTTCCTACCAAGGTTGGTGATGCCTACAACGAGCCTCTTTCGTCCCTTTCCATCCAGTGGGCAACTCGGTGCATACAAGAAAAATTCCTCGTCAAGTGAAGGAAACCTCTATTCTCGGCTCGCCTAATGAAGGGAAACCACCATTTCCAGACTGGCCAGACCCGAACGGCGCTTCTTGGATTCGATGGATTCGCGGCTCTCCAGCTGCCACTCAGGTCGGAGCTATTTAAACTACGGCCAAGAAAGGCTATAAATAATGCATTCCTTTTTGTTTCCTTGAAGATTGAGATGTTCTACATAACTTGACATGAACAAAACTGATCGTTTTGCATCCTGGACCAGTCCAAAGCAATAGAACAAAAAAGATATGCGATAGATTTTACGCATGAAAATGACCTAAATGGTACCAAAAGGTTCTTCAAATCTGGTTACATTTTGCAGTCAAATGGACCACCATATAACCAGAAATTTCAGTGTCTTTCCATTTCATGACCTACATTGTTTCAGTACACGACAAACTGGTGGCAATAAGTGTTTATGCCACTCCGACAACTAATTTCTCCTACTCCGGGAAAATGGAAATTTAGCCGTCATGATCTTATACACTGCGAAATGAGGGTTGGTTAAGAGCCGCTTACTGGTCTTTCGTCAACTCCAGCTGACTGTACGGAGGCTGCTGATTGGCTTAGTGGTTTGAACTTAGCCAATGGGATGAAATCTTTGTTGCCAAAGGTAAAAGAGCAGCTTGTCTCGATTGCATTGTTTTTGTGACAATGTAACACAAGTCGCTGCCAGCCCTGACAGTCGTCTTGAAGAAGGCCAGGTCAGCCACGGCAAGGGCCAAGGTACGAAACCGGGGAGGGAGCCATTGTAATTTTTCTGTTTTCGTTCTCAGGTGTGCGTCTCGAGAAAAGAGTAGGTGCTGTGGGAATAGTAATTGGTAGGTGCTGCTTTACTATCTTCTGTGACTCCTATTATCTGGCATACCCCTTGTAGGAATTCTGTTTTTTTCTGTCGATGCTATTGCGGCGAATATGGCTAATTGCTATTAATGCTGGCTTTCGACAGTTGGAGCATACTAATCACAGGTGGAAATTTGTACACTTTTGTTGTTGCCAATACGACATAATGATTTCCAAATTTAACATAATGCCTATGGTGGTGCATGGAATGAATGGATTCAAATGTCCTATTGGAAACATTTTTTGTTCAGTCTTGATACATTATTTTTTAAATCCAACCATGCCATGGGCATTCTTCATCAGCACAGGGTTCAGGACCAACCATTTTCCATAAGGGATATTGAGGTTTTGTGGTTCCTGATGTGAAAGGCATAATTCTTGTTCATCGTCACTTTGTTTCTATTTGTAAATTTGCAGTTTAGTGTAATTTTGGGTTATTGAAATTCCTTTTTTCAAATGCCATGTTTATAAATGTGGTTTACATGGTGTGACCACTCACTTCCACTGTAAATGCATACTTTCCAGTTGGCAGGCAAAACAACACCAAGAAATGGGCTTGGAGTTGGGTAATATAGTGTAAAAATTAATTGGCAAAATAAAAAAATGTGGCATAATCTACCCTAACCTAGCCTAACCTTCGATGCGAAAAGAACAATTATCTTGAAAAAGAGAAAATTTTCAACCAGTATTTTTCTTTAAAAAAATGCAAATTGAGGAACATAACTTGACATAACCTAACCTTGCCTGGTTCATTGTTGAAAAACAAATTCTTGAAATATAAAAAAAAACATTGGATATGAAAACTTGTCCAACTTAAGAGTAGAGCCCAACTTATCATAACATAACCAAGCCTAACCCATTTGTTTGCTTCATGGAGGTGAACTGTGTAAGACGTGTCTTGTGGATACCTTAAGCTTCAATAATATATTTCATCATAGTAATACACCTACATACCTGAAGTTGAAATATATACAAACTCGCATGGAAAATCAATCATGATTAAATACATCACTTCTTGTCAATGACAGTATATTTATCACTTTTCCAGCACCACAACACAGATGACTGCTATGTGAAGTTTGCATTCTCAGTGAATACTATTTTTATGTGATCCAGCATCAGGAGGCATACTTAGGCTGTGTGGGATGAAACACCTGTAATGTATGCTTCTTGAATTGAAAAACAAGACTTTATTTCTTTGTCTCAGTAATTTGTATTCACCCCATGGTTACCAGATATTATGCACTCCGTAATTGCATGAACTCAAGGCTTATACACTCCGAATCCAAGAACGAGCAGTGAAAATCCAACACTGCCTGACCCGCAACCTGTATACTGCACAGTCGTGTTCCGAGTCTCGTCACGATCGCGGCCCGGTCAGTGTCCGACACCTGTCACATCACACGACATACGACACACGATATCCGAGGTCCCACCACCTCGGAGGGGAGGCATGTCACGTCACCACCCAACCCTCCCGCCCGCCGTCGGCCACGTCAGTGTCCGACACCGGCCGCATCACACAACATACCACCACGTCCCAACACCTCGGAGGGGAGGCACGTCACGTCACCACCCAACCCTCTCGCCCGCCGTCGGCCAGGTCAGTGTACCCGACACCGGCCGCATCACACAACATACCACCACGTCCCAACACCTCGGAGGGGAGGCACGTCACGTCACCACCCAACCCTCTCGCCCGCCGTCGGCCAGGTCAGTGTACCCGACACCGGCCGCATCACACAACATACCACCACGTCCCAACACCTCGGAGGGGAGGCACGTCACGTCACCACCCAACCCTCTCGCCCGCCGTCGGCCAGGTCAGTGTACCCGACACCGGCCGCATCACACAACATACCACCACGTCCCACACCTCGGAGGAGGCACGTCACCTCACACCAACCCTCCGCCCGCCGTCGGCCGGTCAGTGACCCGACACCGGCCGCATCACACAACATACCACCACGTCCCAACACCTCGGAGGGGAGGCACGTCACGTCACCACCCAACCCTCCGCCCGCCGTCGGCCAGGTCAGTGTCCCCGACACCGGCCGCATCACACAACATACCACCACGTCCCACCACCTCGGAGGGGAGGCACGTCACGTCACCACCCAACCCTCCCGCCCGCCGTCGGCCAGGTCAGTGTACCCGACACCGGCCGCATCACACAACATACCACCACGTCCCACCACCTCGGAGGGGAGGCACGTCACGTCACCACCCAACCCTCCCGCCCACCGTCGGCCAGGTCAGTGTCCCCGACACCGGCCGCATCACACAACATACCACCACGTCCCAACACCTCGGAGGGGAGGCACGTCACGTCACCACCCAACCCTCTCGCCCGCCGTCGGCCAGGTCAGTGTCCCCGACACCGGCCGCATCACACAACATACCACCACGTCCCACCACCTCGGAGGGGAGGCACGTCACGTCACCACCCAACCCTCCCGCCCGCCGTCGGCCAGGTCAGTGTACCCGACACCGGCCGCATCACACAACATACCACCACGTCCCACCACCTCGGAGGGGAGGCACGTCACGTCACCACCCAACCCTCCCGCCCGCCGTCGGCCAGGTCAGTGTCCCCGACACCGGCCGCATCACACAACATACCACCACGTCCCAACACCTCGGAGGGGAGGCACGTCACGTCACCACCCAACCCTCCCGCCCGCCGTCGGCCAGGTCAGTGTCCCCGACACCGGCCGCATCACACAACATACCACCACGTCCCACCACCTCGGAGGGGAGGCACGTCACGTCACCACCCAACCCTCCCGCCCTGCGTCCAGTCATCTGCGTCGTCGTCTGAACTGTTCAGACATCGGAGTCAGGTGGTTCGGTTGAACGTCGGACGGGTGCCACAACTGGTGTCCCGACAGGCTGCCGAAGCCGGCCGTTCTCACCTGGCGTCCACCTCGATGGAGACACGGCCGGGCACAATTTTCAGGATCTCCTTGCCGAACAGCACGAACACACGGTCCATGGTGGCCGTGATCCGCTCCGACTCGGTCCTGCCGCAGCACAAACAGCCGCCTTACACCACTGGTGCTGGGGCAACTCACAGCAGTGCTGCGCCACTAGTGGGACACAACCAGCAGTACCACACTACCGGCCCTGCAGGAGCACAAACAGCCGCCTTACACCACCGCTGCTGTGGCAACACACAACAGTGCCACGCCACCAGTTCTGTTGAGACACAAACAGCAATACCACACTATCGGCCCTACCGGAGCACCACTGCCCACACCACCGGGCCTGCAACAAGAGCGCGGCATCATCGCTTCGTCACAACAGTAGCTCACAACAGCGAGACAGACGCCCATCAATGCCACACACAGCTTGGCTGCCCGCTATAGCCACGCAATAGCGAGTTCTGTACGGCTAACTCAGAGATATACACAACAGAGTCCAGCTGTGGACGATTGAAGCAATCGCGGATGTCGGAGAAACCAATGGTGGTGGTGGTCATGGTTATTGGTTTTACGACACGTCGACCGTTGAGTCATATAGCGTCGCTAATCTCTCACGCCGATTGGTCGCGGGCGAAGAGTAGCGACAGGTGAGATTCGAACCCACAATCTTTCGATTGTGAGACGAGCATCTAACCCCTAGACCACTCGTCTCCGAGAAACCAATGCGAAACCAGAATGAAGGCTATGGTATATTTTTCCATAGGGAGAAGGATGGCGTGAATTAGCCGGATCTGAACGTCTGAGCATCCCGGTGATGTATCTAAGTTAGAAAAGGCATACAGCAGTCTGATAATGTCCAGTAGCAATAAAAAAATGTCCTCCAGCTGCTACATGGCTAAAACGTGCTCCACAACGTCAAGACAAACTCGAGCCGCTTTCGCCTACTGCGCACACATACAATGTAAAACTACGCAATGTAGGGCTGCGAAATCCAACACATATTTTAAAAACAATTCGTTGGGCCCAACGTTCGTTCTAACCCACAGGTAACATTTGTTACCGTGTTGTCATTTAACAATTATCTGGATACAACAGTGGTTCTCACCTACAGGCGGTCGTTGCCGCTGAGTTATCCTTTTGCAATTACTCTGACTCACCGTTGGTACCAACCCACCGGTGACCTGGGTGGCTACTGTATCCTTGATTAAAATAACGGGATACCAGAACGGCACCAGCAACTACATTCCGACTGAGTTTTGTGTAAAAGAAAACTCTCTTTACACCATGCAACCTATCTGTGCACTGCGTATGATAGACTACTCTTGGCACGCAACTTAGTCTGCATGACTCGGCATCAAAAGCGTCATCGAGCGAAGGCGTCTCTTGCTGCCCACCCCTTTGTCCCAGGAACATTTTCTGAACCATGACTGCAGCCTTTCGTGAACGAAAAAGCCTTGAAATTAATTTAGAATGCCACGACGGGACCATGGAGGACTCTGCAACATCCAAAGTACCCATGTTACATACCCAAACGAATAGTAGCCTTGTGGACATGTATGATGATTCCATGGAACTTCACCATTGTGTTGAGCAATGTACATACGAAATATATACTAGCTATATACGAAAACCAGGGCAAAGAAAGCTTTCAGTCACAGCAAACAACCTTCTTATTCATTCCAGTGGATTAACTATAAATATCAATTTCAACCAAGAAATATTATCAGTACGCTGTGGGCCTGACAATGACCACCGTACTTGTTAGTTAGTTATTTGGGCTTTCGATATTGCAGGTTTTTACCTACTTCCGAGTTTTTTTTATATTCGCAGAATTTTGTTCTGTTTCATTCTGGGCACAAGTGCAAGAAGCAGGAACATGTTCGGCAAATGACAGTCACATAAGACATACATGTCAAAAAAACAATTAAAATGTATAAGTACACCACTGTCTCCAAGGCGCTGCTATTGTGCAAAATCAAACACCTGCAGTATCCAACGACTTAGAAGTCCATTGCCTGCCATGACCTCGCTTGCAAATGTGCACAGCAGTGGAAAACATCCAGATAACCGAGGTGCGAATCGAACAATAGCACGTTAACCGATACTTATGCACACCAGTCACTGGCTGCACCTGAAGTGGCGTGGGATGGCACAACAGAAGGCATTACAGGTGGGCGACGGTGGATAATCTGACCACAAGACGATTACAAATTTGCATAATCGATGAGGCAATATGCACGTCCAGCTCCAGCATTATACGCGTGCTGTTTGTGCACTTCGCTCGCGATATCGTCAGGACAGCCCACAGGAGCGCCGCGGAACGGTGGTCAGAGAGTGGTGCGTTTGAAGGGTGGGTTTCGTCACAAGACATCGAAGAATTGAGGTTGGGGGAAGTCCGACGAGCGACAATAAACACCCTGACGTGGGTTTTCCGCACAATGCCACTGCACAAATGCTGCACAGTGCACAGGCGGTGCACGAGCGCCAGGGTAGTGAACGGTGAACTCCCAGCTGTGGCTTCTGACAATGTCGGTCGGCACCAGTCGAGCGCGACGTCACAGACATCGCAGACCGCCCTGCATGGCAGCTCCGCTCAGACACGATGGTTCCGATTCTGGGCCGCCCTACATAGCAGCCCCGCTCTCAGTCACGATGGTTCTGACTCTGGGCCGCTCTACATAGCAGCCCCGCTCTCAGTCACGATGGTTCAGACTCTGGGGCGCCCTACATAGCAGCTCCGCTCAGTCACGATGGTTCTGACCCTGGGCCGCCCTACATAGCAGCTCCGCTCAGTCACGATGGTTCCGACTGTGGCCACAGTTGGATTACAAATTTGTAATCGTCTTGTGGTCAGATTATCCACCGTCGCCCACCTGTAATGCCTTCTGTTGTGCCATCCCACGCCACTTCAGGTGCAGCCAGTCACTGGTGTGCATAAGCATCGGTTAACGTGCTATTGTTCGATTCGCACCTCGGTTATCTGGATGTTTTCCACTGCTGTGCACATTTGCAAGCGAGGTCATGGCAGGCAATGGACTTCGTTGTCGTTGTCGTCGAAGTCGTTGGATACCGCAGGTGTTTGATTTTGCACAATAGCAGCGCCTTGGAGACAGTGGTGTACTTATACGTTTGAATTGGTCTTTTGACACATGTGGGTTGGATTTTCTTTGGATATCGAAATTTGGACAGGGATATTTTGGCACCATGAAATTCGGAGGCGAGAACTTTAGTTTTGCTTTTTAAATAACATTCCTTTCTGGTTTTTTTTCGCCTTGGGGTACCTAATTCAGATAATAATTTACAAATAGTTGGCTTAGGGATAGCAAAGTTAGTTAATTATTTGGGTTTTTAGGGCGCATCGACTGCATAGGTCATATAGTAGGGATAGCAAAGTGACCGCAGGGAATCCATGACTGAAATGCAGAGGACAGACCAATGTTTCATATGTAACTATATACTGAAATATTACTGGAATCAAAGTCCAAGTTAGTCCAAGTTCAACCCATAGACGTGGACATTCTGATCAATGATTGAACAAGTCGCACCATTGCATGGTCAGACATTGAATTTCAATTCCCATTCAGCCTTCCAGCGAGAAGAAAGAGATGATAATTTCCCGCAGACAATCAGGTTCTGGATTTGAAAGAAAAAAATCCAGGACAAGCCTGGTTTTCCAACCATGCTCTGAAACCATCCCCGAGGTGATCCAGGAGGAAATTAAACGCCATTGAAAGCATCCCAATCATGGAATAAAAATCGACACAATTGACTGACATTGATGTGGTGGAGGAAAGCCTTTATCTCCTGGCGTACTGCATTACGAGGGAAACGAAGCTACAAACTGCTCCATCATTTTACGCCAAAAACGACACTTAAGCTCTCAATGCTGCTCAGGATTTGCTGGAAAAATACATGGTGGTTGCTTGGCGCTTAGAGACCCGCCGACTACAGGTTCGCTTTGCGTCTCTCCCTCTAGTAATACCACCAGGAATTGCACAAGAAGCCATCCCAATGCACATCAAAATAGGCAAGCATATCCATTATGCAATGCATGGCATCTCAAGTGCCTTGGCTATATTAACGACGATAAGAGTTGATTTTCATTCTTACGACCGACTGGCTCAAAGTCCCAAAACAGTGAAAGAGGAAGAGAGAAATTATTGGAGACCAATCCTAAGTCCTGCAAACCCAAAAGGCACGTCCAGGACCGGTCCAACACGCCTCGGCAGGTGGTCACACCAGAAGTCGACTGACCGGAGCAGGTCAGATCATAGCCCCAGATTTGCTGGAGCGCGGGAGACCAGACCACAGCTGCCAGACCGACCGGAGCAGGTCAGACCATAGCTGCCAGACCGATCGGAGCAGGTCAGACCATAGCTCCCAGACCGACCGGAGCAGGTCAGACCATAGCTCCCAGACGACCAGAGCAGGTCAGACCATAGCTGCCAGACCGATCGGAGCAGGTCAGACCATAGCTCCCAGACCGACCGGAGCAGGTCAGACCATAGCTCCCTGACTGGCCGAAACAGGAGACAGAACATAGCTTCCAGACTGGCCGGAGCAGGTGACCAGACCGACTCCCAGACCGGTCGGAGCAGGACAAAGGGGGTCCAATCCATTGAAGTTATGAACCTAAGGCAGGGCAAGGTAATGCGACTGCTTCGTCTCAATGCGGCTTTTAGACATCAGTTGAAACATCATGAACAAATCGTAAAAGATGGCTAAAGGTTGAACCTAGTGTCAGGTCAGGACACCGACACATATGACCTGAAACGTCCCGAGAGTACAGCATGACAGACACCCTGGATGCTTAACAAGGACCATTATTAGGCTAAAATAACGCAACCGGCGCTACATGGGTTTAAGCCACGTTCGTGTTTCATTAGTGTTCACGTCAAATTCGCCATTAGTGTAACGAAGTTTTCGTTGAAAATTTCATTAAAAATGTAACTAACGTTTTTAGATTTCAGCAACATTTCCTGTTCCCAAGATGTTTAACAACGGGCAAAAAACATTTGGCTTTACGTTGGCGCACTACATTGCACCTTCATGAGCACCATTTGGCTTTACGTTGGCGCACTACATTGCACCTTTTAGGTTGGGCCATTGACTTATGGCTCCATTTTTTACGTTGGCGCACTACATTGCACCTTCATGAGCTCCATTTGGCTTTACGTTGGCGCACTACATTGCACCTTCATGAGCTCCATTTGGCTTTACGTTGGCGCACTACATTGCACCTTCATGAGCTCCATTTGGCTTTACGTTGGCGCACTACATTGCACCTTCATGAGCTCCATGTGGTTCGAAAATCGTTGTCATTCGACACTTTATCGCATATTTCCTGGTGCTAGATCTTAACCTGTTCGATGAACCCAACCTTTGAATGTGTCATGGTGTCTCCACAAAGTCTCGAGTTTTGATTGATTGATTGATTGCTTGGGCTTAGGGGCGCATCAACTGCTACTGGTTATGTAGCGCCCATAACTGTTTTTTTCCTCACATTACACTAGGTGGCAGGAGTCTATTTTCGGAAGGGATAGATTACGTCGAACTGAGCGGTCGATATATATCGATATATTTGTCCTGTCTGGATGATCTCCGAATTGTCACCTAAAACGTCACAGTAAGACCATTCGTGGCAATTGGAATCGAAGTGACGTCTTCGTTCTACCGTGAAGTTGGGGCATGAAAATAGTATATGTCGAACTGTCATCGGTGAGCCACATCGGGAACAGCGTGGCTTTGCCTCCCTTCTCAAAAGGTAGCCGTGCGTTGCATACGTGTGCCCTATTCTCAAGCGTGCCAGAATCACCTCTTCTCTCCTACATTTTCTTAGCGATGATGTCTACGGTGCCAGAACTGGTTTGATGGTACGGAGTTTGTTTAAAATTTGGGAATTCCAGCTTTCTTGCCACTTTCCTTGGAGGAAAGCATTTACATTTGCGTAGTAATCTCTGGCTGGGAGGGACAGAGCTCGAATCCTACGTGACTGCGCGGCAAGCTTAGCAGCAGCGTCAGCCAGCTCATTTCCCGTGATGCCGGTATGGCTCGGTATCCAGCAGAGGATAATCCTCTTACCCGCTCTACCCAGTACTGTCAGTCGTGCCAGGATTTCTTGAACGAACTGGTTTGATGGTTGAAAAGACTGAAGGGCCCGAAGGCTACTCAACGAGTCTGTTAAAATAAGATGTAGGGTTTCATCTCCAACCTCAATAAAACATAGTGCCTTAATAATTGCAACTAACTCCGCAGTGTACACAGACGCGTGTGGTGGTAAAGTAAAAGATCTTGTTGCTGTCCGACATACAAATGCGCAACCAGTTCCATGGGCTGTCTTGGATCCGTCAGTGTACGTTCGAGAGTAGCAGCGATAAAAGTCTAGTAGCTCCAGTGCTTCTGCTCTGAAGAGCTCTGGGACAGTATGTCCTTTCTGGGTTGTAGCCAGGGATAAATCAATATCGGGTGAGGCGAGTTCCCATGGTGGAGTTCGCATGTATTTCACCCTCGCCACACCTCTCAGTGCCTCATGAAGTAGCGAGCGAATTCTGACGCAAAATGGTCTCAGTCTTTGACCTCTTTGCCCATGGAAAATCGACAACAAATGGTGAGAAAAACGGATTTGTAAGTAGGATGTTCTGGAAGCTGCCTTAGCTTTATTGCATACCGGAGGCCCAGCTTCTCGCGTCTGCTTGTCAACGATGGCTCATGGGCCTCTGCTAAAATACTCGCAGCTGGCGACGTCCGAAATGCCCCTATGGCGATCCGCAATGCTGTGTGGTGCACTGTGTCAAGTTTCCGCTTCACTGAGCCACTGGCACCGTCATATATGAATGACGCGTAATCGAGCTTCGAGCGGATCAGAGATTGATATAACATTAAAAGAGTTGCTCTATCAGCTCCGTAGTCAGTTCGTGAGACACACTTCATTATATTCATTGCACGGAAGCACTTATCTCGCAGAGTATTGACATGGTCGCTGTATGATAGCCGGTTATCGAAAATGACGCCGAGAAAGCGAGCCGACGGCCGCACAGGTATTTGCTGTCCATATAACCGAACTACCATCTCCGGACAGTGGTGACAACGTCGGCAGAAGTGGACGGCAACCGTCTTTGAGGTAGAAAATCGGACACCGTTCACGATCGTCCATTGTTCAAGACAGGCTATGGCCATCTGTAGCTGTCTTGCCATGGATGGTAATCGCGTCGCACAGGACCAAATAGCCAGGTCATCAACGAAGAGTGACCTACCTATACTTGGTGAGAGGCCGTTTTCAATGTCATTGATCAAAATTGCAAACAACGCAACGCTAAGTACGCTCCCCTGTGGTACACCGTTCTCTTGCACAAAACGTGGAGACACATGGTTTCCGACGCGGACACGGAAGGTACGATCACACAGGAAGCTTTTTAAAAAACGTTCCCATGGGTCCACGTATTCCGTGGTTCCAAACTTTCCTAAGTATCCGGTATCGCCACACCGTGTCATAAGCAGCCTCAATATCGAAAAAAATTGCTCCCAGGTGGCTGTTTTGCATGAAGTTGTGCCTTATTTCTGTGTCTAGTCGTAAAACGTGATCCAGAGGGCTACGATTTTTCCTGAACCCACACTGAGTTTGTGAGAATGCCTTCTTTATCGAGAAACCAACTAAGGCGAATGTTTATCATCCGCTCCATGAGCTTACAGACGCATGATGTCAGAGAGATGGGGCGATAATGTAGAGGATCGCGGCCAGTCTTGCCTGGTTTCACGATAGGGATTATAATGGCTTCTCGCCAAGAAGAGGGAAAATCGCCGCCGAGCCAAGGCAAAGTATATGAACATGTCCTTCAGGGAAACTAGATAATGGGGTGGGGAGGGAAGAATTCGCATTGCCATCTCAGGGATATGCCAATAGTGACAGCATAGGCAATAGAACCTCACAGTCAGCAAATAGGGGTAGCAGTAGATCAAGGGGGCAGAGTGGTAGCTCATCCAGAGATGATAGAGCTACTCAACATGAAAAAGCCAAAGAGGGTTATGGAACTTTTGTTAAGTGTATGATGCTTAATGCTCAGAGCATTCGATCCAAATTTGATAAGTTCAAGTGTTATGTTGCTGAGGAGAAACCAGATTTTGTTTGCATCACTGAGGCATGGGTCAGTGAGGGATATTTTTGGGATAACTTACAGGACTATGAGATCCAGGGATACAATATGTTTTCATGCAATAGGGGTCCAGCAGTGAAAGGGGGTGGTGTAATGCTCTATGTGAATAGCTTATACAGTTCTAAAAAAATAGCAGATGGGGTAAAAAATGTGTCTGTGGAGTCCATTTGGCTTTATGTTGCTGTGGGAAAAGGCAACAGCAATAAACTGAGGATAGGAGCTTTGTATCGATCAGGAACCTTGCTACATTCTCAGCAACTGGAGCTCGATAAGGTGATTTGCGAGGAAATCAGTAGAAACTTTCAGAGGAAATGCCTTATTCTTGGTGACTTTAATCTAAAAGGAAATGAAAATGTTGGTGTTGGCTCCCCATCATGTAAACTGTTTAGGAAATGCCTTGAAGAGGACTTGTTCTTACACCAGTTTGTAACGGAACCAACCAGACAGGGCTCATTCTTGGACCTTGTCTTCTCAGATTTAAGTGATTTAGTTCAAGACTTGACTGTAGGAGAAACTCTGGGAAGAAGTGACCATAACATAGTGCGAATTAAGGTACAAATAGCGGGGACAATCAAGGATAATTTGGCAGATTCCAAATTTTAACAGGGCAGACTTTGACTGCATGAGAGAGGCTTTAAGTGCCATAAAATGGGAGGAAGAATTTTTGTATTTAAATGCCTGTAAAATGTGGGAAAAATTCAAATCTTACTTGAGGGAAATTCAGATTAGACATGTCCCCCAAAAGCAAAGGCGCAAAAGAAGGGTAGGAAAGCCAGCGTGGCTTACACCAGATTTGATGAGATCAATTAAGGCTAAGAAAGATGCATTTAGAGTACTTAAGGAAGCTTCAAATATCGTAAATCTAAGGTCATATCAAAAAGCTAGAGATGCTGTGAAGCAGAAAACCAGAGCAGCAAGGCGAGCAAAAGAATTGGATTTGGCTAGAAACTGTAATGGGGACAGTAAAAAGTTCTTTAGTTTCTACAAGCTAAGTAAAGTTTCAAGCACAATTGGTCCACTGGAAGCAAATGGGACTATATTGAGTGAGGATGGTGAGATGGTTGAGGAGCTGAGCAAGCAGTTTAAATCAGTGTTTACAGTGGAGGATGTGACAAATCTGCCAACCGTGAACCACAGTTCAGTGACAGGTGATCAGATTCACGATATTAATTTCATTGATAGTGATGTTGTTTTCAATTATATCAGAAAAATAAAGCCAAACAAGGCAGCAGGACCTGATGGAATTTATGCTAGGGTATTGCGGGAAGCTGAAAAGGAACTGGCAATTCCACTTAGTATAATATTTTGTAGATCAGTTTCACAAAATGAAATTCCAACCGATTGGAAAAGGGCAAATGTAGTTCCTATATTCAAGAAAGGAGAAAGAGGGAAAGTTGAAAATTATAGGCCAGTAAGCCTCACATCCCTAGTCTGCAAGGTACTCGAATCAATTATCAAGGATAGAATGGTTAGTTTTCTGGAAGGAAACAGATTGATTCAAGATACTCAACATGGGTTTAGAAAAGGGAGATCGTGTCTCACAAATCTCTTGGACTTTTTGAATTTTGCCACAGAACAATTTGATCAGGGAAATCAGGTTGATTTAGCATATCTTGACTTTAGTAAGGCCTTTGACAAGGTACCCCATAGACGGTTAATGATGCAGCTTCAGGTCCATGGCATTGCAGGTAGCATCCTAAAATGGATAGAGTTGTGGCTTTCAGATAGACAGCAGAGAGTAATGCTAAATGGTACAAAGTCATCATGGCAAAATGTTCTTAGTGGAGTCCCTCAGGGGTCGGTACTGGGGCCACTATTGTTCATGATATTTGTGAATAGCATTGAATGTGGCCTAAGCAGTAAGGTTTTGAAATTTGCGGGTGATTTGAAGATCTTTAGGGCAATAACAGGGCACAATGAGCAGGTTTTGCTGCAGAACGACTTAGACGAGCTTGTGAAGTGGTCCGAAAAATGGCAAATAAAGTTTAATTTTGATAAGTGCAAAGTCAGGCATGTAGGTAGGCAGAATATGAAGGTGCCATACTTGATGGGTGGCCAAGTATTATCTGTGACTCAGCAGGAGAAGGACTCAGCAGGAGCAGCAGCAGTGTTATTTTGAACACAAAATTGGGAGCATCCGAACAGACCAAAGAAGCCAGGAAAAAGGCACTAAGAATGCTTGGGGCAATACAGAGGAATGTGTCATACAAAAGTGAGGAGGTCATCAGGAAGCTTTACTGTGCATATGTCAGGCCCCATTTAGAATACTGTGTCCAAGCTTGGTCCCCTAGTTATGAGAAAGATTGTTGGCTTTTAGAGAGAGTACAAAAGAGGGCAACACAAATGGTTAATGGTATAGGCAACCTGCCATATGAGGAAATATTGAAGAAATTGAATATGTTTTCACTTAGATATAGAAGGCTGAGAGGAGATCTCATCGAGGTTTGTAAATTTGTTCATGGTCAGGAACAGGGATATCTCAGGGAAATGTTTGAATTTAACAGAAATGATGCAATTAGTGGTCATCAATTCAAAATTAAAGTTAATCACAACAGGACAAGGTTAAGACAGTCTTTCTTCACCAACAGGGTAGTCAAACACTGGATCCAGCTGCCAGGAACCATTGTCAGTAGCAACACACTGAACATCTTTAAAAACGGCATAGACAATCATTATAAGAATAGGGGCTTGTTTTTCTGTATTCCAGGGAGGGCTGATATACAGATTTGGTGGGCAACTGGTTCAGTGTCCAAAAGTGCAACCAAGAAGGGCCCTTGTGGCTCATAGTTGCACTGATCTTTTATGTTTTTTATGTATTTATGTCATTAATGGGTGGCCCTGTAATGGATGAAGCTTTCTGACTTTGTTCTTGTTTGGACAGAATTGTTTGATTTTTTAAATTTTGAAGGCTGCTGAAAACAATCATTTTCAGCAGACAAATGATTTGGAGTCAAGGGCTAGTCTGCTTATTTTGGTGTCTGAATACATTATTTTTTACTCCTATGGGTTTGGTGTCACTCCAGTGCACCTAAGCATGCATTGATGCACATTGATTGTGTACTTATGAAGTGTTTCAGGATATTGTTGGGTGCACCCATCCCATTCGACACAGAGTACAATTTTGTTGTTTTTTTTTGCCTCCCACCTCATAAAAACTACCATGCCAAAGCATGACTTGCACCTACTGAGATATTCAGAAAACCATTCCCTTTATGCCTATCTAGTTGCGAGGTGTGTACTGCCTACTCCAGTTCTCTTTCTAGTTTTGGTCTTGCATTCTTCTGAACACTTCTGGTCAGGGCATTTTTGTGAATGGAAAGTAAGTGAATGAAGGCATGTATATTTGTTTATTCACTTGTACTAGGCAATTACACTTGCACCAGTATACACTTGACTTGCACCATTATATTTTTATATATTCACTGTTATGGTCATATGCATAGTGATCCCAACTTTAGCTTCCATTCTGCTGGTATCCTGTCATTCTTTAACTCTAACAGGCATCTCATCTTCTGTTCTTTTCCTTGCATTATCTTTGAATGTTTCTGCAGCCCTGGCGATCAGCTGAAATAACAAATGTACATTATTCTCAATAATGTTGCCAAGTTGACATGACAAGGACCCAAAATGATTGCACAAGATGAAGATTATTAGAACTGGTGGATCTCATTCTCACTACTAGCCAAAGATCACCACATAGTCCATTGAGCGTGCTGCTCTGTGGGCTATGTTAACAATTATAATTATTTGATAGTGGCAGAACTAGTTGGGATTTCTTGTTATGCATTAGCCCTTCATCTGGTAGTTGGCAGCCCAAGGAGTGGATATTTTTGGGAGTGTATAATTCTTTGGACAGCCAAATGTCCAAAAAATGGCCATTTTTCCAACGCTGGTTAAGTGTGCATGGTGCACGATGCACGCTGCAAGCCAAACCGCCGCATCAAGTGCAGGTCACCCGAGTGTGTGCACGGTGAAGAGCCAGCGCTGAGGACACGACGCCGCGCCACACGTGAGACGGCTTGGTTGCGGTTACCAGGAGGTGGGAAGTCGGCCGTCAAATGTGCACATCAGCTTGGCATGGCGAACCGGGGCCGACGCGAACCTTCGTAGCTGCGCCGTCAATCCTTGCCGCCGTGTTTCCACCCAATACCAAATAATGTCAATGCAATGCCAGGCAGATATGTCCGAACGTTTCATTTGTGATCTTCACAATACATTGGCAGACCGCCGAGTCGCATGCAACACAATTTCACAACCCATGCATAACTATCTGACGGGTAGATTACATTCAGCAAAAACACAAAGGGAACCGATGCCAGATGGAACTCGCATTTTTTCTGCAGTATTCCCACCTTTCCACAGCAGCATTTCAGGGGAGTTTGGACATAAACCAACGAGTTCGACGCATGCTACTGCTATGGCAACGTTCCTGAGCGTAATGCTGATTCAGATCATCACATCTGCATCGGAGGAGCCGAATAGGCAGCCAACGCCCCAGATCCAATCCACTTCCGAAAGTTCCGACATATCGCCGATAATTGCCACCTCCGATTACCATCTATGAGAGGACGTAAAGTGTAATATGGAGTGTGAAATGCCAATAAAACGGCGTGCTCTTTTTTACGGCGAAAGAACTGCTTGCTCGACAGCGCAGCTTCGACGGCACCAGTCCGTCCTGTCGGTGGAGCACACACTCAGGGGCGGCGGCGGCGGCGGCCATACTCACGGCGCGCAGCCGGGCGGACCGGGGACTCGTCCGTGACCGATGTCGGCCGGCCGCCGCACAGCTATCAGGTCGGAACGGCGTCACGCGGTGTGCCCGTGCCGCGGCCGAGGTCGGACCTGGCGACGCTTCGTCGCCACCACGGCCTCACCGATCAACAGCTCGCTCGTCTGCACTCGCTGTCCCTCCCTTCAGCCCCCCGCCGTCCCGCCGCTACCGCCACAAGGACTAATCGACCAGATCGTCGGGTCGGCCGGCGGCGGTACACTGCCTTCTGAGGATACCCCTCCCCCACCCCACTCTGCCGTCATCCCCGTCACCACCGCCACCAGGACCAGTGAGTAGTGCCGGTCGGCCGGTAACAGCCAGAGCACTTGCTGCTGCAGTTCTCCATCCCACCCGGCCAGCACCAGCCACCGTGGCCGGCCGGCCCCCACACCACATCGCACGAGGCCGCCCGGCCGCTTGGGTGACAAACACGCTCGGAATGCATATCGGCCGGAGTTATGCCATCGACCCGAAGTACATTCCTGGGGTCCCGCCGAGGCTGAACTTTCACCCAACTCGATGCTGTCGATCGAGTGACAACACAGAATGCACAGTTTCATTCATTTCAAAACCACATGCATTTTCAGGGGTGCCTTTTCACTGATTACAACATACCATGAAAACGTCCAGGGGTGCTTTCACATAGGGCTATAAGCTAAGCTTCAGAAATGCTTAGCAGGTTTCAGGAGTGCACAAGCGCCCCTGGAAGAATACAGTTATCCATGGTATAAGCGTGTATGTAACGTTCGGCACACTTTATCCATGGTATAAGCGTGTATGTAACGTTCGGCACACTTTATCCATGGTATAAGCGTGTATGTAATGTTCGGCACACTTTATCCATGGTATAAGCGTGCATGTAACGTTCGGCACACTTTATCCATGGTATAAGCGTGTATGTAATGTTCGGCACACTTTATCCATGGTATAAGCGTGTATGTAATGTTCGGCACACTTTATCCATGGTATAAGCGTGTATGTAACGTTCGGCACACTTTATCCATGGTATAAGCGTGTATGTAATGTTCGGCACACTTTATCCATGGTATAAGCGTGTATGTAACGTTCGGCACACTTTATCCATGGTATAAGCGTGTATGTAATGTTCGGCACACTTTATCCATGGTATAAGCGTGTATGTAATGTTCGGCACACTTTATCCATGGTATAAGCGTGTATGTAATGTTCGGCACACTTTATCCATGGTATAAGCGTGTATGTAATGTTCGGCACACTTTATCCATGGTATAAGCGTGTATGTAATGTTCGGCACACTTTATCCATGGTATAAGCGTGTATGTAATGTTCGGCACACTTTATCCATGGTATAAGCGTGTATGTAATGTTCGGCACACTTTATCCATGGTATAAGCGTGTATGTAATGTTCGGCACACTTTATCCATGGTATAAGCGTGTATGTAATGTTCGGCACACTTTATCCATGGTATAAGCGTGTATGTATTTTTGCAATTTATCCATGGTATAAGGTGTATGTAATGTTCGGCACCTTTATCCATGGTATAAGCGTGTATGTAATGTTCGGCACACTTTATCCATGGTATAAGCGTGTATGTAATGTTCGGCACACTTTATCCATGGTATAAGCGTGTATGTAATGTTCGGCACACTTTATCCATGGTATAAGCGTGTATGTAATGTTCGGCACACTTTATCCATGGTATAAGCGTGTATGTAATGTTCGGCACACTTTATCCATGGTATAAGCGTGTATGTAATGTTCGGCACACTTTTCATGGTATAGGTTGATTTCGGCACACTTTATCCATGGTATAAGCGTGTATGTAATGTTCGGCACACTTTATCCATGGTATAAGCGTGTATGTAATGTTCGGCACACTTTATCCATGGTATAAGCGTGTATGTAATGTTCGGCACACTTTATCCATGGTATAAGCGTGTATGTAATGTTCGGCACACTTTATCCATGGTATAAGCGTGTATGTAATGTTCGGCACACTTTATCCATGGTATAAGCGTGTATGTAATGTTCGGCACACTTTATCCATGGTATAAGCGTGTATGTAATGTTCGGCACACTTTATCCATGGTATAAGCGTGTATGTAATGTTCGGCACACTTTATCCATGGTATAAGCGTGTATGTAATGTTCGGCACACTTTATCCATGGTATAAGCGTGTATGTAATGTTCGGCACACTTTATCCATGGTATAAGCGTGTATGTAATGTTCGGCACACTTTATCCATGGTATAAGCGTGTATGTAATGTTCGGCACACTTTATCCATGGTATAAGCGTGTATGTAATGTTCGGCACACTTTATCCATGGTATAAGCGTGTATGTAATGTTCGGCACACTTTATCCATGGTATAGGTGTATGTGTGAACTTATCATGGTATAAGGGTGTTGTAGTTCGGCCTTTATCCATGGTATAAGCGTGTATGTAATGTTCGGCACACTTTATCCATGGTATAAGCGTGTATGTAATGTTCGGCACACTTATCAGGGAAGGGTTTGATTGTTGGCACACTTTATCCATGGTATAAGCGTGTATGTAATGTTCGGCACACTTTATCCATGGTATAAGCGTGTATGTAATGTTCGGCACACTTTATCCATGGTATAAGCGTGTATGTAATGTTCGGCACACTTTATCCATGGTATAAGCGTGTATGTAATGTTCGGCACACTTTATCCATGGTATAAGCGTGTATGTAATGTTCGGCACACTTTATCCATGGTATAAGCGTGTATGTAATGTTCGGCACACTTTATCCATGGTATAAGCGTGTATGTAATGTTCGGCACACTTTATCCATGGTATAAGCGTGTATGTAATGTTCGGCACACTTTATCCATGGTATAAGCGTGTATGTAATGTTCGGCACACTTTATCCATGGTATAAGCGTGTATGTAATGTTCGGCACACTTTATCCATGGTATAAGCGTGTATGTAATGTTCGGCACACTTTATCCATGGTATAAGCGTGTATGTAATGTTCGACACTAATGTTGTTGTAATGTTCGGCACACTTTATCCATGGTATAAGCGTGTATGTAATGTTCGGCACACTTTATCCATGGTATAAGCGTGTATGTAATGTTCGGCACACTTTATCCATGGTATAAGCGTGTATGTAATGTTCGGCACACTTTATCCATGGTATAAGCGTGTATGTAATGTTCGGCACACTTTATCCATGGTATAAGCGTGTATGTAATGTTCGGCACACTTTATCCATGGTATAAGCGTGTATGTAATGTTCGGCACACTTTATCCATGGTATAAGCGTGTATGTAATGTTCGGCACACTTTATCCATGGTATAAGCGTGTATGTAATGTTCGGCACACTTTATCCATGGTATAAGCGTGTATGTAATGTTCGGCACACTTTATCCATGGTATAAGCGTGTATGTAATGTTCGGCACACTTTATCCATGGTATAAGCGTGTATGTAATGTTCGGCACACTTTATCCATGGTATAAGCGTGTATGTAATGTTCGGCACACTTTATCCATGGTATAAGCGTGTATGTAATTGTTCGGCACACTTTATCCATGGTATAAGCGTGTATGTAATGTTCGGCACACTTTATCCATGGTATAAGCGTGTATGTAATGTTCGGCACACTTTATCCATGGTATAAGCGTGTAAATGTTCGGCACACTTTATCCATGGTATAAGCGTGTATGTAATGTTCGGCACACTTTATCCATGGTATAAGCGTGTATGTAATGTTCGGCACACTTTATCCATGGTATAAGCGTGTATGTAATGTTCGGCACACTTTATCCATGGTATAAGCGTGTATGTAATGTTCGGCACACTTTATCCATGGTATAAGCGTGTATGTAATGTTCGGCACACTTTATCCATGGTATAAGCGTGTATGTAATGTTCGGCACACTTTATCCATGGTATAAGCGTGTATGTAATGTTCGGCACACTTTATCCATGGTATAAGCGTGTATGTAATGTTCGGCACACTTTATCCATGGTATAAGCGTGTATGTAATGTTCGGCACACTTTATCCATGGTATAAGCGTGTATGTAATGTTCGGCACACTTTATCCATGGTATAAGCGTGTATGTAATGTTCGGCACACTTTATCCATGGTATAAGCGTGTATGTAATGTTCGGCACACTTTATCCATGGTATAAGCGTGTATGTAATGTTCCGCCACACTTTATCCATGGTATAAGCGTGTATGTAATGTTCGGCACACTTTATCCATGGTATAAGCGTGTATGTAATGTTCGGCACACTTTACCCATGGTATAAGCGTGTATGTAATGTTCGGCACACTTTATCCATGGTATAAGCGTGTATGTAACGTTCGGCACACTTTATCCATGGTATAAGCGTGTATGTAATGTTCGGCACACCTTCAGTTACCAGACCGAAATCATTTCCTACAGTGGACGGCTACTAGTCAGCATTTTGTCCGGTCTGAGACCAGGTAATCAGGGTGATCACATGTCCATCGACATGTCCAGCTAAACGATGTGCCCGATTTCATTCTCCATTGTGGGTCAGATACCGATGCACATTGCAAACTTCCTGAGAAAGATGAAAGATGAAAAGATGAATGAATTAAAGAAAAGACGAAAAGAGCATTTTCACCGGAGCTTAATTAAAACTGCAACATGCGATTAAATATACCGTCCTGAAAGCTATAGAACTGGCCGGAAAGTGATGCGATTCACATCATGTCCAGTTGCTCATTTCTTCACGTGAAAGTAGGAAGGCCAAGCACAGACCATTGAGGACATACACAATAATTACTAAATATGTCTACATCCGTCTTACTGCATGTCGTTTGCACCTTAACGTCCGAACTTACACATACCGCAGCTGAACTTCAACGTCCTGACTCAGCTTTGCAAAGCATTGTACTTAGCGTGCCTGAGTGACTGCCTTGCAGGAAGCGTGCTTCTGCCATTGCACGCACCGGCGTGTCTGGAGCGTGCAGCACGTGAGCTTCCCGCGCCGCGCCGCGCCACGCCACGACACGCAGACACAACATCGGGGCCTCACTGCGCGGCAAAGCGCGCCTGTTCTGACCCACAGGCCAGCATTGGATCACTCCAGTCAAGGTCAGAGGCGCACGATGGTGATCCAGCATCCAGCATCCAGCATCCACGTGGCGAGGCAGCCGAGACCGCTTCGACTCGTCACCTGAGCCTCCAAGCTCGCACAACGCCGACTGTTGGACCCTTCCAAGCTCACACAACGCCTTCTATTGGACCCTTCCAAGCTCACACAACGCCTGCTGTTGGACCATTCGCAGCTCACAACGCCGGCTGTTGGACCATTTCCAGTTCATACAGCGCCTGCTGTTGGACCCTTCCCAGCTCACAACGCCTGCTGTTGGACCCTTCCCAGCTCACATAACGCCTGCTGTTGGACCCTTCTCACCTCACACAACGCCTGCTGTTGGACCCTTCCCAGTTCATACAGCGCCTGCTGTTGGGCCCTAATCCACACCAAATCAACATCCAACACCCAGTCCATAACATCGCTACATCTGGCCAGCACGGCATCCACAGGAAGCTGCTCAACGGTGCGCCAGAAGTGCCACCCATGACATCCTGTGGGAGGTCCCGCCGGTACACCCACGACATCCTGTGGGATATCCTACCGCGACCCCAGGACATCCTGTGGGAAGTCCCGCCGCGACCCCAGGACATCCTGTGTGATGTCCTGCCGCGACCCCAGGACATCCTGTGGGATGTCCTGCCGCGACCCCAGGACATCCTGTGGGATGTCCTGCCGCGACCCCAGGACATCCTGTGGGATGTCCTGCCGCGACCCCAGGACATCCTGTGGGATGTCCTGGGGTCGCGTCGGGATGCCGGCACGCCCGACGCGGATGACATGCCGGTCAGCGGCGCCACCACGAGGACATTAGAGGACAGGTGGTGTACTGTGAACGGTGCCACACCAACAGAGCCACCATGGCTCTGCCCTGCACTGATGGGCGCCACTGTTGCCCTGCCGCCCAGGATGGGCGGGTCCACATCAGGTCGCCACTGCTGCCCGTCCGCCCAGGGTGGGCGGGTCCACATCAGGGCGCCACTGCTGCCCGTCCGCCCAGGGTGGGCGGGTCCACATCAGGGCGCCACTGCTGCCCGTCCGCCCAGGGTGGGCGGGTCCACATCAGGGCGCCACTGCTGCCCGTCCGCCCAGGGTGGGCGGGTCCACATCAGGGCGCCACTGTTACCCTGCCGCCCGCCCAGGGTGGGCGGGTCCACATCAGGGCGCCACTGCTGCCCGTCCGCCCAGGGTGGGCGGGTCCACATCAGGGCGCCACTGCTGCCCGTCCGCCCAGGGTGGGCGGGTCCACATCAGGGCGCCACTGCTGCCCGTCCGCCCAGGGTGGGCGGGTCCACATCAGGGCGCCACTGTTGCCCTGCCGCCCAGGGTGGGCGGGTCCACATCAGGGCGCCACTGCTGCCCGTCCGCCCAGGGTGGGCGGGTCCACATCAGGGCGCCACTGCTGCCCGTCCGCCCAGGGTGGACGGGTCCACATCAGAGCGCCACTGTTGCCCTGCCGCCCAGGGTGGACGGATCCACATCAGAGCGCGGCTATATTCCCCCGTCCGCCTAGGTGGACGGGTTCACATCAGAGAGCCACCGTTCCTCTGCTGCCCGTGGTGAAAGGTTCACATCAGGGCGTGGCAGTCAGCTCGGATGACCGACCGACGGACTTTCACCAGGTCGCCCTTGACCCACCGCAGCCGTCGACACGCCGCCGCCACACCATCGACCGCTCCAGTTGCCGACCACCAGCCCCAGGACCCTCCGATCAAGCGGCCACCAGGTCTCTCGACTGCACCTTGGTACACAGTGCGTGGACCACCACTGTGTCGCATGCACACAACACAGGCGGTCGAGTAGACGGCGAGTCGTGCCATGCCCACAAGGAGTTTGACAAACAGGGTGGGAATTAAGGCACTTCTTAAGAGATTTTATATCTGAAAACATTTTTGCACTCCGGGTTCACACTGGATAGGATGGGCTTCACATGTATTCCGACACAAATGTGGGAACAAAGATATCAATAAAAACAAACACAGAACGACACCCAAAAAAAACGCTGGTTATTCCACTTACGGTCACCACTCAAACTAATCACTTTTTGTAACAGTCAGCAGCCGACCACAGCTTCACACACTCCATCAATCTCAACCACCGGAATGGCCGACATGTGTGTGTGTGTGTGTGTGTGTTGAATTTGGCCAGCATGCCACCGTGTGGTGATATCGGCTGAGCCGACAACAACGCGCCAACAGGAACTTGCAAGATGATGCGCATGCGCACTGAGAACACTGATCTCCGGCTCTGAAGCCGCGTCTCGGAATACCTGTGTTCCTGCCACCCTATAGTGGGAAACTTTGACAGTTTTAAGAGACGTCTCCGGAGTCCCGGAGGCCACCGATCAGAATTGGCTGCGTTAGCGTTTTCTGTTCTGAAATCTGTCTGTCAACCAATCAATGCAAGGTATTTTGTATATGACGTCATAACCATTAGCAACTTTGAACACATGGTTAACAGTGTCCACACAAGTTAACAGTAAACACAAGACCTTGACTGATCCTTTGCTTTGATCACATCCAACTGTGGCGTGTGCGGTGGCGGAGTTGCGTTCGTATTACGTGGGAAATTGGCTGCGTAGGTAGGTATGCGCTCTGAGCTGAGGGTGAAGTGTGAAGTATTTTTGTTTGTTTTTCATATGGCTAGCATTGTACTGGGACCAACAGTGAAAGGAAAACGCATTTCTCCTGTGAGTTATAAGAAACAAAACGGTGCTCATTATTACGGGTCACTGCCGGGCGGTGCCATCCATTGTTCACTTCTTTGTTCGTATGTTTTGGCATTTGATTTGACCAAAAATGAGAATGATATTACTTATGCATATTATGTAGGTACTGATTTAGGTTTTTCCGGTCGGTTACTGGTAAACAGATTCCATGCATAAAAATAATGTCCATGAAAATGTACTTCGGAAGAAATCGGTATGCACTCCGACTCCCAACCCGGAAAGTAAGTTTCCCACTCTGTTGACAAATGTCCATTATTTTCTAATTAACAGCGGCAAACAACTCGTTTCTCATGTAAGTGTTCTAACCACCTTCAACACGATATATGAAGCGGGAATTACCCTCCCAAGAGTGGGCCCGCAGTGGCAGACCGGCAGGCACGTCAGATCCCGACGACCAGTGCCATCTGCAGTAGATGCTGTACCGCATGCCTCCCTACCATCCCACCACACGGCGAGCGGCACACACCACACCGCACGGTACGGTACGTCGGCCGCACCCACAGCTGGAGTTTCTGAACTTCTTGAAGGGGCCCGAGCCCCTCCAGAGTTCATCAAGCCAACGCCATCGGGAATAATTTCTGATTCGAGCGTGGTATCTTACGGGGGACAGCGCCTTTAAACGTGTTTTTGACTACCAGCCAACATTGACATTTCTAGACATTTCCTTCAAGTATCTGCAAATGCCCGCATATTTTAGTCGGTAGCGTAGACAGACATTTGAGAAGACAAAAATATAGCTGTAGACTAAGGGCTGAAAAGCCCTTGGCTGCGAGCAGGGACGAAGCCACGAAATGTTCAAGGAGGGGGCGAATTTTGCGAAAGGGGCCTGGAGTACCCCACAATTTTTCCAGTCCTCGGATTTCGGCCACTATTTTGCAAAGGGTCCGTTTTTATCTTTGGAAAATGACATTTTTTATCTTCCCTTAATACTCATTTGGAGCTCGGGTCGTCGGATCACCTCCCTCCTCGAACTGTAAGTGAACATGATACCGTTATAAACCAGGAACGTAGGCTGCCTGGACATGCATCCAGATGCAGGACATCAAAACTGCATTGGAAAAAAACGTCAATTCAGCATTTGGTAAAGGGGCTGGTAGACTTTCGTAAGGGTCCGCACGCGTTTGAAAGGGCCCGCGCACATTTGTAAGGGCTCGTACACGTTCGTAAGGGCCTGTACACGTCTGTAAGGGCCCATACACGTTCGTACGAGCCCGTAGACGTCCGTAAGTACCCTTCGACGTTTGTAAGGGCCCGCGGAGGTTCGTAAGGCCGTATGTGTCTGTAAGCTCCTGTAAACGTTCGTAAGGGCCCGCAAACGTTCATAAGGACCCGTATACGTCCAGAAGGGTCCGTAAACGTTCGGTAAAGGCCCGTAGACGTTCTTAGGAGCTCGACAACAGCCATGAATAGTGCTGTTGACTTTCTATCTCCGCCATGGCGACCTCGTAGAGGATTACGTACGGGACCAAGGAGGGGGCGACCGCCCCCCCCCCCTCCCTCCCCTGTCTATGTCCCTGCCTATGGGCTAACACTTCCCGGTCGGAGTTCCCAAAGCCAGAACGGCACAAGCACACAATTTGACCCGACATTGAGACAGACCACGCCTGGCTCCACCTGTGGAGGTTGGGGAGCACTGGGATGTACTGGACACGGGGCCGTCACTGAGCCGCCCCTAGGCTGTTCCGAGCCGATCGCGGTGCCGGCACGTGTGAGCAATCACGGCACACCTGCTGTCTTCAAGTGGCGGCAGCCGCTGTTTTTGTGCACGGCACCGGCATACAAACAAGAAAGGCATTCCAGTGCCGAACTAGCGCAACGCCAGGCTTCGCAGCATGTTGGGTTTCAGAATGCCTGGTGGGGCTCGGGGATCACCTACCGTGGACGCCACGGCACACGCACGGCACGCGTGCACCTTGAAAACACGTCACGAGCAGCAGCGTTCCAACACAGTCCAATACCATCTGGTATGGTGAACAGGGAGAGTTGACCAGACTCGAGAATAGGACAAACATTAACAAGTAACGGTATAATCGAAACGAAACGGGAGAATGTCGACATGGGTCAAAAAAGGAATAGCCACTCTACAGAGGCGAGACGGTCTGCAGCACATCGGCAAGAGAGGCCATGCCGCCATCAACCCACATCCGGCCCGTATCAGACCACATCCGCGAACAAGTCACAGTGGACGGCAGAGACCAGGACAGCTGTATCACGGCACCCAACACGCCCGGGACAGCTGTACCACGGCACCCAACAGGTCTGGGACGGCTGCACAATGATACCCAACGCGCCTGGGGACAGCTGTACCACGGTACCCAACATGCCCGGAGCAGCTGTACCACGGCACCCAACATGCCCGGGACAGCTGTAAAACGGCACTCAACAGGTCTGGGCAGCTGTACAACTCCACCAACATGTCTGAGGAAGCTTTTCCATGGCACCCAACACGCCCGGGACAGCTGCACCACGGCACCCAACACGCCAGGAACAGCTGTACCACGGCACCCAACACGGCCGTGGACAGCTCTAGGGTAGAAAGCAGCAGGTAGGGATGTAGCGAAGCAGGTTTTTCTGAATTTCTCTCTTGTTACGTTATGTATTGCTATATCCCGTATTAATAACGTGGATAATATAATAACGTGGATAATATAATAGCGTGCATAATATAAATATACATCTAATATAAATTTCGTGCAATAAATAATGTACTACGCACATTAGGTGCGTAGTTTGAAACGGTGTCATGCGATAAATGTACGTATATTACATTATAGACGACTTGCGTGTGATAATAAAATACTTCAGAGACCAGCAACGTGTTCAGGGAGCCACAATTTGGGATAATTTTGAAAACTGCATGCATCAAACACTTCAGTCTGATGCATGCATTATATGTATGATGTATGTGTACGATGTATGCTTATGATATATGTATTATAGTATGCATTGATTAGAATGCAATGTATACAGGTAATATATACAATTCAGTGCATCTATCATATGCATAATACTGCAACCAGCATCATGAAGGGAACGTCACATTTGAAATTTCCAAGTACTTCGCATGATAATTGGCGGTTCCAGGGAGGGACTTGGGTGAAGCTTCGCTGGACTTCTGCTGTTATCATGAAGGTTGATGGGTCCGCACACCTGATTCATTTTATATTAGGGGCACTGAGGAATTCGTCCCATAATACAGACATTCGTCTGATAATAAGGGATGCCTTTGATAAACTGAAAGCAGAATGAGTAATTACAAGTGGCGGTTCCAGGGAAGGTAAGGTTGGGATGAGTGACACATAAATGAATGCATGAAATTGTAGTGGACGTCGAAAGGTGTCGACATATTTTCTCCAAGTATTTTCCACAAGTTTAGCTCTGGTCTAAGCCATTGCAAAATTCGATATTTGCATTCTTCATGTTTGACATATATCTCATTAGTAGGTACTCCACCCATGGTTTTTCGAAATCCTATTAGGACACGAAATGAATCATGCCAACCATTTCTTTGTTCCTCTATCCATCTCCGCCAATTTTGATATATTTGTTTGCGTGGCTTTACGACGCACTCAATAGGTGAGGTCATATGGCGTCACCTGCCTCTCTCACCCTGACAGGAAAGGCGGACATCACGGGGAATCGAACCATGTGCCTCTGACATGCCAGATGCTCAGCTCAACCACCGAGTTACCGAAGTCCAATTTTGATATATTTAAATTATACAAGTATTGCATTCAAATGTATTCTTCAGGAGAAAGGAACAGCGTAGCCTCCGCTGACGACGCACCCTTTACCAAAATATAATCCTAGATAAGAAAGGAACAACTCAAATTTCGTTTATTTTCGGCGCCCGAATCCGATCCTGGTCATTCTTGAAATGACAAACAGGTAGATGTTACCATATTCAAGCTACTTGCGCAATCTTGCGATATAATTCGACAGCAAGTGTTCGAGACCTCATTGATCGAGGAATTATCCATCCCTCCAGACAAGCCTGGGGCTACAATAATCGCACAGGACTGCAATTAAAGGCGTACGTATGCCTTAAAAAACTAAACTGGCAACATGTGTAGCCAGAGTCCTTCCAATATCACAAAAATTTGAGAACAACTACTGTCGAAAGTGCGGAGTATTTTCAGAATAGCGTTGGCGCATCCATATCCAAACAACAAATATTACCCCACGTCATGCCTGGTCATGGAATTATGAATCACGATGTACATTCATTGATGACGTGGCTTCTTGGGAAAATCCAATGCCAGGTCCGGAACTTCCACACAAATCTGCCATTATCGATATTTTGTGAAAGATATCACCCCTAAAGAGCAAAGCAACAAGTCCAGCCCACACAACACCATACGACAGATGTGAGTAACTTACTGCGAGGCTGCCTTGCCGTATGCCACCGCCTTGTCGATGAGGCTCTGGTACTGTGGCATGGAGGCGGCCGCCAGGATCAGTGAAGGGTTGGTGGTGGCATCCGTCGGCTTGTACTTCTTCATCGCTGAAACATGGCCATCACCAACTGTCGGTTCACGCAGCAGCATGCGGGTCGCGGTAGTTCAGTCGGTAGCTCATGTGGACTTTTGACTGTACGATCGTGGGTTCGAATCCCACAACCGACGGGATTATCCAGTCCACCCACGGCCAATCGGCGGGACCGGTCGGCGACGCTGTTTGACCCAGCAGTTGAATGCATCATAAAAGAACATAAGGTATTTCGTCGTATAAAAATGCCTGCTGACCATATATCACAGCAGGGCCAAGTTGATGAATCCTGGAAACTCCAGAACTGAAGCATGTAATACAAATATAGCCCATTTCCTTCCAACTCATCATTGCTAATAGTATTTCCTTTCCTTTCCTCACGATATGTTGTAATGCCTGTTCATGTTCTCCCTGCCAGTTTCCACCAGCAGTCCACATCATGCCTGTGCAGTCACCAACATGCCCCATCAGCATGTTCATGCACATCAGTTAAAATCTGTTATATTGGAAGCTTGATACCTCTCATTTATGAAATTGGTAAATATGGATAGGAATACTCTAAAGAGCTACCAGGATACTAAGAATACAACATGCATATGCATACTTCAAATTTTGGTTTAATTTTGTTAACATTTTTTATTTTTATGTGCTTGAATGTTTTCGTCAATTTTGTTTTTTTTAGGGGAATGACAACTTTTTTGCATATATGCAAGTCAGTTTGAGGTACTTATAGCTCAATAAGTAGTCATTCCAACAAGATAAGGGCATCATATGCATTGAAATAACAGAAATTAAAAACACCACAAAAAACATGTTGAGAATTCAGACACATGCTATTTCTCTTCCCCTAAAAAAAAAACATTGCAAGTCTGGGGGAAAGGGACTGAGTGGGCTGATATGAAATGAAAAAAAGAGTAAAATTACAGTCACCTAACCTAATTTCCTGATATTACATCACCTACTGTCCACTGATGTTGGACCACCTGGAGCTATAGATGTTGGATCATGTAAAATCAACTGATGCTGGATAGCCTAAAACCTTCGTATAAAACATATGCTGGTCAATGTTCTGCTAGACACACTTACCATGAACCACAATTGATGATAGGACATCATGGTCATGAAAGAAACACAAAATGTTGGCAATAAGTTTCTAGAAATCCACAATGAGCCTGCAATCAATTCTTTTTCCCAGAACATGGCACCACCAAAACCAGAAAATTTAACATGTGCAGGGGTGGGTAATGCACATGAAAATACATTGCACTATACCTTTTTAAAATAAATTACTATTTAAAGAGGTTAGGCTATGCTAAGTTAGGTTTGTAAAAAATAATTCAAGTTATTGCTGGGGTGGCTTTATGAACCAGGGTCCTATTGCTACGCAGAGCTTGTTGCGTGAACCCTGGTCCCACCACCCGATCCATGAATTCCAGTTCAACGGCAGAATTTGACCGAAAGTTTAACGTGCCGTCAATGCACCGACACGGGCGCCCGGTAGCTCATCCCCGGCCTTATTGGACCAGCTGCCAACTGACCCTCCCAGCCGGGAGCTAAACGCGAGCGTGCGAAGCGACTCGAACCTTGTGTCGCCAGGACAGGCGAGACCAGGGCAGGCCAGCACTCTAACCAACTGCGCTGCTGGGGCAGCATGTTCCTAGCTGAATTACATTGTTTTTTTCTGCTTTAAGATCATTTGGGACTAACACACCTAAATCTCTTTCCTCTTCAATAACATCCAGTTTCCTACCTCCTATTGTATATCTGAAAGTCTCTCCACCAGACCCCAGGCCTTACATTTTTATAGTTGAAACATGGATGATGTACGCCTGGATTGGAAACTCCGCGTCGGCGCCTTTCATCTGCGCGTATCAGCAGCACCAACCTGCCACCTAGCGGAGGGTAAGTAAAAACACGGAATCGCGGCCAGTTTTAGGCCGTGCGCCTATGGGTGTTCGGGGTACGCATTTCGTATCGACATTTTTTGCAATTGATTCAGCCACCCCAGGAGATGCAATTGCATGCAGGATGCAATTGCATCTGCCTTTCACGATACAGAATTGACCAAGGAACCTTACTGTTCTTTCCTTATTCCTTATTGATTTATTACACTCCGTTCCGAAGTTGTGATGCGAAGTGAATGAATCTGTGAGAGGGAGCCCATTTCGCCGAAAGAGTCGGCCCACCGATGTTGATTTCTTAAAATGATCGGAGGGGGCAAAGTGTATGAAGGCAATAGTCAGACCAAAGTGAATGGGGGGGGGGGGGGTCACATTTCATAGGCTCCCATATTAGAAGTTGAAATTATTGTGGGTGGGGGAAGCAAGCATTTAGGGGGCAGTTTCACCCTCAAAGATAAGAATGGGCAGTTCTGCTTTCACCCCCACCCTCCTTGCTTTCTGGATATGTGGCTGATATTTTCCGGTGGAGTGGTTTACACAACTGAATGGGAGAGTACAGACTTCGGCGTACCCACCAATCCCCAGAGGATTGAGCAGAAGTTCCATGGCGGGTACAAGCCCCTCCCACTATACCATGCCACCGACAGATTTATGATTTTGCCAAGGCGTCATTTCTCCAGAGGGGCGGCTCTTGGTCCAGAACATTTGGACGGGGTACATTCTGATGTCCCAGAGGGGTACCATTTGTTTTTGTCTTAGGAGTGCCTATCACCGAAAAATTAGCGGCGTGCGTTCAGACTCCAGGAAGACTGCTGTTCCCAGGCCGAGGAGTATGTTGTGCTGAGAAATTCGAGGGAGGGGGTACACTGGAACCTCCAAGAGAGGTGTGCTTTGGATCATAAGGGGCGCCACTTTCGCTTCCTCCCCCTTGGATCAGCCCTTGCAACATACCCTAGCTGGCAACGCCACTACCACTCGCCGATTCGCTACCATTTGCCAGTCATTCGACTCAGGGGTATTGTTTATATACCTTTGAGGGGAACTACCACCTCAATGTTTGCCCCCCCCCAATTATTTCAACTTCTATCATGGGAGCCAATGGAATGTGCCCCCCAATTCATTTTTTCTGCCCTTGGGGCGAGGGCGCATTTTTCCTGCCTTCATGTACTTTGCCGTCCAATCATTTCAAGATCAAGATAAAGATAGAGAGATAAAGATCATCAAGATATCAACATCGGTGGGCCGACCCTTGGGGCGAGGTGGGCTCCTCTCAGAGAAGTCTTTACTTTGCACCACAACAACTTCCGAACGGAGCGTAATAAATCAATGAGGAAGGATTAAGGTTCCTTGATCAATTCTGTATCATGAAAGGCTGATGCAATCCTCCTGGGATGGCTGAATCAATTTGAAAATATGCCCATACGAAATGCATACCCTGAACTCCCATAGGCGCACAGCCTAAAACCAGCCATGTTTCCATGTTTTTACTTACCCTCCACTAGGTGGGCTGATACGCAAACAGCTGTTGGTTTCCAATCCAGGCGTACTTGATCTATGGTTGAAAGACATCTGCCATTGATCAGCCCACTTTTTTAGATTCTCCAAGTCTAGTTGAATATTACTAGATTGATCACTACTGTTAGCCACTACCAATTTGATGTCATCAGCAAATTTGAACACCCTCAAATTCCTAAGCCCTACCTCAATGTTATTCACAAAGATAATAAGTAAAAGTGCCCAAAGAAGAGATCCCTGTGGCACTCCACTCAGAACATCCTTCGATTCAGATTTACATCCATTTAACACTACCCTTTGCTTCCATCCCCTTAACAATGATTAAATCCAATGTAGAACCTTCCCATCAATCCCATGCTGCTTTAGTTGCTGAATTAGACTTTCACGTGGAACTTTATCAAAAGCTTTGCTGAAACCCAAACACACATCCATGGATGTTGTGTATCAAAGCAGGATGCATCCTGCTTTGATTGTCTACTTTTTTAGTTACATACTCCATAAACTCTAAAAGGTTAGCTAAACAAGATCTTCAAGATCAAAATTAATGTTGGGTATCCCTTAGAAGGCTGTGCCTATCAGTATTCTTCACGTATTACCCCTCACACTTCCTCTATCTCAACAATGTATCCAAGTCATTGTCAGCTGACCGAGAGTCAGCTGTTGGTGACGTCACTCAAGCATACAGACACCCCCCCCCAGCTGGATGCACTGATTGACCCAAGGGCATCACCAGGAATATTTATAAGGGTTAGGTTAGGTTAGTGTTAGGTTAGGGTTAAGTTAGGTTTTCACCATCGTGAAGTAGCATCTGCACACCCTACCCTAGGAGGAAATTCCTTGTGCTGTATCTAAATTGCCATCTCAACCACCACCCATTGAAGGAAAATGTCCTGTGAAGCCCTGAATATATACCTCCACAACTGCTTCGTAGACATAAATTTGTTGCCGACACCCATGGATGAGCACCACATCGACCCCTTAGAAATATTCCTGGTGATGCCCTGGGGTCATTCAGTGCACTAGGCTGGAGGTGTGTCTCTGTACGTTTGAGTGACATCACCAATAGCCAACTGGCAGTCAGCTGATGGTGACTCGGATGCATTGTTGATATACGGAAAGTGCAAGGGGTAATACTTTAAAATTACCATGCCTATCTAGATGAGTGAAAAAAAGTTAACAGATAATAATAGTGGCATATAAATATTACCCAACTCCAAGCCCCTTCATGGATGTTTATTATTTTTGATAAAAGGTAAATTTTTGATAAAAGGTATTTTGTGATTTTTTGGACTTGTTTTTCAGAATATGATGTTTATGAATGTGACTAAGAAGATGCGGTAATCTTTACCTTTTGGCCGACACATACTGCCAAGGTTAGCGATTTGTAAAGAGGTGTACATTGACATCACAGGAGTCAGGGAAGTGACGTCACGACGTCACAAGTGCCGAAAAATTTGCTTCGGAGGATTCTGGTTTTCCGGTTAGGTTAGGTTAGATTAGATTATATTATGCTATGATACATTTTGTATGTTATGCTACATTATCTTAGTTTAGGTTAGGTGGTAATCTTTACCGATACCAGACTCCTGTGACATCACTGTTCCCAACTGTACACCTCTTTACAAATCACTAACCTTGGCAGTATGTGTCGGCCAAAAGGTAAAGATTACCGAAGATGCAACCACTCATTTTTGGTGCTGATGCTTACTTTTCAATTTGAATGATGACGTCACATCGGTATGGTGTGATGACATCATAGGTATGGCACCGAGGCTTCAACTGGCTAATGCTGCAAATGGTTCACAAACCTTAATCAGATGGTCGAAGTAGCTTAACCTAACCTAACCTCATGGTGCATTATATAAATTATAGCTATGATAAACCAAGAGGTAAGCAAGTTAGGTTAGGTTAGGTTAGGTTGGGTTAGGTTAGGTTGGGTTAGGTTAGGTTAGGTTAAGCTACTTTGACCATCTCATTAAGGTATGTGAACCATTTGTAGCATTAGCCAGTCAACCTAACCTCATGGCACATTATATCAATTATAGCTATGATACACCAAGAGGTAAGCAGGTTAGGTTAGGTTAGGTTAGGTTAGGTTAGGTTAGGTTAGGTTAGGCTAGGTTGGGTTAGGTTAGTTTAGGTTAAGCTACTTTGACCATCTCATTGAGGTATGTGAACCATTTGTAGCATTAGCCAGTCAAAGCCTCAGTGCCATACCTATGATGTCATTACACCATACCAAAGTGACGTCATCATCCAAATAGAAAAGTAAGCATCAGCACCGAAAATGAGTGATCACATCTTCTTAGTCATGTTCATAAACATTATATTCTGAAAAAGTATTCCCAAAACACCATCAAATTCTCACATAAAAAATTTACCAGTTATTTTGCATGCCAAATGAAAAGTATGCATTTGAGGAGGAAATGAGTGGTTGCATCATGATAACCACATTCATAAACATTGCATTGGAAAAGTAAAATGCAAAAGTTCAAGAATTAGGTACCTAGGTACCAGCCAAACAAGGCAGCAGGACCAGATGGAATTTATGCTAGGGTATTGTGGGAAGCTGAAAAGGAAGTGGCAATTCCACTTCGTATAATATTTTGTAGATCAGTTTCGCGAAATGAAATTCCAACAGATTGGAAAAGGGCAAATGTAGTTCCTATTTTCAAGAAAGGAGAAAGAGAGAAAGTTGAAAACTATAGGCCAGTAAGCCTCACATCCCTAGTCTGCAAGGTACTCGAATCAATTATCAAGGATAGAATAGTTAGTTTTCTGGAAGGGAACAGATTGACTCAAGATACTCAACATGGGTTTAGAAAAGGGCGATCGTGTCTCACAAATCTCTTGGACTTTTTGAATTTTGCTACAGAACAATTTGATCAGGGTAATCAGGTTGATGTAACATATCTTGACTTTAGTAAAGCCTTTGACAAGGTACCCCATAAATGGTTAATGATGCAGCTTCAAGTCCATGGTATTGCAGGTAGCATCCTCAAATGGATAGAGTTGTGGCTTTCAGATAGACAGCAGAGAGTGATGCTAAATGGTACAAAGTCATCATGGCAAAATGTTCTTAGTGGAGTCCCCCAGGGGTCGGTACTGGGGCCACTATTGTTCATTATATATGTGAATAGCATTGAATGTGGCCTTAGCAGTAAGGTTTTGAAATTTGCTGATGATTTGAAGATCTTTAGGGCAATAACAGGGCACAATGAGCAGGTTTTGCTGCAGAAAGACTTAGACAAGCTTGTGAAGTGGTCCGAAAAATGGCAAATGAAGTTTAATTTTGATAAGTGCAGTCATGCATGTAGGTAGGCAGCATATGAAGGCTCCATACTTGATGGGTGGCCAAGTACTATCTGTGACTCAGCAGGAGAAGGACTTAGGTGTTATTTTGAACACAAAATTGGGGGCATCAGAACAGACCAAAGAAGCCAGGAAGAAGGCACTAAGAATGCTTGGGGAAATACAGAGGAATGTGTCATACAAAAGTGAGGAGGTCATCAGGAAGCTTTACTGTGTTTTGCATATTTGGAGAGTCAGGCCACATTTGGAATACTGTGTACAAGCTTGGTCCCCTAGTTATGAGAAAGATTGTTGGCTTTTAGAGAGAGTACAAGAGAGGGCAACAAAAATGGTTTATGGTATAGGCAACCTGGCATATGAGGAAAGACTGAAGAAATTGAATATGTTTTCACTTAGATATAGAAGGCTGAGAGGAGATCTCATCGAGGTTTTTAAATTTTTTCATGGTCAGGAACAGGGATATCTCAGGGAAATGTTTGAATTTAACAGAAATAATGCAATTAGAGGTCATCAATTCAAAATTAAAGTTAATCACAGCAGGACAAGGTAGTCTTTCTTCACCAACAGGGTAGTAGAACACTGGAACCAGCTGCCAGGAACCATTGTCAGTAGCAACACACTGACCATCTTTAATGGCATAGACAATCATTATCAGACTAGGGAGATTGTTTTTATGTATTCCAGGGAGGGTTGATCAACAGGGAGTTGGGAGTTGGGAGGAGTTTGTAATTGTTGAGTGTGTTATGCAATAGCAAGTGAGTCTCTTATTAAGTCTAAACACTTTATAACTTTATATAGGGTGTACCTAGCAGTGGATTCAGCACCTTCCTTCGGGATGTGATACTGATGAGATTGTCTATGGTAGCACAATGGGTATGATGGGAGGAGTTTGTAATTGTTCAGTGTCTTATGCAATAGCAAGTGAGTCTCTTATGAAGTCTGAATGCTTTATGAATTTGTGTGGGATGTGCCTAGCAGTGGATTCGGCACCTTCCTTCGGGATGTGATGCTGATAAGATTGTCTATGGTGGCACGATGGGTATGATGGGAGGAGCTTATGATTGTTGAGGGTGTTATGCGGTTGTAAGTGAGTGGTGCTAGATAGGCTGGGATATATAGCTTCCTAGGATTTTGGATAAGGGATTGACTGGGGTGGGAGTATGTACATTTCTAGTACCTTTTCTAGATAGGCTTAATCCAGATGGGCCCCTGTGGCTCTTATTAAGCCTTAATACTTTATGACTTTATGACTTACATTACAGATGTAGGTACCTACCTACCAAAAATAGGGCATGCAGAGGACATTAAGTTAAGTTTTATTGGCTAGCTATCAGCCGGAATATAAATGAAAACGTTAAGTACCTACCCATCTAGGTATCGCTATCCACCTGTAAAAAAATAAAGAAAAACATGAAGATGTCAGGTCAGCCTACGTGGTCGCGACAGATATTGAAGTAGAAGCCTGAAGCTGTGAAAAAGAAAACACTAATAATTAGCTACTAACCTTCGAAGTCGCCCGTATCAGCGACAACGACCGTCACCTCTTTCAACTGCTCCAACACGTTCGACATCTTTGCCTTCTTTGACATGTGTTCACTCATTTTCTGGGCTTATATAGGCGCGCGCATGCCATAGCGCCGGTGCTCTCAGCGTATCATGAGCTCGGGGCCCTCCAATATCGTTTGGCAACCGGTGACGTCACTTGGGCTGGACAATTGCTCAGTCCCGTAGGCGCTCCAGCCAAACTTCCGTGTTTTCTACACGCCATTTCAGATTTTAAATACCATCAAAATGGGACAAAATCGGGTTCATTTAAAAGCATGAAGGGTCTTGTCCACAAATATGAGCCTTATTTTTCCATAACCCTAGGATTTTTTCCTCTGACCCACGCTGACTGCATTCATGTCGAGCGCTGCAGGAATCGCGCGGTGCCACGGGTAGGAGCAGTAGGATGAGACAGGCCAACTGAAGATCACGGCTGGAAAGGAGGTGTAGGAGCAAGTAAGAGATAACTGTTGTAACATAATTCCTCCCCACTCGGTGCAGGGGCGTAAACAAGGGTGGGGGCACTGGGGGCATTGCCTCCCATGAGAAAGTTGGTACCCCTCCGGTTAGAAAAAGGTGCCAACATTATATTTAGGCTACCGGCTGAGGTACCGATACTGGTTGGAATGACACGCCCGTATCACCCATGTGCAGATACGGAACCTGCAGCTGGTTTTCAGGATTGTTTTCCATTTTTCATTCATATGGGTCTAGACCAGGGGTGTTCTTTGATATATTTTTGAGGGGCAAATGCCCCCCCCCAGTGTTGGCTCTGTCCCCAAATAATGTATACTTTTAGCATGGGGTACCATGGAGCATACATCCCATCGATGTGGGGCTTCCCATTAACTTCATGCATTTTGCGCCGCAGTAATCTATAGCATAATAATCAAAACTATTCATATACATATATCTATATATATATATATACATATATATATATAAATATATATATATATATATATATATACATATATATATATATATAAATACACACATATATATGTATATATATATATATATATATATATATATATATATATATATATATATATATATATATATATATATATACACATATATATGTATATATATACACACTATATATATATATATATATATATATATATATATATATATATATATATATATATATATATATATATATATATATATATATATATATATATATATGTATATATATGCCGGCCATTTCAGATTATGAAAGAGTAATACATGTAAACTCCAATAATATATGAATATATGACTTTATTGCCGGCCATTTCGGAGGCATTTAAACAGGAGCGAGAGGGTTGAAATCCAGTGACTTCTGAACGATAGTGATAGGTTTGGCACCTTGCAGCGCCAAATTAAGTTGTTCCTACTCATCTTAGCATAAAATAATAATGGGTACTTATGAAAAATACTGGTCCAAATCCGGCGACTATTTGTATGAGTGTTGCTTGAGCCGCCTCGAAATCCGTTTTCCCCCACATGCAAATACTAGGTACGCCACTGTCCACGCTACTCTATATGGGATGTGTGAACTTTTGAGCCTTAATCACTGAAAGGGGCTTAGACCTCCAATGTAAAATCCAGCCCATGAAATATAGGTGTTTCTGTTCTTGGGGAAGGGCAGGTGATGTGAACAGTAGGAGCAGTTCCTCCCACAACCTCAAAACACTGCAGCTTAAAGCTGTGGATTCCTTGGTTTTTCAAGCAAACATTTAGAGACATCTGGATAAAAAGCTCGACTTTTCCCCGGCACCAGCCTTGAAGGCCTGTCGATAGCACTGACAATGAGTGTATCCCAGAGTAAGGCCACAAGGTGACCAACCCTGGAGTGATGAAACTTCAATTGATATTGACCTGAAATTGAATATCCAGTGTACTGAAGCTTATAATATTGGTATGAATACACACAGACATGTTTCAGCCCCTTTTCCATACCAGTTTGGAATAAAAGAAGACCACAGACATAATGAATGCAGTTCTCCAACATTACTACCAGGTATTCCTACCAAATGTTGAAATGATTTGCTATCTCAGAAAAAAATACACCTACTTGTCATAAAAAGAGGTGGATTAGTGCTTTATTTTAGGCATGCATGACTACAAATCCTCTTCTTAATAGCATCTTTGCACTGTAGTTGGTCCAATTTGTATCCCAAGTGCACTCAGTGTGCATTTTCCTTTAGGGGTCATGGGTCTCCGTGAATCAGCTGATGCACGCAGTACACATCAAGTTACTAAGATTTACAGTCTAGGATGTGACCATGGAAAAAGAATGCTCCAATACATATGCACTCTAGTATGAAAATTGCATTAATTATGCATGGTAAATCACAAGCAGATTGAGTTGACAAAAGCATCATAGTTGGAAATGAGGATATGTCCATCAATATGCACTTTAATGCTGCCCTTAAAGCTCTGGAGCAATTCCGACATGCATATACTGATACACAGACATAATTACTAAATCAATTTGATAACCAGCATCTCAGATACTTCCCACTTACTCCACAAAATACTTTACCTTCTTATTACTTCACACAGGGCTAGAGAGCAGATAGTGGCTTTATAATGTCATGTCATGCCAAATATGCTTACATGTCTAAATGTCATGCCAAATATGCTTTCTTTTTAGTTCCATCTAATGGTTTCCATATGCTGGGCAATGGGTATTGAACTACTGTAATATGTCATGACATGTATGCTGCTTTCATCTGGTGTCCATGGCACATTCAAGATTATAATATTCCAAGACATAGCAAACAAAGCTTTTTCTCCAAAAGATGGTTAGGTTAGGATAGGTTAGGTTAGGTTATGCTGCATTAAAAAAAAAACATATTTTCATGCTATGCTACCTAAATTAAAGCCCTTTTTGGTGTTATTTTGCTCGCAACCTGAAAAGTAAGCATTTGCACAGAAAATGAGTGATCCCATCATCTTAGTCACATTTATAAACATTGTATTGGAATTATACATTCCAAGGATTCATAAAACACATTGAAGCATAAATTTACCGGTAAGCCTAGGTTGATATTTGGCAAATCCAGCTATGGTTTCAATTTCAATTCGTGAAACTTTAAGGATTATGAACGATAACAGGTTCAGGGTTGTTGTATCCCATGAACTGAAGAAATTCTGCACGAAACTTAGGAGTATGTTCAATAACCTAGGAATCCAAACAATATTCACCAGCTTCATATTTCAATTTCCCATGCCAACAATCAGAAACACCGTATGCCCAACCACAACAACACTCTGATGTCTTCGCTGCGCCACAGATGAATCTTAGCCAGGTTTTGAAACGTATTTGGAATGTTTACGTGACGTCACCGTATATACCAAAATTCTGGTAGATTCTACTATAAATATCGCACATTCCTTCCTACGTCACTAGGGCTGGAACTAGAAAACCTACTAGAGTCCGTTGTACCCTTTAGTATTCAACTTGTACTCGCGACTTTTATGTCCAATGCGGCGTAACTACGGAAAGTAACTTTTATGACGCAGGCGGCATAAAACTGGCGAGCTTTAAGTCAAATAGTCCATAAAAGTCTGCGTATGGCCACGAACCGGAAATGAACCTTCCAGGGCGGGAAGTGCTGTCAGTTCTTCGACAAAGTATTTTTGTGGTTTTGGGAAGCTCTGCACTAATTGAGCCCCCATTTTGTGGGTGCACTCCGGGACTTTCTACGAAGGCCATGTTTACATATAGACGGGTGACGTCATGGTCCCGCGCGTCGCCAAGGCGACGCGTGCCTTCCGATTGGCTTGTTGCTTTCGCGCCAAAAGATCCCGGCCGCGGGGAGTGTGAGAATAAAGCTGGCCACGGGCGGACGTGCGGTCCGCCCGTGCGGGTTGGACTCGAAAGCTGTCATTGTGTTTGCAATCGGACCCAGCGACTACATTGGCGGCGGCGGTTGGATTGACAGCTTTCGGGTCGTCCGACTCACACGACGGGAGCCAGATGACTCGACTGAGCGTTGTGGCGGACTGAGGAGTGGAGAATTTGCGTCGTCTGAATTCCGTCGTAACGGAGTGTAGTGATACTTAGGACTTGGCCCGGTGTGATGCGTGAGTGCAGCCACTTACACAGAAGGATTGCGTGCCAGTGATGAGTTTGGGGGTCGCGAGCAAGATGTACAGCGATTGCAAGATGGCGGCCCTGCCAGATACAGGTTCTGGTGAGAGTGCTGTTGTCGCCTAGCAACGGCAGACTAGCAGGCGCCTCCAGTACTCGTCTGCGCGCCAGCTGATTGAGATGACGTAACGACTCCGCGTAGCAACGTGGCATCTCGAGGACACGGCTAAGGCCCTACGCAGAAGGACTGACTCGCAACTCCTGCGTGCGATTCTCAGCGTCGGAACCGTGAGTGCCTTGTCAAGGCGAGGCATACATGTCGGTTGAATGAGGCGTGTGGCGTGATGTAAATTATCGGATACGTCTGCACGGGAGCAGAAAGATGATTCTAGTGCAGCATAACAGACCGCAACCAACGACCGCTCAGGTGACCAGGGATGCAGTGCCTGGATGTGCAGCTGGTGTAACAGACACACCAGCAGGACGTGGCTTGAGTGTGGATGATGAGAGGCAGGGCGTCGGTGAGCCGCTCGCCCCGGCGTCCGGAGTTGGGTCACCCGCACCACCCGTTCGATGTGACATATTCCGACCTGGTGTGCTGGAATCTGGAGGCGAAGGGGGTTCACATCCTTCCTCCGGAAGCACCGCTCTCGGAACTCGCGTCGTTGGGGAAGGTAGGGATCTCGGCGCGGATGCGTTAGCGGCTGGTGGTGACGACAGTAACAGCGGCGATCTGGGTCCCACCCAAGCAACTTCCGTTCAGAGGGAAGAAGGGAATGGGTGGCCCGCTGTCAGGAGAGAACCGGCGTTGATGGGCACTGCGGTTAGCTTAGGAATAGAATGTTCTGATGTCCCATCCGTGGAGGGAGTTGGGTCAGAGACAGATGATCCCGGGCCTGGACTTCCCCCGAGTGTACCGCCAACTGTGTTGCGACGATCGAGTCGGGTTAAGCGAGCTCCTGGCTGGGTGTTGTTAGAATAGTCGTTAATTACAGTGTAAAACGTGTGTGATGTTAGCACCTGGTTGCGCGATGTTAGAATAAGATGCTAGTGCACTAATTGTTATAACTAGCGTCGGGCGGAAAATGAGGATCCCGCCGGGGATGCGTTAGTGGATGGGCGGTTTGTTTTGGGTCTACGCCACATTGTGAAACTGTGTAATGTCTGTGCGGATTGTGGAACGTTTTAGTCGTTGGGGCGCCTATGGCGAGTGCTTGATGCCTTGGGCTGAAATCTAATGCGTACCCTATTAAGACTTGCGACGGTCTTGCGCAGTCGTGACATCAGTCTTTGTGTTGCCGATAAACCCGTTGCCATGCTGCTGACGACCACTTGTGACGATAGTTCGAACAGCGTGGCGATACATCGTGTGCCATTTCGCTCCGGTATCATGTCTTGGTCATGTGCGTTGAGTGCGTGTGCACTCCTTTTTCAAGGTTTATAGAGTGTAGATGGGTGACGTCGTGGTCCCGCGCGTCGCCAAGGCGACGCGTGCTTTCCGATTGGCTTGTTGCTTTCGCGCCAAAAGATCCCGGCCGCGGGGAGTGTGAGAATAAAGCTGGCCACGGGTGGACGTGCGGTCCGTCCGTGCGGGTTGGACTCGAAAGCTGTCATTGTGTTTGCAATTCGGACCCAGCGACTACATACACATAGCATAACAGGAACAATATAATAGTTGATAGGAGACCAAAGCACATGCTAAGTTGGCATTATTCACCCGAGTCAAAACGGAAAGTTGACATCAATGGCATCAATGGCATGACAAAGTTGGCATTGCGTACGGCCTTAATTGACATACATTGTTTGAGATGCATGTTCTCCATCAATACCTACCACAGCCAGATTTTGCTACGTTAATTCAGGGGATGGTGCCTGTCGCTTTAAAGCCACTGGCACGGGAACAAACATAAACAATAAAAACCTTGAAGCTTCAATAAATGTGTATTACAAACCGGGAGGAAAAAAATCGTGGGAAAAGCGCCATAATAGTGCTGAAATGAAAGCACCATATTTAGTAGATTTATCAGTATAGTCCAAATCTGGAATATAATTCAGCAGTATTCTGGAATAAAAAGGCGCTTCTGGTATATGACGTCACGTGGCTTAGGTTTTGCCTAGTTTAAACCAAATATACTAGATCTGCGGACTTTGGAGTACCTGTTTTCTCCAATTATCTTGATCAAAGCAAAGGATCAGTCAAGGTCTTGTGTTTACAGTATGACACTGTTATCCATGTGTTCAAAGTTGCTAATGGTTATGACGGCATATACAAAATGCCTTGCATTGATTGGTTGACAGACAGATTTCAGAACAGAAAACGATAGACGGCGATAGACGGCCGTCGAGAGCGAGCGATAGAGCACAGGCACAGGCACAGGCACAGGCACAGGCACAGGCACGCTTGTGCTTGTGCTTGTGCTGGCGCTGGCGCTGGCGCTGGCGCTGGCGCTGGCGCTGGCACTCGCACTCGCACTCGCACTCGCACTCGCACTCGCACTCGCACTTGCACTTGCACTTGCACTTGCACTTGTACCTTTGATAACTTTGATGACCTTTGATATCTTAACATATTTTAGTTATCAAGTATAATTTTTTGCCCATATTTTAGCATGTACACATATATATGTATATATATTTATATTCTAGTATGTACGTCTTGGTATATTTCACAGTATTATATCGCTCCTACTATAGGACTCATGCCGTCTGCCTATGCCTCAACTCACGCTTACACCTCACACGTCTCCACGGGTCCGGCGTCACCTGTACACAGTCTGCAGCTGGTCCACCTGGCCGGGCTGGCGCACCAGCCGGCGCAGCTGTGCGAAGCTGGTGGCCGGCGGCAGGCCGCACACGCGCCGCCACACGTTGTAGGCCGGTAGGCCGTGGTCACGGCCACGCTGCACGTTTATTGCGCCCAGGTGGAGCCCGACCGGCGCCCCGTCGGCCTCGAACAGGTGCGCCGTGATCTGGTGACAGGTGGTCCGTGGTCGGTTGACAGGTGGTCCGTGGTCGGTTGACAGTTGGGCCACGGTCTGTTGACAGGTGGTCCGTGGTGTGTTTACAGGTGCGCCTTGATCTGTTGACAGGCGGGCCGTGGTCTATTGACAGGTGGTCTGTGGTCTGTTGGCAGGCGGACCGTGGTCTGTTGACAGGCGGACCGTAGTCTGTTGACAGGCGGACCGTGGTCTGTTGACAGGTGATCCGTGGTCTGTTGACATGCGGAGGTGGATGTTGACAGATGACAGACAACATACACGGCCTAAAGGGAATTCAAAAATGCACTCGCACGAATCAAGAAAAATAGCACAATTCGGCGCCCTGGGAGTGGCCAAAAGAGTGGAGGAGGCGGGGCTACAGCAAATCGAAGAAAACTGGAAGGTAGAGAGAAAACGCTCGCTCTGGGACCCTCTCGCTCGATCTCGCTCTCGCTCGGGGACACTCACTCGGGCAGTCTCTCACGCACGGACGGAGCTCAGGCAGCGTCGAGACGACCGAAGAGTCCCGCCGTGCAACAAACATGTCAGTGCCATCGGTCTGCCATGACTTCCTTCTTCCAAACCGGCCTATTTTCAATCACAGCTACTGTCCCCTCAACCTAATTCACTGTTGAAAGGAGCGACCCGTATTAAATGGGGGGGGGGGGGCAATTAGACTATGTGATGTGTGCGGTATGTGTTACACTGCCGGTGGCGCCTACGTCGCACGCCTAGTATAGAAGGTCAGAGTATGTAGGTATGTATGAGGAGGAAGTATGTCGCGTGCAAGAATGGAGAGGTGGGAGATTGCGAGTAGTGTGTGTGTAAGCAGTGCGTGGGCGTAATGTGATGCGGTGTATATAAATGTAAATATATTAGATTATGCATAGAAATACTGTGGTGGCCTTAGCAGAGACACGGAGCAGTTACCCAGCCATTGACGGGCAGGATTAGCGGTGAAAGGGAATACTTGGGATAAAAAAAGGTGGCATAGCTTGAAATAACGAGCAGGGGTACTATGCACACATCCGATCCTCACATCCTTTTCGGATCAACCTTGGGCTGGCGACAGGCCGCATATGATGTATGCATGTATGTGCATGTATCTGTATGTATCTGTACGTGATGTATCTTTGTATGATGGAGAGTTCGGCGCGTAAATCGGCTCCGAAAAATGGCGGGCACGCCGTGCGTCGTCGACGCTCCCCTCCCGCCAAATTGCGCCGCCGCCGCCACCGCTGACGCCACCATCCCTCGCGCCGCAGTGCATCGTCGGCAACCAGTTCTTCCGGCTGCGCTGGCGCGACAACTTCTTCTACAACCTGGACGGCGGCGGCCGGCCGTGGCGGTTCGGCGCCGCGCAGCTGGAGCAGCTGCGGCGCGCCAGCTGGGCGCGCGTGCTCTGCGACAACGTCGACACCATCTCAGTCGTCCAGCCGGACGCCTTCGTCGCCCAGTCGGAGACCAACAAGCTGACGCCCTGCGACGAGATTCCCGCCGTCGACCTGGGCTTCTGGCGCAGTGACACCTGAGCGGTGGGAGAGGGGGGGAGTGAAGGGCATCCAGATGTGCGACGGGTGGAAGAATGCATGGGGAGGCGAAGGGACACGCCAGCGAGGAGTGCTGAATGTATGAATGTACGGAGACGCGAAAGGAACACGTGGGAAGCCAACGATGGGTGCGGGAATGTGGGAATGTACGGAGACGCGAAGGAAACGCGTGGGGAACCAAAGATGGGTGCAGGAATGTGGGAATGTACGGAGACGCGAAGGAAACGCGAGGGAAGACAACGATGGGTGCAGGAATGTGGGAATGTATGAGGAGGCGAAGGAATGCGCGAGGGTAGCCAGCGATGGGTGCAGGAATGCAGGAATGCAGGAATGCATGGGGAGGCGAAGGAATGCGCGAGGGGTGCAGGCATGGGAGACAAGCATATGCAAGGGGAGCCAATGAGGGTAGATGGATGCGTGAAGGAAGGGGATACGTGATGCGGAAGAGAATGTGAAGTGAAGTGGAGACTGTGCCAAGCAGCCGAAAGTAATGGCTGCTTGACACCGGGATGCGTGGACAGTGCGTGTGGTATGTTCGTATTTAAGAAGCTGAGGGAGAAAGAGAGAGAGAGATAGAAAAGCTATCCGGCACAAAATAAGGCATGGGAAGACAGTGGCAGGTATGAGGTAAGTATAGAGAAGACGAAACCGCGCTGCGACATTCATCAAAGGCAGTGTGAAGAAGGAACGGTACATGAACAGGAAGCTGCGAGAGGAAGAACATGAACGGGAAGCTGGGCGAGGAAGCATTGATCAGAAAGCTTGGCGAGGGGAAACATGATCGGGAAACTGGGTGAGGAAGACTGACAGCAATAGACCTGGTGCAGAGCAGTGTCTGGTGCAGAGCGGCGGGTAAAGAGGAGACGTTAGTTTTGTCTAGATGTAGTGAGTCAGGTCTAGATGTTGATGCCAGAGCTCGGGCTTGTCACTGTACACTGGTGATGAGGGGATTCCAGAGTTCGGGCTTGAGACAGTAGCGGCACCGAGATACACCGAGGACGGGCATGGTCGGCTGTCTGTTGCAGCTGTCTGCTGCAGCTGTATGTTGCAGCTGTCTGCTGCGCCTGTCTGCAGCGTCTGGCTGTTGCAGCTGTCTGCTGCGGCTTTCTGTTCCAGCTGTCTGCTGCAGCTGGTGCTGCAGCGACACGTAGCACTGGTTGCATGTGCATGCTGTGACGCGAAATAAAAATGGTGCAGACTTTGAAACGTTCGGAAGGCAATAATTGCATGAAGAGTTAATTCATTGCATGCTAATTATATGGAAGGCAATAATTACACTGGCAGTTCATACGCCTCGAATGAGCTGGAATGCGCCTGAAAACTCGCTTCATTTTGCGAAAACGATGTGGGCAGGTTGAATAGTGAATTGTGTGTGCTGTTGACACAAGTTTCTCACGGTTGGCACAACACGTGAGAACAACACGTCGCTTTTTCTACGACTTTTTTCTCGGACGACTCGCATAATTTCACAACGCATGGCGAACAAAACTCTCGCATACGTCGTTCATTTCCTCAGTCATTCTATATTATAAATCATACAACACTATGTAAATTGACATTTTCACAGCGCAGCGCATAGATGCATAGACGCATAGACGCATAGACGCATAGACGCATAGACGCATAGACGCATAGATGCATAGATGCATAGATGCATAGATGCATAGATGCATAGATACATATATACATATATAGATAGATAGATAGATATATAAATAGATAGACAGGTATCCCTGCACCCATTCTGTTCTCAGTGAGAGTTCTCCGAGTTCTGCGAGTGGCCAGAGAGTACCTTTTCCGGCGGCGGTGGCCGAGATGTCGTGGTCAACAAACTGGCCCCACTGCATCATGAACAGGCTGACCGTCGCGTCGGCGTGGTACTCGTCGGTGAAGACGAAACGCGACACCTGGCGGCCGGCCGGCAGGTGGCCGCCGTCCATGGAGTCCTGCGCCTTGTCGGGTAGCTGCTCCCAGACGGCGAAGGCTGCCCCCGTCAGCCGCTCCGGGATGACGTCCACGAAGTTGACGCCGCGTCGTCGGCACAGTTTCTCTGCCCGCGTAAACCACTCGGCCACATTCACCGTCCCGCTGAACTCGGGTATGTGGCGCGTGTCGAAATTACGCGGGCCTGCCACACCCAGGGTCCGCGACGCCTCCGCGAAGTTCACTGATCCACTCGCAACCGGCGTCGCCTCCCGCGGTTCTCCCTCTTCATCCCCGTGCTCCGGCATAGTATCCGCAATTTACAGCCGAAATAGCTTGTACTTGCCGATCCGAAAGTAAGTGCCGAGCACGGGGAAGGGCGTGCATTCCCAGTAGTCAGCGACCGAACGAACCGACACGACTCACGAGAGAGGGCTCACCGTAATCAGACCACGAGCACCGGCCACGCGTCCCCTCGAATTACCGGATCGTCACTGGCGCGCGCCGCCGACCCAGCCGCCCTCAGCAACAGACCGCGCTGCCAAACTGCTGGAGCATCGCCACAGGCTCAGGACAGCTGACGGCGCCGGGTGCCACTTGACTCATGCATACCAGCATGGCCGCTCACTACACAAAGATAATGGGCTTCTCATCGAGATGGTTCATGTGTGCAGCAAAAAACATTTGGACCGTAGATTCCAACCGACCACCCCTGCGAGTTTTGCTCAGAAGCTGAGGAACTATTTCGATTTCCCGTACTTTGGGCCTGATAGAGAGCATGAAAACTGACGTAATGTGTGCTCTGAAGAAATTGTATTTAAGGAAATATAAGGGGGAATTTCGTATGTTTGTTACGTGTCTCTGTCCCATGTTTACTTTTCAGCCTAACGCAGGTTGGGTGCCTTCCGTACGATATTGCTGTTGCTTTGTTATTACGGAGGAAATTATTAGTGTTACCTGCGTGTGACGAAAATTTTAGCATGTGTCGCTAACTATGGAAATTACTTGTAATATATGCATCTGAAGAGCAAGAAGAGGAATGCTGATGGCAATCTGACAACGAAGAATATACACAAACCTATATAGATGCAGGAACAGGGGGAAGGGGACCATGCCCCGACACACACTTTTTCATGAACATTTAGCATTAATGTTATAACGATGCATGGCAACATGGTACGAATGGTAAGAATTAACTTCAAAGGTGCTTTGCTCACCTCACCTCCCACACACTTTTTGAGACAATTATACGCCTTTGTATACATCTGTATATGCATCTGCATTTACACTTATATCTACATCTGCATCTGCATATGCATATGCATCTGCATATGCATCTGTATATGCATCTGCATATGCATCTGCATTTGTATCTGCATCTGCATCTGCATCGGTAGTCGGATCTGGTCCGGGATGATGTCAGGTGACAGTGTGACACTCATTACGCGTTTATTTTGGTTGACTTGGAGATGTCAATTGTTTGCTGACCGCTGAAAGTCCACGAGGTCAGTATCTCCCAACGACGCACCAATATCAGACCTGCCTGCTGCTGCATATCGAAACAGAGAGTCGGCGAGCTCACCATCCTCGTAATCGGGGCCGACCACTCTCCTGAAGGCGGTAAGCGCGGAGCCCCAGTGGGGGTTCAACAGGTTGTTGCAGGTGCCGTCGTCGGTGCGGTAGCGAGCGGTGACGTCACAGATCCGGCAGGAAGGCGGCGGCTGCACCGGCACCAGCTGCCGCACGTGCCGGAACCACGGTCCCGTCATGTTGTGGCTGTCGAAACCACGGTCCAGTCATGCTGTGGCTATCTGAACCACGGTTCCGTCATGTTGTGGCTGTTGGAACCACGGAAACGTCATGTTGTGGCTGTTGGAACCACGGTCCCGTCGTGTTGTGGCTATCGGAACCACGGTCCCGTAATGTTGTGACTGTCAGAACCGCAGTCCCGTAATGTTGCGACTGTCAGAACCGCGGTCCCGTTATGTTGTAGCTGTCGGAACCACGGTCCAATCACGCTATGGCTATCGGAGCCACGGTCATGTTGTACTGTAGCTGTTAGAACCACGATCCCGTTATGTTGTGGCTGTCGGAACCACGACCCCGTCATGTTGTGGCTGTCGGAGCCACGGTCCCGTCATGTTGTGGCTGTCGGAACCACGGTCCCGTCACGCTATGGTTGTTGGAACCACGGCCATTCATAATTTCCGAATTAAATTCGGAACCATTCATAATTTCGTTATGCTCCCCTAAAACAAAGAAATGCATATCATGTAAGCAAGCAATCAACTGGCGCATCGTTCAGAAACCTCATGACGTAGTTCTCACCCACAGGGAACGTTGGGAGTATCCAAAAGAGATTGCAGGTAAAACCGTTATGGTTGAAACAAGTTCCAGACAAATGGCTTGTATGTCCTACCACATATCCAAGTCATGTTTGTGCGTCCGTTTTCCTGATATCTGCAACAATCACAAGCAAATCACAGTAGACAAACACTTCCACTTTTGACAACGTCACACAAAACATTGATCAAGGAAGTGCTTGGGGTCTGCATTTAGGGGTTGCGAATGTGTATGAAATATAGTTAATTGTTCAAACTCAAGGTTAATAGTTTGGTGCAAGTATCCAATTACTCATTCCACAGTTATTTCTGGTCATGTATTCGCCATTTGATATTGATATTATTCTGGTCGGGAATGCGTTACTTTCAACATGCTAAGATTTCGTGTGGTGTCTGAAAAGAGGACCCCTTCTAACCTTAGTTTGAAGGCCGTCGCCATTTGAAGTTGTTTTCGTATGTTTATGCTAGTCTGGAATATGTTGCTTTCAACATGCTGGGATTTCGTGTGGTGTGTCAAAAGAGAACGACTTCGAACCTTAGTTTGAAGGCCGTTGCCATTTGAGGTTGTTTTCGTATGTTTATGCTAGCTTGGAATACGTTGCTTTCAACATGCTGGGATTTCGTGTGGTGTCTCATAAGAGGACGACTTCGAACCTTAGGGAGAAGGCCGTCGCCATTTGAAGTTGTTTTCGTATGTTTATGTTAGTCTGGAATACGCTGCTTTCAACATGCTGGGATTTCGTGTGGTGTCTCAAAAGAGGACAACTTCGAACCTTAGTTTGAAGGCCGTTGCCATTTGAGATTGTTTTCGTATGTTTATGCTAGTCTGGAATATGTTACTTTCAACATGCTGGGAAGGGACGAGTGGTCTAGGGGTAATATGCTCGTCTCAATCAAAAGACTGGGTTCGAGTCTCACTTGTCGCTACTCTTCGCCCGCGACCAATCGGCGTGAGAGATTGGCGACGCTATATGACTCAACGGTCGACGTGTCATAAAACCAATAACCAACCAACCAACTTGCTGAGGTTTTGTGTGGTGTCTGAAAAGAGGACGACTTCAAACCTTAGTTTTAAGGCCGTCGCCATTTGAAGTTGTTTTCGTATGTTTATGCTAGTCTGGAATGTGTTACTTTCCACTTGCTGAGATTTTGTTTGGTGTCTAAAAAGAGGACGCCTTCGAATCTTAGTTTGAAGGCCGTCACCATTTGAAGTGGTTTTCGTATGTTTATGCTAGTCTAGAATATGATGCTAAACCACGTAGCTAAAGGGTCATTCCACATATATATGCAAAGAACGAGGCTATAGCAGGGCAACACGATACGTTGCAAATTTCCATCACACATGATGTATAATAAAATTAAATCATATATATATATATATATATATATATATATATATATATATATAGATATATATATATATATATATATATATATATATAGATATATATATATATATATATATATATATATATATATATATATATATATATATATATATATATATATATATACACATATACATATATATTAATATACATGCATCACACATACAATATAAACATAAACTGACAAATATATAGACTGTAACGTTGTATCTCCCCCGACGAGGCACCACCTTTTCGTGGTGGTGGGGGGGGGGGAGGGGTTTGAGTGTTCCGGCGGCCCGGTCCAAAGGGGAGGAGCCAGACTAGGAGTGCCTCTTCCATCCTTACATCCCTCTGCGTCCATTCCAATATCCGTCCTTTTTTCTGACTGCGTATCGGCCATATTTACCAAACTCGTCTTTTTAGAAGGAAATTCTGAGGCCGATGCACAGCCTATGGCACCGTGCTGCCAGGGGAAGATATACTTTTTTCAAGCACGCTTCTGAATTTAAACAAAAACATCTAGGATTTCAGTTATATTAGACGAACTCCCCAACGTGGATATCTCAGATATTATATGATTCCTCAACTACTTCAAGGTGCATGTTGTGCGTGTCCCGCCGGCGGTTCTTAGGGTGAGCGTAGGTTAGGATACATTTCCCCCTCTCGCCGATGCAGTACTGTGAAATGTGCCTTCAATGTTTTTTTAAGACACATACTGACATGACTTAGACTGTGTCTAATCTTCCACGCGGTATCGCCATTGCTCGCGATTGTTATGATTGCTTCTGCATTTTACTCACGTTCTCCTTCATTGCTTGTCTACTCATCTCTTGTGATATCCTGAAGTGTACACATGCATAGGTGTATGTGTATGTACATGTATATGTAGGTGTGTTTACACACACCTACACATACATGTACATACATACACATCTACACACACACATACATAGACACACACCTACACATACATGTACACACACACCTACACACATACGGGGATGAGTGGTCTAGGGGTAAGATGCTCGTCTCACAATCAAAAGATTGGGGGTTCGAATCTCACCTGTCGCTACTCTTCGCCCGCGACCAATCGGCGTGAGAGATTGGCGACGCTATATGACTCAACGGTCGACGTGTTGTAAACCCAACAACCTACACCTACACACACACACAGCTATACACATACACACATACACACACCAACACACACACGTACACATACATACACACACACAAATATATGCACACATATACATATATACACACATACATACATACACAAACACACACACACACACAGTCGTGAAAAGCGAGCCACATGACCTGGCCACAGGGCCGACGTGACAGGCCCCTGGATCGACGAAAGCGCCCCGGGCCGATATAGAGGGTTCCGAGTCAACGGAGAGCTCCTATGGGCAGATGATGAGGGCCCTGGGCTGGTCCAACGTGTACTTCTAGGTTGACCGAGTGGCCCCGGATCATTGGACGGAGGGGACCTCGAGCCAATATGAAGGTCCACTGGGCTGATTGCAGGGCTCAAGCCGAAGCAAAAGCTCCTGACCTAATCGTGAGGGACACAACTTTTGAAAAATGACCTCCTGGCCATGGGTCGTTAAAGACGGCTCATGAGACGACGAGGGTGCCCCAGTAGCCGAAGGTGGCCTCGAGTCGTCATAAAGAGCCCCCGGGACGACTGAAGGAGTTCGAGCCGTACAAGGGCTCCTTGCCTCGAGTCGTCATAAAGAGCCCCCGGGACAACTGAAGGAGTTCGAGCCGTACAAGGGCTCCTTGCCTCGAGTCGTCATAAAGAGCCCCCGGGACAACTGAAGGAGTTCGAGCCGTACAAGGGCTCCTTGCCTCGAGTCGTCATAAAGAGCCCCCGGGACAACTGAAGGAGTTCGAGCCGTACAAGGGCTCCTTGCCTGCTAGCGCGGCCAACGCTGTTGAAAGTGGATGTTCCTGGTGTGAGAGGCCCACGTTTGTGAATGGGAAGCATCTGACAGGACGGAGAGTATCCTGAGCACGGAAAGATAGCCCCTAGGACGACGCACGGGGTCCCTGGCCGGACGTGCATGGCCGCGGGGTCGGCTTCCGCTCACGCTGATAGATAGGGGCCCAGAGCTGACAGCGAGCCTCATGCCGATGAAGATACTCCCGTGCCACGCAGACGGTCCGGGCTGAAGCGGAGGGTTCCAGGTGGTACGTAAAGGGCCTCTAAGCCCATGGAGGGTCATGGGATCTTAAAAAGCAGTGGCGTAGCCAATGGGTAAATAGACACCCGCACCCATCCCCGGGCGAGTTCGTAAGGCCCTCAAGGCGTTCAAGAAAGTCGGTGAATGCCCTGACGGGAAAAGGCTTTCGAGTTGAAAGAATACAAGTTGAAATAATTCAAGTGAAAAGAATACCAGTTGAAAGAATTAAATAACGCAATTTGAAAGAATACAAGTCGAGAGATTACAAACCAAAAGAATGCAAGTTAAAACAACAACCGGACGGAATACGGGGCATCGGTAGCTCAGTGGCTAAGATGAGCGTCTGACACGCCAGAGGTACGGGGTTCGACTCCCCGCGATGCCCGCCCTTCCTGCCAGGGTGAGGGGTAGGCGATGCCATACGGCTTCAGCTGCTGAGTGTGCCGTAAAGCTACAATCCAATCCCATCCAATTGAAGGAATACAAATTATGAAGTTATCAAACTTTTCCGACTTAATAAGAGCCACAGTAGTCCATCTGGTGTACGCCTGTAAAGTGAAGATAATTCAAGCCTGGACAAACTGGTACTCCACACCCCAGCTAATACAGCATTCTAAATTCAAATCAAACTATCCACGGACATTATACACACCTACCAATATCTAGCTAGCCCTATTCACTCGATAATACATAACACACACGTGGATCAAGTGCCCATGAATACTTTTCAATCATCCATGCCTGTTTAAAGTGGCCTTCACAGTGTACATCTACGAGCATATGTCGCACCCCACGCACGAGTAATTAGATCCAAAAGTAGAAATTCTCGAACGAAATTAATTGTCCATCCTATTCTTGTTTTTCGTTTCCTTAAGTTGAAAAGACAAGTTGAATGAATACAAGTAAAAATAATACAAACTGAAAAAAAATGCAAGTAAAAATAATACATGTACCAAAGAAAACAATTGAAAGAATATATGTTGAAAGAATACAGGTCAAAATAATGCAAGTTTGAAGAATACAAGTTGAAGGAATACAAGCTGAAATAATACCAGTTGAAAGAATACAACCTAACATAATGCCAGTTGAAAGAATAACGCATCCTAAATTCCAATGAAACTGTCTACCAACATTCTACACCCCTACATATATCCATCCAGCCCTATTCACTCGATAACGCATAACACATGTGTCGATCGAATTCCCCATCGATAAATTTCCACCATCCATGCCTGCTTCAAGGGCCTGCACAGTTACCTATGAGCATTAGTCACATCCTCATCCAACGGTAGTTAGAACCCCAAATGGAATGTCTGGAACAAGAATAATTGTCGGCCCCATTGTGTGTTGTAATTTTTTAAAAAAAAGTTGAACAGAAGTTGAAAGAATAAAATAAAAAGGAAGCACGTCAGAAGAATACAAGCTGAAATAATGCAAGTCAAAAGGATACCAGTCAAAATAATAATACATGTACGAAAAGCAATTTGAAAGAATAGAAGTCAAAATAATGCAAGCGAAAAAGATACACGCTGAAGGAATAATGCCAGTTGAAAGAATACCACATCCTAAATTCCAATGAAACTATCCAACAACATTCTACACACCTACCAATATCTATCCAGCCTTATTCACTCGATAACTCATAACACATGTGTAGATCGAATTTCCCATCAATAATTTTCAACCATCCATGCCTGCTTAAAGGGCCTGCACAGTGTACACCTACGAGCATTAGTCGCTATATGACCTGTGCAGTCGATGCGCCCCTAAACCACAATACGAGCATTAGTCACATCCTCATCCACCAGTAATTTGAACCAAAAATCGAAATTCTTGAACAAGAACAATCGTCGACCCCATTGTTTCATTGTTTTTTAGTTGAACAGACAAGTTGAAAGAATAAAATGAAAAGAATGCAAGTCAGAAGAATGCAAGCTGAAAGAATGCAGGTCAAAAGGATACAAGTCAAAAGAGTAATACATGCACAAAAAGCATAATAGAACATAAAGATAATGCATGGCCGTTACGCTGCGCCAACGGCCAGCGCAGCGCATCGTAGGCGACATAAGCCTGCACATCAAACTCGCGTGTAGCAGCTTCTCATGGTCCGACGTTTGGAAGTTCTGCACGTGGGTGCGCATAATATCCAACCCTGCTATTAAAAAAAACTGCATACGATGGGGCAGCCGCTAGTATGTGGTTTTCAAAAATGCCTGTGAAGACTTTCAAGCACGCATTGTGTAATGCCACAGGTAGGTGTATGCTCTAGTTGCTGTTGAAACCATTGTACAACAAGCTATGAGTAAGAAAAACGTGTAAAATATATGTGTATAAACGAGCCTTCCTCAACGGTCTCTTGGGCCAAGGGCCTGTTGAGGAAGGCCCGTGGCCGAAATATATTCAGTGCGAATTTGGATTATAGGTAGGAGGTAGACATTTTTCTCCAGAAATTGGTCATTTCAACTTTTTTTTTTAATGTAATATGATCAAATTCTGTGAGAGAGAAAAATTGGGAATTTTTCTCTACGAAGCCCATCAGTACCAACATTTTTCCGTTTGACCCCTATATTCAACCCTATTCCCCAATGAATTTGGCCAGAATTAAGATCTTATCAGTTTTGGTGCTAGAGAGCTAATTTTTGGTTTATTGAAAACGCAGACCCCAAATTTGGTCTTAAAAAGTGTGCTTAATTTTGAAATATCAAAACTAGCGGATGAAACGGATATATAGCGGATATATAACAGTGGATATATTTTCAGGTGATGTCTGCCGCTTCTTCATCGACTATCGCCTTCCTGCTCGGCTCTAAGCTGCCATGGGTTTCGGAATGTATGGAGGCCGTGCATCGCCACGCGCCTGGCGGCTCCCCTAAGCAGGAGAACGAGACGGGCCTTCGGCGCGCGACGGTCCGCGCCTTCGTGCTCGCCCTCCACGAGCTGTGGTGTTCGGCCTTCGGGATCGTGTTCGTCACGACGCACAAAGTCATCGCGGACAGGTTGCGGAGGGAGCTCGCCGTCCACTTCAATGCGGACAAGCAGCATAAGGACGACAGTGTCAGTCGCAGAGCGCGCGTGCGCTAGTGGCGGCGCAGCTACAACATCCTCTTCAATGCCTTCCGCACTGATGTCGACCCGAAGAACTTCGCGCATGACGAGCGCGTCTTCTTCGCCAACCAGCAGCTGCCGCATCGGCCGGCGTGCGTCACGGACAAGGTCGACTACGAGTATACCACGCCTCCGGTGGTCAGCAAGGACAAAATGGCGTTCGCAGACGCCGCCACCGACACTCGCGACGAGCAACGACTGCTCCGGTCGGGTTTCGCGCGCGACGAAGTATCGCGTGAGACTCAGACGGAGGCCGCTGACATGGCGCAATCGCCACGACCGCCAATTCGCGTGGGGTCGCGCAACTGCACCGACGGGAGCAAGACCGCCATCGCCGTCGTGTCGACGAGGTGCGGCATTTCCTTGCCGAAGGCTCGTGTGGCGGTGCAGGCGACATGCGAACACATGTACGGCCACACGTATCACCTGGCCGGGCCGAGCTCCACCGACGACGAACCTCCTCCTCCGAAGAAAGCGCTGTGCCAGCCGCCGGTGTCTGCGGACGAGTACGCGGATTACAAGTTCGTCCTGCCGTCCGCGCGGACTGTGACCGAGTTCAAGCTGTCACAGGCGGCGCAGGAAGAGGCGAACACAGCCCAAGCTCTGTACGCTGCCTGACGACGTTCGCGTGACCGTCCACTATGACACGACCTCGAGCAACAACATCGACGGCGAGTGGCCGTCGCTCATTCTCGTGTTCAGCGACGCCCGACGCTTCCGTCTGCGCCCGCTCTTCTTTGCTTACGAGGACCGCCCGAACATCGTCCGCTTGTTCGTGGAGACATTCGAGCGACTCGCCGCGGCAGCGTCGACGAGCACCACCGAAGTCGTCACTGCACAGTCACTGTGGCGCCGCGTGACGAATCAGCTTGGTCAATGAAAGGGCAGTAAAGACTGTTGGACTTTCAACTAGTTATCATGCAAGCAGAGGAAAACTAGAAAATCACAACCACGCTCCGTTGTCGTTTGCCCGGATCTGCCGTCTGGTTGCCGTTGTCCCGGATCTGATCGAAGTTCTCTGCAACAGGTACGGTAACACGCATCTGATCCAACTGGTACTATGGTATCCAACTGGTACTGTGGTACCGTTAGTTGGGCCAGCAGACGACTGCCGCACCGGCCACTTGCCGCGAGGTGAAGGGAAGGCCCAGGAAGTCTGACGACCTGGCACCAGCATGTGGTGACCCACATAACCACAGCCGTTGTCGATACATCACCAGGTTTGGTGACCTGACCCGGAGTTACCACAGCCACGCGACGTTGGACAGCCGCCGTCACTACTAGTCTTCTACCGGCTTGCCTATACCTCATCGAGAAAACCGCGAGTCCAGGCTACCTGAAATCCTTTTCAAAATCCCCTCCGATTTTGACCACCAATAGGGCTGTATCATAGCTAAATGATCTACCATGGTCGGTGCGCCCTAACACCCAAATCACACAGGGCTGTATCATAAAGTCATACAATATCGCCGTATGTTTTCTGTTTGCTATGTGTGTTGATCGACGAGTAGATGGAGAAGCAAACGGAATGAGTTGTGGAGAAGCAAAACGCAGCTTTGATGGCAAACGTGGAAATATTACGAGGCTCTGATGGCCCAAATGAAACAGCAAATGGAGATGTTGAAATCAATGCTCATCAACTCAACGCATGTAAGCCTGATGTCCTTTGTGACACTATGTTGTTTGTCGGTGTTGTGTGTGTGTGTCGCATGTGTTGACGCGGACCGTGGTTTATTGCTATATCACCACGGATGCGCGACCCATTCCCGTCTGTTTGCCCCGACAGAGCCGGTCGCGTGAGAGCAAGGCTCTAGACAACAGCATGTCTAGCCAGGCCGTGCATAGCGAATACAGAGACCGTGATCGTACAGTGTATTGGTAACGGACAGTGGGAATCGAGTGTACACCACCACAGTTGGTGGAATGTATATGACAGTCAAAATCGTTTCCCATTTACCTGGCCTTCACGTCCACATCCACTTAACGATCTCTGTTCCCCGGAACCCAGGACAACCTTCGACCTCCCCGCCCCTTCCGCCTGGTGAAGACGAGCTGACATCCGATCGGCAGGTCAGCGCGTGCTTGACCGGATGATCGGATCATCGAGCTGGATGAGTCGGTCCAGCTCACTTCATCACGGGCCACAGACAGCTCATGATGGCAAACAGGTGCCTGAGTATCATGACTGGACGGAGAGTCTGATCACGTGGACTGGTCAACCAACACTCAGACGTCGTGCATAAGAGGACTACTACGTCACCTGGTGATGGCGCGAGGTCACCCTACCCGGAGAAGACGCCTCGCAATGCGTGTTGTGCGCGTGTCTCGAGACCTCCACGTCACGTTGCCGTTACCGGTCACGTTACCACGTAATTAATATGTAACGTGGGGTGAGCTGGAGTTGAGCGGTAAGACGTTGGGCGGTTGTGCGTCAATGATGCATGTAGATACTTTAAGATACGAATTTTGCAAAACCACGCTCCGTCGTATGCTTCAGTTGCTGGTGAAACCGTTGTATAACAACCTGTTGCTGTTTGGTTAGTTATCACCCAGGCTAATACAAGGTCAGTAAGGGCTGTTCGACTTTCAACCAGTTATCGTACACGCGAGGCGAATACTATACTATCCCGACATATCACTGACATGTCGGGCGGTCTGTAAGCCAAACAAAATTGTTTTGTTTGGCTCGTACAAAAAGTTTTAAAAATAGTTTGGTAGAGGTTTCAGATCGAGTCAGCGGTTACCGAGATCGTCCATGTCTGCGAGGATTTTCTTTTGGTTCTTAGGCGATCTGGTGACCTTTGACCTGACGCAGGGTCACGAAAGTGCAAACCGCACTCTGGCACACGTCCGATCGTCAGGTGCATGTTTCATTAAGATCGGCCCAGCGGTTGCCTAGATCATCCATGTCTGCGAGAAACTATTTTTTGGTTCTTCGGCGATCCGGTGATCTTTGACTTGACCCAAGGCCACGAAAGTGCAAACCGCACGCTTCTGCCACACGGCAGATCGTTTGGTGAATGTTTCACAAAGATCGACCCAGCGGTTGCCGAGATCATCCATGTCTGTGAGCCAAAAATCATGTTTTTCGGCGATTTGGTGACCTTTGACCTGACCCAAGGTCACGAAAGTACAAACCGAAGGCCTCTGACACACGGCCGATCGTTTCGTGAAGGTTTCACTAAGATCGATCCAGCGGTTGCCGAGATCATCCATGTCTGTAAGTCCAATTCTTTGGTTTTTCGGCAATTTGATGACCTTTGACCTGACCCAGGGTCACGAAAGTGCAAACCGCACGCTTCTGGCACACGGCTGATCGTTTGGTGAAGGTTTCACTAAGATCATCCATGTCTGTGAGCCAAAAATCATGTTTTTCGGCCATTTTGTGACCTTTTACCTGACCCAAGGTCACAAAAGTGCAAACCGCACGCCTATGGAATACGGCCGATCGTTTGGTGAAGGTTTCACGAAGATCGATCCAGCAGTTGCCGAGATCATCCATGTCTGTGAGCCCAAAATCATGTTTTCGGCGATTTGGGGACCTTTGACCTGACTCAAGGTCACGAAAGTGCAAACCGCACGCTTCTGCCACACGGCCGATCGTTTGGTGAATGTTTCACTAAGATCGACCCAGCGGTTGCCGAGATCATCCATGTCTGTGAGCCAAAAATCATGTTTTTCGGCGATTTGGTGACCTTCAACCTGACCCAAGATCATGACAGTGCAAACCGAACGCCTCTGGCACACGGCCGATCGTTTGGTGAAGGTTTCACTAAGATCGATCCAGCGGTTGCCGAGATCATCCATGTCTGTGAGCCAAAAATCATGTTTTTCGGCGATTTGGTGACCTTTGACCTGACCCAAGGTCATGAAAGTGCAAACCGCACGCCTCTGGCACACGGCCGATCGTTTGGTGAAGGTTTCACTAAGATCGATCCGGCGGTTGCCGAGATCATCCATGTCTGCGAGAAACTATTTTTTGGTTCTTCGACGATCCGGTGACCTTTGACTTGACCCAAGGCGACGAAAGTGCAAACCGCACGCCTCTGGCACACGGCCGATCGTTTGGTGAAGGTTTCACTAAGATCGATCCAGCGGTTGCCGAGATCATCCATGTCTGTAAGTCCAATTTTTTGGTTTTTCGGCAATTTGATGACCTTTGACCTGACCCAAGATCATGAAAGTGCAAACCGCACGCCTCTGGCACACGGCCGCAGCTGTCATGCCGGCCATTGTTAAACTACTTCTAATTTGAGGATTCACATTTTCATCTTCCACATTAAGCAACAACGAATTAAAAACAGACAATGATGTTGAACAAACCATTTTGGGTGTGTTGTCATTAGAACTGTACAAAGCGAATGGAGGCAGAAACCTCTACACCTTGAGTAGTTCAGCCTCCTCACTTGTGTCATGCCGTGTTTTCGCTCGTGCATGGATGTCAACACGGCGGGGAACTATGGATGCGTCCCATCAAACTTCGTGAAGCTTAGCATCACGTTTTTAGTGTTGCATGTAAAAAACGACCTACAAACCTTCTCGCCCCATTAGTCAAAATATGTGGCGACATATGTGGTTCTGGGGCCGCAGCACAGCCAGGATGTTCCTAAAGTCGTTTCGGTGTGCGAGCGCGCCGAAAATTTGGGATTTATGTGGTGGAAATATTAGAACCTCTTGTTTCATCTCGTACATTTTTAGTTGCAAGGGGGGCCAGGGCGGGCCCCGGACCCCGTACTGCGTCTCTGCTCCGGGGTTAGATGATGGTTAAATCAAATACCTCCTTAGCTAGATAGATGCTCTACCATTCCGTCTCTCCCCATTCCACTACACCGGCTGATAAAATATTTCCAAGATTCGTTTCTTTTCTTCGGGAAACTTCAGCTTTGGTCAGATGAAAAGGTGAGAGACGTACTGGTATTTCAAAGATGGCGGCCACGACCATCCACTATTGGAGGACTAGCTTCCATTTACAAATTGCACGGCTTGATTATAGATGCGGTGTTTAGGCGCGCGAGTCCAAATATAAGCACGATCCTGACTACGTATTTTCGATAAATTCGCAGTTTAAGGTAATTTCTGATTTCTTGGAATTTCTTTTTTTATGCAATGTTTATGAACATGCTGAACATGATGTGACCACTCATTTCCTCTGCAAATGCATGCTATTCAGTTGGGAGGCACAAAATAAGGTATTATTCAAGTATTACCCCTCGGACTTCCTTTATCTCAACAATGTATCCAAACCGTCGTCAGCTGACTTCCAGTCAGCTGTTGGTGACGTCACTCAAAAGTCAAACGTACCGAGATTAACACCCAAAAAGGTGTTTGGAGTTGGGTAATATAGCATAAAAAGCAGTAGCGCAACCAGGGGGGGCCAAGGGCCATGGCCTCCCCAAAAATTTTGGGGGCCGCGAGCGGGCCCCTGGCTCGAGTAGGCCACCCTACTCAGAGCCCTGGCTAGGGGCCGCGAAGCGGATCTGTGGCTCGAATCAGGGGCCCTTTGAACCAACTGAAAATCTGGGGGCCCGTTTTAACCAGGCCCCGCCTCAAACTGGGGCCCCTGATAAAGGAAAAGTGCTTTTATTTCTGCGAAGTTTTACAAACAGGGGCCCGCTCAAAAGTAAGTGCATGTTTTCCGCAGACTTTTTAAAAACATGAGGGGGGCCCACTTGCGAGGGGGCTCGCTCTCCAACCCTGGCCCCCCAAACTGAAATCCTGGTTGTGCTACTGATAAAAAGTAATGGTCAAAATAAAGAAAAAGAGATGTAACATAACCTTTCCAAACCTTCCGTGCACGATAACATTTTTTAATGAAAAATTTTCAAACAATCTAAAAAAAATCACATTAAAAAGACCTAACCTAACCTAAGCTAAGCTGGACTGAACCGTTTGAAAACAAACAATACATTTTTTCCTTGTTTAAGTTTTTTCTTACTTACAACAAAAGACCAACCTGAGCTAACTTTACCAAACATAACCCCTTTGTATGCTTCATGGAGGTAAAATGTGTAAAACTTGTCTTGTGGTTACCTTAAACTGCAATATTATCCTATTTTCAAGCAGCGGTTGTAGTAGTTGTATGCCTGCAAAGGAGTAGGTACATACCTACCTAGGCACCTAGCTAGGTTGGTGGATGACATTTAAAAAACATTAATGAAGCATGGAGGATGAAAAATGGGAGGTGACACCAGCCCCTGAGTGGCACATCACTGTCCTCAGTAGTTCTGGTGACACCAGCCTAGTGATAAATTATTTGATAAATATGGTGGAATACACCACTTCCTGAGCCTTAACCTTAATCAACCTTCCAAAAGAGACATTAATGTAGTGTTTCTTTATTTGTGTTTAGGATGTTTTTGACTGTATCTCCAGTATTTTGCATGCATGATACAAATATGCTTATGCTCACCATTACTGATTGTGATACACACAAGGTGCATAACACAATTTTAGGTAAGGGAATAACCTATGATGTCTTCTGTCTTCTGTTATACAAACACAAACAAACACATTTGTTGATGGTATGGTATTGTTAGTATTATGGTTATTATGGCATCACTATGTTGCATATTTCCAAAAATATGCAAAAAATGTAAATGTGCAGTTTAAGGTAATTTCTGATTTCTTTGAATTTCTTTTTTTTAATGCAATGTTTATGAACATGCTGACTATGATGTGACCGTTCATTTCCTCTGTAAATGCATACTTCTCAGTTGGGAGGCAAATAACACCCAAAATAGAGGCTCGGAGTGGGGTAGTATATCCAAAAAGGTAACGTTCAAAATAAAGAAAAAAGGATGTAACATGTCCTTACCTAACCTAGCCTAACCTTCCATGCAAGAAAACATTTTTTTTAATGGAGAATTTTCTAAAATGATTTTTTTTCAAAATTAAAAAACCTTACCTAAGCCAGCCTGAACTGTGTGATTTTTTTAAACTTCCCAAATGTTCCATTTTCCTTACAACAAAATATAACCTAACCCAACCAAGCCTAGCCCCTTTGTATGTTTCATGGAGGTGAAATGTGTGTAAAGCTTGTCTTGTGGTTGCCTTGGACTGCAATAATATAAAAACCTACTTAGGTATATGCTATGGGCTAAAAATTAAGTGCATGAACAGCATAAGAATGATATATATTCTAACACTGCACCAGCTGCTCAGTCAGTACAACACTGCCCATAGTGATGTACTGAGATTTCTGGTAACAAACTCAGTCAGTATGCCACTGGCTTTGGTAGTGCCCTGAGATTCTGGTGACACTAGCTGCCCAGTCAGTATGCTGCTACCCTCAGTAGCTACCTCAGACATTTACCCCAAGTAAATGTCGATGTCGCCCAGGATCAGGATCGGCAGCCGGACTGGACGTGGGCATAGTGACCGTGCCGACACTGGCGGTAGGATGCAGTGTGCGGTGCGACTCAAGAAGGAGCTGAGCATGCTGGCCGTCGACCCGCCTGCCGGTGTGTCGTGCGGCCCGCACGGCGACGATATCAACCACCTGTGGGCCACGCTCACGGGGCCCGACGACTCGCCCTTCGAGCGGGGCACCTTCACACTCGATGTGGTTATCCCGAAGAGGTCAGTGAAGTGGAATTGTCATAGGACACGGCCGGTAGACTGGCGGTCTTGAGAGCAAGACCGAGGAGGCCACTGAGCCCCCTCCCTCCAGTGACCAACTAACGGTTAGTGAGGCGCTGTGCGGCAGGACGTCCACATTTGGTCAGTTGGGTGGTAGGATGTAAATAAAACATTCTTCCTGCAGAATTTGTTATAGCCGATGGAATAGGATCCGCATTTACGTACTTGCGTCGAAATATGTGAAAATCCAGCTTTTGTTGACACTATTCGTCAGGAATCAGAAGTTATCTCAAGTTGAAATTATCCTGCCCTTGCTTCGACGCATCAACTCGCAAATCTTGTCACACTGCAGTGTGCGGTGTCTCCCGTCACTCCCCCAGCCCCGCCCTCCAAGTCCAAGTCGACAATTGTACCTACTCAGTCAACAGCGCAACAGGCATTGTCGCGGTGCTACTGCTGCGAGACTGCCCCGACCTGACCCGCCGGCCGGTGTGCCGTGGCCGCCAGGTACCCGTTCGAGCCGCCGCAAATGACGTTCCGCACGCCGCTGTACCACCCGAACGTGGACGGCGCCGGCCGCATCTGTCTGGACGCGCTCAAGATGCCGCCGACGGGCAGCTGGCGGCCCAGCCTGCGGCTCGCCTCGCTGCTCATGTCCATCCGGCTGCTGATGGCGCAGCCCAACCCGGACGACCCGCTGATGCCGGCCGTGGTGAGCGTGCCTGCGGCCGTGCCTGCGGCCGTTGCATCGGACACACCGCTGCCGGTCGTGTCCGGCACACCGCCACCATGTCCTCTGCGGGGTGTTCTAGGTTAATGTCAGGTTACGGAGTCGCATGTCCCCTGCGGGGTGTTCTAAGTTAATGTCAGGTTACGGAGCCACATGTCCTCTGCGGGGTGTTCGAAGTTAATGTCAGGTTACGGAGCCACATGTCCCCTGTGGGGTGTTCTAGGTTACCGAGCAACATGTCCCCTGCGGGGTGTTCTAAGTTAATGTCAGGTTACGGAGCCACATGTCATCTGCAGGGGTGTTCTAGGTTAATGCCAGGCTATGGAGCCACATGTCCTCTGTGGGTATGTTCTAGGTTTAATGTCAGGTTACGGAGCTACATGTCCTCTGCGGATGCGTTCGAATAGAACGTTAACCGTGTGGTGAGAACTGAACCTGCTGAGGTTGTCTCCACTCTTCAAGGCATGTCTGTGAAGTGAATTATTTCTCATGTGGTTGACCTCCACACACCATGAGGATAAATTATTAAAAGGTTAATACTATTCTCCTAATGTCTATTTTGGAGGCTGTTGTTGTGTTGAATGATGGATGGTTAATCTTTTTCGATTTTGTAGTACCGGCCAGGCAGTCAATATGATCTAACGTAGCCGAATCTGTAACCTGTAGGTTTAGAGCAATTGGACAAGGCCACGTGAAACTAAGGTAGCACAATGGACAAGTAGTGCACAGTTTATGTTACCATTAGTAATTGGTAATGGCAGGGTCACACCTTTGTCCAACTCCAGTTGGCTGTGAATTTACCTTATGTATACTGTCTTGCAATGGTATGTTAATTTTAACCCTGGCAGCACCAAAGGGTGGGGTCAAATTTTCCCCCCCCCCCCCACTATCCCCACACCACCGGTTTTTTTTTCAGGTAGCTCGTAAATCGTTGAGGATATCGCTTTGAAATTTGGTATGCCCTCCAACAATTGATTAGCCCACATTGTGTTTAAAAAGAATGTTGTCTGTTGAAACCTCAGAGTTAGGGCAGATCAACATTAGGTCACTACCTGGTTTCAATGCGGGTTTCAGATGCACATTAAAGCATATTTCGTGAGCAAATCGTACAAGATAAAGTAAAAATGAAATGCGAGTCTATAGCCAAATTATCAGATAAAATGCGAACATAAAAGTGACCTTAAGTCAGATCACTAGGTCAAGCAGAGGTTTAAGGTCGAAAAGCAGTTCTTTGTGCGTAACTATGAATATTGTTTAATACAACGAAGAATGGCTCTTAGATGCTCCTGGGTTTTAGACATTGCGTGTAAAGAAAATATACGACCTTCAATATACCAGGAGGTGCTGAGTTGACATCAAAAGTAACATTAAAGTATAATCCTTAACGTTACTTTTGATGTCAACTCAGCACCTCCTGGTATATTGAGGGTCGTATATTTTCTTTACACGCAATAACTATGAATAATTACTTTTTAAGCTGGGATATAGATAACAGCAAATTGTGCCCTCTAATGGTGTTCCAGGTTTTAAGTGGGTATCAGGTCAGGTCACTCGGATCTGATGTGAAACGTCCCAAGAGTACATGTATCGCAGGCGCTCTGCAGATTACAGTGCAAATTGGTAAGGCAAAAATTGTTAAGCTAGGGAAATTTTGGACGCTTATTTCGTTCCTAAGTTGATTAGTGTCCCTATGATGCATGACCGACGCAGTCGATGCGCTCCTAATCTCCGATTAGTCTCCCCATATTTCATTTGGAACGGTAGGATTTGTATTTAAATGTGTTGAAAATTTCCCCACACTGTGGAAAAATTGGATTATTATAGTGTCAAAAGTATAAAAGGTTAAAGCATTTCGCTCCGCCTTCGTGACACTTATTACCTTTTCTTCAATACAATATGTGTATAAAAATCGCCAGTTCCAACGGTTCATCACTTTTCCAGATACTTTACCTGGACCTTATCAGTGACCTTGACCTTTGCGCTTGTCAATGTGTTGGAATATGTCTTCAGTTAGCGTATCACCGATCTCATAGCGCGCAGTAGCATGTTTCGCTACCAGAGTCAGAAAACCACGGCGAAGACTGTTACTGCATATATCCTGACATTAACCGGTTCGACCTGAACTGGAAGGTGAAATGAGAGCGGTAGATACAAATGTTCCGAGTAACTCTGAAAGTTCAAAGACAGAGCTACATCATGCGTTGACCACATCTCTTTATCCCCTCAGACCAAAAATTAGTGAGGTTCATGTTGGTCCCCCGCCTGACGCTGCGATTGGTAGGAAACCAACTAGCATTGTGAGAGTTAGGCACGCGTGTCGTGGCAGATGTGACGTCACCAACTGGTGCGATTAAAACATTTATAACATCTCATTATATTAACATTTATCAAACACGTCATACAGATGACGCTGAAGGAAGGTAAGAAGGTGACGACTCCTGAATCTGATGCACTTCTCGATTTAGATTGCGTTTTGAAATGGGATTTCTGATTCGGTTTTGCATCATCCAAAAATGCATCGTGATTAGCCAATCGTTTTTCTTCTATATTGCGTTCCAAGACGTCTTCCGGAAGTGATGTGCATTGCCTCGCCAAGTGTTGAGGAAATGGCAGTGGTTGTATCCAACGCAATTCCGGGGTTTTGGGGCGCATCGACCAGGATAGGTCATTTAGCGACATCATGCAATTCATGTAGTATCCGTGAGTGACCAGCTCCGGCTTCAAATGGTCAATGTGACCCGGTGGTTTCCCTTCTGCTATGGCCTGGCTGCATGTCTTGCACGCAATTGACAACTGAAGAGATTCCCGCCACGCAACGTTACGTGGTTGACTCACCAAGGCACAGGGTTGTGACCTTATTAATGCAATCGATACTCTGCTAAATTCTCAGCACTCGCTATGTAAAATGCCCCCAAGAGCACGTCACACCTTGCCACGTGCCGTGCGGTGCCCTTCGTGCAATTGCGACCGCAGTGTGTTCGGCTTTGCCAACAACTATGGCTGTCGCCAGGCTAACGAGTACCGGCTCCATCGGGAGAAATACGAACAGAAAGCTGCCGAGATGACGGCCCAGCACGCCATACCCAAGGTGAATGGCAGCCCACGTGTATATGCGATACATACTGAGAATGGCATTCCCACATTGCACTGCCTGCATGCCCGAGATTGGTGGCGGTTCACCGCCAGACCCTACACTGAAAGTGGCGGCAATATGCTTTTTGCCCTGTGTGTGGACTGCACTTTGGAATTTCGCATGTCGTTTAGCAAGATCCAGGCACATAGCGTGCCCAGGGTTATTTTTTGGGGTCGGACACGTCACTGTAAAAGGCATCGCGTCACTGTTCGTGCACCAATAAATGAAATGTTATCGGTCTGTGGCTAGTCTATGCGTACGATACAAGGAGCTTGTAGTCCCGATTAAACGCCTTTATTTCACAGCCGTGAGGCATGCAGTTATGATCGTGCCAGTGCCAAGTTCTAGCGTCTTTTCGGTGATTCGTTGTGTAACTGGTGGTGGCAGCTATACATTCAGCTATAGCTGGCAGCCTATGCACCTGCACATAATTGATTCAGCCTTTAAAATATGCTGATTAATATTGATTCGAACCAGGTCGTGTCAGCTGGCTATGCAGATAGTAACTGCTCTGCCGTGCGTACAGGCGGAGTTCGGCCCCGCGGAGGGCGCGTCGCAGTCCGGATCAGTACCGTCCGACCATGCTACCGCCTGCCGGCGAAATCATGCCGACGGTGCTGCCCCTTCCGGCAAACGGGCCCACCAGACGACAGCGACGGACGCCAAGTCGTGCGGGGCGGCGGACAAGCGGGCCAGACCGGGCGGGCCCGCCGGAAGCGGACTGTGAGGGACAGAACCACCGCAGTGGGGTGTGGAGGATAGGTCAGGTTGGCAGGGTGATGACGAGTGGGCTGTGAGGGACAGAACCACCGCAGTCGAGTGTAAAGGATAGGTCAGGTTGGCAGGTGATGGTGAGTGGGCTGTGAGGGACAGAACCACCGCAGTCGAGTGTAAAGGATAGGTCAGGTTGGCAGGGTGATGACGAGTGGGCTGTGAGGGACAGAACCACCGCAGTCGAGTGTAAAGGATAGGTCAGGTTGGCAGGTGATGGTGAGTGGGCTGTGAGGGACAGAACCACCGCAGTCGAGTGTAAAGGATAGGTCAGGTTGGCAGGTGATGGTGAGTGGGCTGTGAGGGACAGAACCACCGCAGTCGAGTGTAAAGGATAGGTCAGGTTGGAGTGGTGAGCGGGCTGTGATGGTGAGGATGGTCGGGCTGTGAGGGACAGAACCACCGCAGTCGAGTGTAAAGGATAGGTCAGGTTGGCAGGTGATGGTGAGCGGGCTGCGGATGACTGGCCCGGCTGGCAGAGCGATGGTGAGAGGGCCACGTTGGCGGGGTGGTGGTGAGCGGGCTGTGGAGGATAACTGCTGGCGATAATCGTCGCCCGCTGCTCTGTAGCATGCGGCCACTTGTGTGGCCGGGAATAGATGTGGCGGTCGTGCCGATGGGCTGCTGGAGTGTGCGTCTTCGGTCCGCCGCTCGTGCGCCCGGACGTTCTCCATTGATGATGTGTAAGAAGCAGTTGGTAACTGAGATTAAATTCACACCGTGTTCTGTGCATACTAATTTGCAGGTGCGGTTTTTAGGTCACTGATCACGATGTTCAGGTAGTTTTTAAGGGCTGTCAGTCAGACAATGGCGCCAATCGCCAGACCACACCGGAGTATGAGTCAAGTGATGTCAAAGTGATGTCAGCATGAGTAGACCTTCATGTTGCACTCACAACTATAACCGTCTTGACATTTGGTGAGATGAGTTACCGGGGTTGACGTGTTTGTTAATTACATGTCGCAAAGGTGAAACCACTGATGATGCACTATGGATAAATAAACCATGATTCTTAGATATGATTTTATTGATTATTTGGGCTTAGAGGCGTATCAATTGCCTCTGGTTGTGTAGCGCCCATAACTCGTGTTTGACATTGCGTTTACGACATGAGTCTATTTTTGGAAGGGGTAGATTACGTCGAACTGAGTAGTCGATATATTTCGATGTATTTGACCTATCTGGATGATCTCCGAATTGTCACCTAAAACATCACAGTACGACAATTCGTGGAAATTGGGACCGAAGTGACACCTTCGTTCTACCATGAAGTTGGGGCAAGAAAACAGTATGTGTCGAACTGTCATCGGTGAGCCGCATCGAACAACAGCGTGGCTCCTCCCTTCTCAAAAACCGTGCGTTGCATGCGTGTGCCCTATTCGCAAGCGTGCCAGAATCGCCTTCTACGTTTTCGTTTGATGTCTCCTACGTTTGATGTCCATGGTGCCAGAACTTGTTCAAAATCGTAGATGGGATTTAGAGTGACTATGTCACGAGAAATATCTATCAGAGATTTAATACATGGCTTTCGGTTTTCCAAAGTTGTCGAAAAATGTTGTCTGTCTGTGTGTGCCGCTTCGACGCATGCTGTGCAAAAACGGCCGGGCGGGTTTCGCTCAGATTTTCACGTGATTCGCCGGTTCGGCGGACAGATTATGGCGGTGGTTTCGGGTTGCGCGAGTCACGTGGGCACGTCCCGTCAACTGGGGTCATGTTGACATCAGTTAGCCAGGGCCACAGTACATACAGATCGCACGAATATGAAACTTTGTGCAAACACGCGCCCGATAGGGAACTGCGTGCTTTTGTGGTCGGCGGCCGGGTGCACCGTACCGTGCGACCGTCAGGCGCGTACATCTGTTTTGAGTTGTGCACCTCAGATCTGAGAGCGGCGCGTACTAGAGCTATCAAATTTGGTGGACGGATAGCCCGTCACATGGACTATCCGGCAATGCACAATTTGTGGGGGTGGGCGAAGCGCAGCGCGTCCCATGCGCTCAAGATTCGCGCGACACCCCCACTCCTGTTTAGCACGGGGCTGGGGCTCCATCAGACGAAAAACGCGACCGCCACATATTAGCGCCCGGCTCGGCTCACATCGCAGCGAACGAGGGATATGTCACACCACGTGAAAGCTCACAGTTTTTGCTACCCTTTGGGCACAATTTCGGTGCGATCAAGTCAATGTGCTGGACGTGAGCGACGCCGATATGATGTGAGAACGGGTTGCGTCGAAATCCTCTGTCGCCAATTGGTTTAACGTGTGAAACGTGGATTTTTACGTCCGAATATGATTAATTTGAGTGCGCCGAATCGGCTCGGTTTCAACCGGCATAGCTCGCAAACCAATCGACTGGTCGACACCAAACCGACACCACGGTGTAGTCAAGACAGTATCCAAGCTCGACAGTGCAAACATTTTTCCCGCACGTGGCACGTGCACCCGGAGGAGGGGTCCGTTTTCATCGCTTTTCACGATTGGGTCTGGTGCTGGAAAACGGATGAAAGTGACGGTACGCCGTTGCTTGCATTGCCCAAGTCCATGTACCGGCTACACTTTTCCCATTGACTGTCGGCACCTGCCGTGTGCCAGGGGTCAGCCATCGCGACGAGAGGGACAAGTGTCGTGACCCGTAAAATAGGCTGCTTTCCACCCCATCAGCGTCTCAGTCAGGCCACATTTTTTAGAAAACGTGGTATGCACGCTTAGCCCAAACGGTTGTGATTTACACGATACCTTTAGATTTTCCCCATCGAAACAACTTTTCCTACAATCAAGGCTGCCCTGCAGCATTACCAAACATCATTTTCGGTCTTCTCAACCGGCTCATTGCATCGATGAATCGGTGGGTTTCCGGAAGCGAACTTCATCGGTTGAAAATTATACAGGTCGCACGTCTACCACGCCAGCCAATCTACCGTGGGAAGGATTTTATATATGTGAATACAACTTATGGTGTATGCAGGGCAGTACAGCTGTGTTATTGCCCGTATGGAAATGAAGTTAGGAAAGGGCAGGGTTAGGTCAGATAAAATCAGGTCTGCTTTGGTAAGGCAATGCCAGACTAGGGTAGGCATGGGTGGAGAATGCGGTATGGCAGGTATGGCCATGGCCACACCAATTGCCACAACACTTCGGTTCCAATTTCCACGAATTGTCGTACTGTGATGTTTTAGGTGACAATTCGGAGATCATCCAGATAGGTCAAATACATCGAAATATATCGACTACTCAGTTCGACGTAATCTACCCCTTCCAAAAATAGATTATATATATATATATAAAATAGATCCAAATATATATATATATATATATATATATATATATATATATATATATATATATATATATATATATATATATATCTATATATATATACATATGTGTATGTATGTATGTATGTATATCATTGTTGGCTGATAAATTCACATTTCCATTCCTATATGACTCATTGATCCCATCGAATTAGTAGTTTCCCAGTATGGCCATGGTCTATTGACATGACCTACAATAACACAGATACCTTGAACATATCATGTGTAACTGCAGCGCAAATGAACTCAACACCATCACCGACCATCCATGGATGACATAGTTTTTACATTATAAGAATCCTGTGATCGTCCAGGCACATGATTTCTGTGACACCATTTGACCTAATCTAGGCTCGCCGTGGCATTCGAATTTTAACACGACATATCTGAGTAACCAGAGTATGCCACGTTTTACATCTCTAGCTTTAATGTTTCCATTGTACTGGTGGAAAACAAAAAGGGGGAATTGACCCCTGTCATTCGCGGGTTAGCACGTGCGCTGGAACGGGGGGGGGTCCGCTACTTTCTCCGGTTCTTTGCAAATATCTCCAAAACCAAGAAAATTACGGAGGTGATGCTTCGTTTTCCTTCAGATGTGGACACAGCTGGACGCCTAATACAATAGTTGGATATTTTGCAGGTTTTTACGTATAAAATTAAACGCACCAGGCGAAATGGTGTGTGAAAAATAACGGTGAAACATGATAAGCGTATCCAAACAACACCTATAATACTAATGCCTCAACTATATCAACTATATTGGTCATGCCTAGCTGTACTATATTCCCCACCAAACGTGTCCATCAGTTATGCCAATGACGCCAAAACGTAAGAGAAGTCGTAGTGTATGATAATTAGCCTCATTTTACCCCGAACGCATTTGACGTCGGATCACGAAAATTTGAACACAAAAGTGTTCCATACAGTTTTCAGTCACCCTGCAGAATTACTGTTCCTAGCATTCATATCTAAGATCATATTCTGAGTGGTTTTCGCTTTTATCCCACACCTATCCTTATTGAACATTTTGCAAACATCTCTTAGACTGATACTGGATTTAGCTTGCGCGCTACCTGTCTGCAGCACTTCTTAGAAATCATATGTGGCTCTGGAGGTTCATCATATTGGCGCTTCCGCTTGCCAGGTAAGTTCTTTTGTGCTTTATTGCTCGTTCACACAGCTACTGACCAGCTATGAAGCTGAATGGAAAATTCCAACCCTCACAAAATGACTCACAGTTTATGATATTGCAAATTCCTAAGTTTTATAGCTGCGTGCATCTCTTACACTGATGCTGGATATAGCTTGCGCGCTGCCTGTCTGCAGCACTTCTCAGAAATCATATGTGGCTCTCGAGGTTCATCATATTGGTGCTCCCGCTTGCCGGATGTTCTTCTGTGCTTTATTGCTCTTTCACACAGCTACTGATCAGCTATGAGGCTCAATGAAAAATTCCGACTCGCACAAAATGAATCACAGTTTGTGATATTGCAAATTACTAAGCTGCGAGCAACGTGTCCGAGAACTTCTGGATGGTCACAATCCGTAATTTGTGGTATGCAGACATGTTTACCTCTCGCCCCAGTTTTGCTTTCATTTCCACTCATTGCTGGAGTTGCTGGAGTTCCACTTGCTGGAGAACTCATTCAGTTTGTATTTTACTCTTGTGTAGAAGACAACATTTTTTATAGCGCAATTGCGATGAATGAAACGTTATGTTTCGTACAGCACATGACCAAAACCCTAATGCCGGAGTCGAGAGCCGCTCGTGTAACCAGCGACGACCTCTGGAAACGAACACGAGCTGTTTGAAACCTGCTGACTCATATATATTGCAAGCGCCTGACGAATTATGTTTCCGGACGAATGCAAAAGGTGGTCGACAACGATGGCGGATGGTCACGACATTAGGCTGCAGGAGCAGCCATCCATTGTCCAGTGTTGGAAGTGTTGCTCTGCGTGCTGTGTGTGTGTCTTCGTCTTTGTCTTTGTCAACGAAGCAGGTCTGCATAGGCGTAATGCTCCTTCATGGTATCTTATGTAGTTTTCGAGATGCAAGACTATTTGACGTTGCTCAGCATATGGTACTGCGCACTGAACCTGAGAAATGCAAAAATTACTTGCAGGTCTGAAAAGAGCGCATGAAAGGTCCGAGGTAACAGCGTGTCATCTATTAAGCTTTGCTGTTTTTTGGGAACTGCAAAAAATGTGGGGTAAATCCGGACTGTTTTGAAGATGGGGCACAACTTAGGAACATATTGCCTTCATCGCCGCCTCGGCCACACCAACCTTGAAAACGATTCTCCACCCATGCGGGTAGGTTAGGTTTCCTAGGAACTTGGGATATGGGATTGATTGGGGTGAGAGTATGTACATTTCTAGTACCTTTTCTAGATAGGCTTAACCCAGATGGGCCCCTGTGGCTCTTATTAAGCCTTAATACTTTATGACTTTATGACTTTATAAGGACGATTATAAAAAGTAACCAAATGCCCATATGAAGCAAAATAGAACCACAAATCGTACTGATATATTTATGGCATGGCCATTCTTCCGAGACATAGTATATATAAAAAGCCATCTTACGCACATAATTTGTTGTACATCCTTTATGCATCAGGCCATCTACCAATATTGACAAAGCGTTTTAATTATCACCCAAACTCTGGTATCGATCATATGTACATACTAACATAACAAGCAGGGTATGGAGGGTAGGGTAAAAGGGCAGGGTAGGTCAATTGAAAGGGCAGGGTAGGATCAAATTAGGTCTGCTTGGGTTAGGTCAGATCAGGTCATATTAGGTTAGGTTTGGTTGAGTTTGGTTAGGTTTGGCTAGCTTTGCTTAGGTTAGGTTACGTTAGGTTCCGTTTAGGTTTGGTTCGGTTTGGTTAGATTTCGTTTAGGATTGGTTCGGTTTGATTAGGTTTGGTTAGGATTAGTTAGGTTTGGTTAGGTTAGATTTTGTTAGGTCTGGCTAGGTTTGGTTAGGTTTTGTTAGGTTAGGTTAGGTTAGGTTAGGTTAGGTTAGGTTAGGTTAGGCTAGGTTAGGCTAGGCTAGGCTAGGCTAGGCTAGGTTAGGTTAGTGTAGATTTGCCATTTTTGGGTGAACTCAGTTCAAACCTGATTGAGAGCGTAATGGTGTGGATCGATTTCAACACACCAACACGGTAGGGGGACGAGTGGTCTAGGGGTAAGATGCTCGTCTCATAATCGAAAGGTTGTGGGCTCGAGTCTCACCTGTCGCTACTCTTCGCCCGCGACCAATCGGCGTGAGAGATTGGCGACGCTACATGACTCAACGGTCGACGTGTCGTAAAACCAATAGCCAACCAACACGGTAGTGGGATTGGTGTGCAGCTAGTTTAATGGACCAGAATTTGTTTAAAATTTGTGAGTTTTAAAATTTGAGAGGGAGCTTTCTTGCCACTTTACTTGGAGGAAGGCATTTACATTTGCGTAGTAATATATGTCTGGGAGGGGCAGAGCTAGAGTCCGACGTGACTGCGCGGCACGCTTAGCAGCAGCGTCAGCCAGCTCATTTCCCGTGATACCCGTGTGGCTCAGTACCCAACAGAGGATAATCCTCTTACCCGCTTTATCCAATACTGTCAGACGTGCTAAGATTTCTTGAACAAAATGGTGTGATGGTTGAAAAGACTGAAGGGCCCGAAGCTACTCAACGGGTCTGTTAAAATAAGATGTCGGGTTTCATCTCCAATCTCAATAAAACATAGCGCCTTAATAATCGCAACCAACTCAGCAGTGTACAGAGACGGGTATGGTGGTAAAGTAAAAGATCTATGTCCGACATACAAATGCACATCCAGTTCCATTGGCTGTCTTGGACCAGTCAGCGTACGTTCGAGAGTAGCAGCAACAAAATTATAGTAGCTCCAATGCTTCTGCTCTGAAAAGCTCCGAGACAGTATGTCCTTTCTGGGCAGTAGCGAGGAGACATCAACTTCGGGTGAGGCGAGTTCCCGCGGTGGAATTTGCATGCATTTCGTCCTCGCCACATCTCGTAGTGGAATTTGAGCCTCACGAAGCAGCGAGCGGATTCTGACTCAAAATTGTCGTAGTCTTTCGCCTCTGCCCGTGGAAGATCGACAACATACGGTGATAAAAACATATTTGTAGATGGGATGTTCTGGAAGCTGCCTTAGCTTTATAGCATACCGGAGGCCCAGCTTCTCGGGTCTGTTTGCCAACGATGGCTCATGGGCTTCTGTTGAAATACTCACAGCTGGCGGCGTCCGAAATGCCCCTGTGGCGATCCGCAATGTTGTGTGGTGTGCAGCGTTAAGTTTACGCTCCACGGAGCCACTGGCAGTCATATATGAATGACGCGTAATCGAGCTTCGAGCGGATAAGATATCGAAATAAAATTAAGAGTTGCTCTATCAGCTCCGTAATCATTCGTGAAACACACTTCATTATATTAATTGCTCAGAACTTATCTCGCAAAGTATTGAGATGGTCGCTGTGGGATAGCCGGTTGTCGAAAATGACGCCGAGAAATCGGGCCGATGGCCGCACAGGCATTTGCTGGCCATATAACCGAACTACCATCTCCGGACGGTGGAGACGTCGCCGGCAGAAGTGGACGGCAACCGTTTTGGTGGTAGAAAATCGGACACCATTCACGATCGTCCATTTTTCAAGACAGGCTACGGCCATCTGCAGCTGTCTCGTCATGGATGATAATCGCGCCGCACAGGACCACATAGCCAAGTCATCAACGAAAAGTGACCTTCCTATACTTGGTAAGAGTCTGTTTTCAATGTCATTGATCAAAATTGCGAACAGCGCAACGCTAAGTACGCTCGCCTGTGGGGCACCGTTCTGCACAAAACGTGGAGATCCATGGTTTCCGACGCGGACACGGAAGGTACTGTCACACAGGAAGCTTATAAAAAATTTATCATAGGTCCGCGTATCACGTGGTTCCACACTTTTCTAAGTATTCCGTATCGCCACACCGTGTCGTAGACAGCCTCAATGTCGAAAAAAAATGCTCCCAGGTGGCTATTTTGCATGAAGTTGTGTCTTATTTTGGTGGCTAGTCGTAAAACGTGATCTAGAGCGCTACGATTTTTCATGAACCCACACTTAAATATGGTTCTTTATTCTCGAATACACACATGAAAACATAAAACTCAAAATATGAATGAGCATGACGGATAAAATACATTTGCACTGCATGTAAAAGCATGCCCCTTGAGCGGGGAATCTGTTTGACACGTCAACACACAGTTTCTCTGCACTCCTTTCCCGGCCGGTGTTGTGAGCCGCTGATGCCACAATCGGCTTGATAAACCTGCGGCAAAAATACAAAACATTGAGCGAAACAGCGGGCGACAGCCAACAGCAACGGTCCCCCCCCTGCGCGGCTCAGCCGGCCGGCTATGCGTGCCCGGTGTAGTGCGGCCCCACCGCCGGCCCCACCGCCGGCCCCACCGGAGTCCACGGCTCGCCCAGCGACGGATACACGTGGCGGCGCAGCCCCGTGTACTCGGAGTACGGGTACCAGGCGGCCGGCCGGCGCGGCGCCGTCTGGGACCGGCACGCCAGCGACTCCGGGTAGGCGCCGGTCGTCTCCGGCAGTTGGCCGCTCAGTGATCTGTCCGACCAGCCCAGCTGCTGCTGCTGATGGTGATGGTGATACTGACGATGCTGATCTTCCTGATGCTGCTGTTGGTGGTGATGCTGTTGCTTGTGCTGCTGCTGCTGCTTCTGGTGCTGATCCTGCTGCTGCTGCTGGTGTTGCTGATACTGCTGCAGCTGCTGATCCTGCTGCAGGTGCTCGTGATTATGAGCCTGCTTTTGTTGCTGCGGCTGTTTGTGCCGTTTTTGTCCAGCCTGGTTTGACTGCTGTTGCTGTTGTTCATGCTGTTGGTAGTTGCAGTTGTTGTTCTGCTGTTTGTACTGCTCCAGATGGTGCAGAAACTGGTGTTCTTGCTGGTTGTGATGCTTCGCGTACCGTACATGCTGGTGGTGCGGGTGTTTGTACTGTGCGAGCTGGTAGCGGTGCTGCAGCTGGGCGTGTTGCTGATGCTGCTGATGCTGGAGCACCTGCTGCCAGTCGGATCCCGGCGCCAGCCGGTGGTGAGGGCCGACGCACGGGTGCAGCTGGTCAGGCTGCTGCTGCAGCTGCCAGGCCGACACCGGGCCGGCCGCCGGCTGCTGGTCCGGTGCTCGGCTCGCCGGCGCCAGGGCCGCCCGCTCGTACGCCTGGAAGAACGCGTGCACGCTGGGGTTCATCGGCGGCGGCTGGTAGGGCGCCGGCGGGCCGGTGCATGCCTGTGCCAAGCAGGACGGCCTCCTCGGCGCCGTCGACTGCGGAGATCCGGCGGCGGCGGGCAGCAGCGGCTTACAGCCGACCGGCGGCGGCGGTGCAGCAGGTGCAGCAGATGCAGCAGATGCAGCAGATGCAGCAGATGCAGCAGGCGCCGCCGTCTGCTGCGGACGGTGACCGTCCAGTGGCGGTAGACCCGACCCTGCGCCGGCAGCCAGCGGCTCGCCAGGCCAGGCGGCCGGGGCGCACTCCCGATCGTACGACGGGTTGACGACGCGCGTGATGATGTGCTCGACACCGTGCGGCTGTAACAGTAACTCGTAGCCGTGCACGAGCGCCGATTCGAGGCAGCGGCCGTGCCGCGACAGGTCCTCCACGTGCGGGCCGCGCGCCGCCTCCAGGATCACGTTGTGCTGCGCCTTCTGCTCGTCTGTCTCGAGTCGCCGCTTCTTGAGAGGCAGCGTCTCTCCGGCGCGCCACGGCCGCTTCAGCAGTTGCCTGCGCTGGCTGGTGGACGCGGCAGACTCGTGGTGACCGCCGTCGCCGCTCTGTGGCCGCTCGCCGCTCTGCGGCCGGTCGACAGCGTCGGCTGACGGCAGCAGCGAGGGCCGAGATGCGTCTGCGCCGGCGGTCTTGGCGGCGGCGAGGACGGCGGTCGGCTCGGGACGAGAGGACGTCGTCAGAGAGCCGGCTCCGTTCAGGTTGCTGACGGCGCCCGGGACTGTGGTGGCCGGGAGAGTCGCCGCGCCACTGGCGTTGTCGGCGGTCACGGCTGATGGCTCCTTGTCTGAACCAATAGTCTCGGCGTTGGGCTCGTTGCCGGTGTCGGCCGGCGGTGGGCGGACGTCGCTGTCGATGTCGACGTCGACGCGCGACACGGGCGGCGCGGCCGTCGAGTGCCGCTCGCCCGCCTGGGTCGAGTCGGGCGACTGGACGGGACTGGAGTGCGACGGCGCCGATTCGGCCGTCGCCGGCGGGCAGTGGCGGCGCGCCTTCAGTCTGCGACGCTGGCGGCGCCGGCAGGCCAGGTCGGCCGGCGACTCGCGTCCGCTGGGCGGCGAGCTGGCCGCCGGCGGCGACGCGAAGCGCGGCGAGAACGGCGCCTCGTCGTCCACGTCGTCCCAGGCGGCGACGGCAGGCGGCGGTGACGACGACCAGGCCGCCGCCGCCGCCGGTTTTGGAGGTGCGTCGCGCGGCTGGCGCCGCGCCCTGCCTGTCGCGCCGCCGCGCGTCGGCCGCGCAGGCGTCTCGTCCCGGGCCACGTCTCCGACCCGCTTCAGGATCATCTTGTCGGGCCGCACCACGACCAGATACTCCGTGAAGTCCTGCAGCAGGGCCTCGTCCTCCTTGGCCCGCCGCAGTACCTCCTTGAGCTTGCGGCGGAAGCTCTTCGGCTTCTTTTTCTTCAGCTCGACGCCGTCGTCGTCCGTCTGGCCCGGCCGGTACTGCACCTGCTCCAGCTGGCGGATCATCTCCTCGCTGGAGCGGCTCAGTCGCAGGTGCACCTCGCTGTCGCGACGCTCCACCAGCACGCGGCGGCGGGGCGGGGCCGACGGCCGGTCGGCGACCGTGTTGTCGCCGCCCGACGAGGTGCCGTCGGCGGCCAACGGGATCTCGACCTCGCCGAACACAGGCTCGTCGTCGCCACTGTCCGGCCCGAGGCGCGCGCGCCGCCCTCCGGCCGGACTGGGAGGCGTCGACTGGCGGGGACCGGTGTCCGGACCGGTAGGCGTGACTTGATCGAGAAGTGTGGTCTGGCTGGGAGGCGCACGCGGACCGGGAGACGTGGTCTGCTCAGGGGCAGCGACACGATCGGGCGGACAGTCTTGTTCCGGAAGCGTCACTCGACTGGGAGGCGCGGCCTGATCGGAAGGCATCGTCTGGTCCAGTGGCATAATCTGGCCGGGAGGCGCCACCTGGTCGGGTGATGTGGCCTGGTCGGGCAGCGCGAACTGCACGCGAGTCCGGCGTGACCGCGGCAGAGGCGACGTCCGAACGTCGCCGCGTGAAGTTCGCTCCAGCGATCCGCCGTCAACACCGCTGGCGGGCGATGGGCGACTGTTGTCTGCTGGGCTGTCAGGGGAATGATTTCCAGGAGAATCTTCAGCGCGGAATTCGCTATTTACGAGAAGACCGTTTGGCGCCGGCTCGGTGCAGCTGGGTGACCGTGGCTGCACCTTCTGACCACCGACAGTGTGGCTGGTGACCTCAGGGCTGCCGACCTTGGAACCGGTGACAACGGAACCAGCAACGTCAGAACCGGCGATCTCCGGGCAAATGCCAGGACCAGCGGCATCGGGACCTGCAGCTGTGAAATCAGTGAACTCAGAACTAGTCACACCAGGACGAGTACCCTCAAATCTGGTGACCTCAGGACCAGCAGCCTTAGGTCTGATGACCTCAGGATCGGTGACTCCAGGACCAGCAACATCAGGATCGGTGACCTCAGGTCCGGCGACCTTAGGTCCGCTGATCCCAGGTCCGGTGACCTCAGAACCTATTACCCCACTATGGGCGACCTTGGCACCAGCTGGACGACCCGCCGCGCTCAGTCGGCCGCCCGGTCCCTGGTCACAGCTGGACGGGTGGAACACGTCATCGGCCAGGTCCCTGTCGCAGGACTCACCAACCGGCCCTGCCGGCGTGTCGCGGGCCTCGAGACTCGCGAGCCGGTCACGAGCCATCGGCTGGCTCCAGCGCGGCCCGCCGACACGTGCCGTCGCCTGGGGCGGCGTGTCGGTGGACGCCGCGCCAGCCGTCGATGCCGCCCGGGCCGCGCCCAGCATCTGCTGAGCTCGGCCGATGGACAGCAGCGGCGGCGGCGGCCGGCCCGAGGCGACGCCCTTGGTCCGCTCCAGCGCCTGGAACGTGCTGAACGCCGCGCGGAACCGCTGGCTGTTGGCGGACGGCTGCGGCTGGCCGGCCGGGGCCGGTCGCGGCTCCGGTCGGCAGGTGGCGACACAGACCGGCGGTGCGGCTGAGGTCGCGGCGCCGTCGGCCGCCTCGGCCGCCGACGCGGCGCGGACCGCCTGCAGAGTGGCCAGCTGACTGGGCACCAGCAGGCCCGACCGGTCGGCGTCGAACGCCTCCAGCACGTCGCCGGGCTCGAGCGAGAGGAACCGCGGCCGAGCGGATGCGGCCGGCCCGCCTGTGGGACATGCCAGCCATCCGTCAAGCACCAGACCATCCGTCACATAATGCATCTGTCACACACCAGACCATTCGTCACATAATGCATCTGTCACACACCAGACCATCCGTCACATAATGCATCTGTCACACACCAGACCATTCGTCACATATCAAGCATCCGCCACACATACACTCTTCCCCAATGAGGCACCATCTTTTCATGGGAGAGAGAGAGAGAGAGAGAGGGGTTGAGTACTATTACAAGAATGCCGCGGGTGGTTAGGGCCCCTTATAAAGCACCATTGCCGATTAAAGGATAGGAGCCAGACTAAGCATGTCTCTTCCATCCCTCTCTTCCCATTCCAGTGCCCATCCACTGTCAGCGTCCTTTTGCATATGCTTAATCCTCTGCAACAACAACCGTTCCTGCCATAGGAAGGTAGGGCAACCTCCCCTGGGCTGCCCGTTCGCTCAGTTTTATCGTTCCCTCGATCCGTCCCATGTGTTGGCGGGGCTATGGACTACCTGCTGCCATATGGACTGCAACTCGTCGGATAATGCATTGTGGTGGGGGAGTGGGTGCTGACCGTCCACTGGCAGGGCGGCATGGTGGGAGGAGTGGGTACTGACCGTCCACTGGCAGGGCGTGCATGCTGGGTGTGATTGCCCCCGTGTCAGGGCGGCAACGTGCGGTGAATGGGTACTGACCGTCCACTGGCAGGGCGGCATGGTGGGAGGAGTGGGTATTGACCGTCCTGGGGCGGCGGGGAGGTGTGGGTGGTGGCCGTCAGCGGCGGCATGGTGGGAGGTTCCGTGGCACGCATTACAGAATACAGAGATACAGGTACCTGACTGTCCACTGGCAGGGCGGCATGGTGGTATGGTGGTATGGTGGGAGGGAGGAGTGGGTACCGACTGTCCACTGGCAGGGCGGCATGGTGACAGGAGTGGGTACTGACCGTCCACTGGCAGGGCGGCATGGTGGTATGGTGGGAGGGAGGAGTGGGTACCGACTGTCCACTGGCAGGGCGGCATGGTGACAGGAGTGGGTACTGACCGTCCACTGGCAGGGCGGCATGGTGGGAGGAGTGGGTACTGACCGTCCACTGTCAGGGCGGCATGGTGGGAGGAGTGGGTACTGACCGTCCACTGGCAGGGCGGCATGGTGGGAGGAGTGGGTACTGACCGTCCACTGGCAGGGCGGCATGGTGGGAGGAGTGGGTATTGATCGTCCACTGTCAGGGCGGCATGGTGGGAGGAGTGGGTACTGGCCGTCCACTGACAGTGGCATGGTGGGAGGAGTGGGTACTGGCCGTCTACTGACAGTGGCATGGTGGGAGGGGGGGAGTGGGTACTGACCGTCCACTGTCAGGGCGGCATGGTGGGAGGAGTGGGTACTGGCCGTCCACAGACAGTGGCATGGTGGGAGGAGTGGGTACTGGCCGTCCACTGACAGTGGCATGGTGGGAGGAGTGGGTACTGACCGTCCACTGTCAGGGCGGCATGGTGGGAGGAGTGGGTACTGGCCGTCCACTGACAGTGGCATGGTGGGAGGAGCGGGTACTGGCCGTCTACTGACAGTGGCATGGTGGGGGGGGGGAGTGGGTACTGACCTTCCTTCTGCGTGATGACGTGGCGGACAGGACAGTCGGACCTGCGGCCTGGGCTCGAGCAGTCCTCTCTGGTGCCACTTGGCGCGGTTAAGTCCAGAGACCCGCTACGGCCGGACAGCTTCTGAAGAGACGAGCACGTGCGTTACACAACGACCACACCAAGGCCAATGGCATACCGAAGGGGGTGGGGTGTCAAGGGTACAATTAGCCCACCCCGAGAGGTTGCGGGGCATCCAAGAATCGCGCCCTGGTATGGAAAAATTGTGCCGGGGCCCCTAAACATCACGATGGGAGCCCCAAAAAGTCGCATCGGGGCCCCTGAAAATCACTGGGGGCCCTAAAAAAACCATGCCGGGTCCATTAAAAATCACACTGGGGCTCCAAAACTTATCGCTGGGTCCCTGGAAGCCACACCGGGCCCAAAAAGGTTAGGCCGGGTTCCTGAAAAATCATGCTGGGCCCAAAAAAGTGGCTTTGAGATCCATGCACATCACGCTGAGGCCCAAAAGTCACGTCCAGGCCAAAAATAACGCTGGGGCTCCAAATTGTTAGGCCAGGAAGCTGAAAATTACGCTGGGTCCCCAAAATGTCAGTCGGGCCCCTGAAAATCATGCTGGGACCCCCAAAAGGTCCAGCCGGGCCCCTGAAAATTACACTGTGCCCCAAAAGGTTGCGCCGGGGTCGCAAACGTCACATCTGGGCCAGCAAAAATAAATGCCGACACGGGAAGTCCTGCGGCACTTGGCCTTGCGTCAAAAAGCCCCCCAAAAAAAAAAAAAAAGAAGAAAAAGAAAGAAAGTTCTCGTGCCCTGAAAAAAACAACGTCCGAAAAATTATTATAATGAAAAAGGGTCCCATTCAAAAAAAAACTGATGTGCTGATAAAGCCCACCACTGACAAGGGCGGGCTTTATCAGTACGCGTTGTCCACCTGCTGTGTAATTTGGTGTGCCAGCTTGGCAGTGATGAAATGTTCGTGGGAATGGATCAAATATGCCACTTATCGAATGCTGAATCCATATCCTCTCATACATTATTGCATCCCGTTTCTAGGTGCATGATCTTTCATTGTATATAGGCGTACTTTGTGCCTAACTTCAGAACTGCTGTGCAGTAAAAAAAAACTCACTCAGAAGGAAAAAAAACACCTTTAGAGAAATTTATTCAACTTCAGATGGAGCATAATGGCACTTCGAACATAATAAATGGCGTTGCTTTCGTGGTGGACTTTCACATAAGCCTGCATTCCTTTAAACATCGCACACCTAATGAAAAAAAAACATTCTACTCTGGAGCTCGGTATGCTCCGGAGGTCCATTGACGCACTCGAAATACAATACCGATGTACAAAACTTGGTAGTGCGAAACTAAGCAGAAGTATTGTGTGCCAATTACAATAAAGCATCCTGCAGGATAGGACTGCCATCAGACAATGTTCAACACAGCACAAATTTACACACTAAGCTGAAGATCATGCTGTTGAATCGCAAATAAGCGAGTCATAAAAAGGGGACGCTAAACAGTGACGCAGCCAGGAATTTATTACGTGGTATCAGACCAAAAATGTCTTGAAACGAGAGACCGCTTTCGGCGCGCAAAGGCACCGAAAATTTCGTATTTTGCGTGGTGAATATCTCAGTTTCTTGTTCGATACAGTATATTTTGGATGCTGAGGTCCTCTAAAAAGGGGACCGCCCCCCCTGGCTGCGCTTCGAACGGTAAACATGAGCAGGTCAAAATACGCTAAACATGAGCAGGTCAAAATACGCTAAACATGAGCAGGTCAAAATACGCTAAACATGAGCAGGTCAAAATACGCTAAACATGAGCAGGTCAAAATACGCTAAACATGAGCAGGTCAAAATACGCTAAACATGAGCAGGTCAAAATACGCTAAACATGAGCAGGTCAAAATACGCTAAACATGAGCAGGTCAAAATACGCTAAACATGAGCAGGTCAAAATACGCTAAACATGAGCAGGTCAAAATACGCTAAACATGAGCAGGTCAAAATACGCAGCGGGACATTTAGGACATGTGGGAGTTTGTAATTATCGCACTGATGGCTGGTCGTACATGGCTGGACTGGTCACATATGATGCTGGGGCACTCATCGCTATGATTTACATTCCTTCGGTATCATGCAATCTTGCTCTGTTGGTTATAGCAACAAGGAAAATGAGTTTAATAGGTACAACGAAGAATGGCTCCTAGATGCTCCTGGGTTTTAGACATTGCGTTTAAAGAAAATATACGACCTTCAATATACCAGGAGGTGCTGAGTTGACATCAAAAGTAACGATAAAGATTATACTTTATTTACTCAACGTTTCGGCCAGGGGCCATCGTCAGGAGTCACTCCTGACGATGGTCCCTGGCCGAAACGTTGAGTAAATAAAGTATAATCTTTATCGTTAATTTTGATGTCAGCTCAGCACCTCCTGGTATATTGAAGGTCGTATATTTTCTTTAAACGCAAGGAAAATGAGCGCCGTTGATGCTCACTCACATTGCGGACACCATCCAGACACACAAATACACTCAGGCATGCTTCCGCGTCAATCCACCGTCGCACACTAAGAACTGTTCACACCTAGCGTAATCTCGACGCAAAAAATCCAGCGCAATGACGGACTAGGCGTAATCCCGACGCACTAGGGGTAATTTCGACGCACTAGGCGTAATTTCGACGCGTCGACAGACCAGTGCAGCGACATCGCCTGGACGCGAGTACGCCAGCGAGCAACTGACAGATCAGCTGTTATGACAACAAAACCAGCTGTTTAGATTGGGTTCAAATGTGGCAGACTGAGTTTTGTCATTGCAGATGATCCCAAGCCGTTAGTTAGTGGGTTGCTGCGATTGAGGTTAATGCGAAGTTAATGGTGTGCTCAAAAATGTAGTATCAGTCTTCTATATAAATATAAGCCTTGGTTGTATTATACCCATTTCCGGTATCGAAAGAAGCTTTTCAACGCAAAGTAGGTAAATACCTGCCATCCTTTCCTTTCACCTGTTCTTAGCTTGCTTGCATCTTCCGAGAGAGACATGTTGCAACTTACAAGCTGAAAAAACCGCAGCCGATGTGGCCCCAATCCGCCGAAGATCAGCAAATATGGCGACCGCAGTTTATCCCGAGCAGTCTGTCGACCTTGCGTCAAGGGCGCTGGTGCGCCGAGCGGAAAAGGTTGGGAAAACCCAACTTTGTCCGCTCGGAAATCGCCAGCGTTTTGTAGGACTCTGCAGACAGCTGACGCAAGGCCGGCGCAATGGCAGAATCGGCAGACTCATTGGGCCCCATGCAACTGTCCGCTAGCTTTGCGTCGATTCCGACAGTGCGACGAGATTACGCTAGGTGTGAACAGTCCATTAGTGTGTGTGTGCATCGCAAAACATCGGGACCAATCCAGGATGCGAGCAGTCGCCGATCCTGCGTTCATTATATTGTGTTATATTTGATGCCATTTGACACCTGGAAACCTGGATCTTCCACGCGAAGGAGTCACCGTTGGCATCATATGCAAAAGGAGCGATGTCAGATCGCCTCGGGCTGAGTCCGTGTTCTGGGACCACCAGACCGGTGGAAGTGGAGGCCAGTGACAGGGCGTAATATTTTGCACATATAATTTCGAAACACGGTTGAAACCGATCGGAAGAAACACGGCGAAGAATAATCAGAAGGAACACGTTTGAGACCGACCGGAAGGAACACGCTGGAGACTGGTTGGTTATTGGTTTTACGACACACCGACCGTTCAGTCATATAGCGCCGCCAATCTCACGCAGATTGGCCGCGGGTGGAGAGTAGCGACAGGCGAGACTCGAACCCATAATCTTTCGATTGTGAGACGGGCAACTTACCGCTAAACTACTTTTCCCCACGGTGGAGACTGATCATAAGAACACTGGCACGGTAGCTCAGTCTAAGAGTCGACTTTTTGAAGTTGATTAAGACTTCTGTTTGAGAGGGAGCAGTCTCAGTCATTTGGCCGAATGTTCCGGCGGGACTTTGTCGTGTTCCTTCAAATACCTCGTGGCAGGCAGAATGTCAATTATAGCAAATTATGCTTTTATTCCGAGCGCGACGATTAGCCAGGCTTTGTATTGTGTGCACCGCACGTCATTAAATGCACAAACGGCAAAAAAATGCACACATGGCGGCAAAATGCACAAATGGTGGCAATGGCGGCAATGTGTCCCGGACACTTATCACACCCGCATGATGTCGTGCTCTCGAATAGTATGGCAAAACAGGATTTAATCACCTTCAGACACTACAGAGTCACGTCGTTGGTCGTGGCGGAATTCCTCCACGACACTCGACACTTCCTGGTACACTTAGCCGTCGGCAACGATGATGACTGCGCGTGACCCAGACACATCCATTGTCATGCTATTTCAGGACTAATTAGCGGGAGGAAAATGATACCTTGCAAAACTGCTGGCAATATTATTCTCAGTTTTTTGTTTGTTTACAACCGGATGGACAATATAATGGGTTGATTAGAGCACATGCTCGTTCCTTAGTTCTTGCTCACCAGAGGCATGCTTAAGATCGACACCAGTCAGCAAAGAATGCTCGATGCAAGCTGAATCAAATCTTGCTTTGAAAGTAATCATGGGGAAATTCAAAGGGCCATTTAATATCGGTGGTCCTTTTTAATTTTTAACTAAACGTTCATCATTTCCAATTATACAACTTATTTTTGGCTCGGCAACCACTGACGCGACTTCAAAAACGTTTCGCTTTAATTTACCAAATTTGAGCTAGACTTTATTTTACTGATAGTGTTCCTACCGGAAGCAAGTTCCTTTGTTGGGCAGAGCAAAAGCGAGACGTAGTAATCAATGTCAGATTTCGCCGTGATAAGAAATTTGCCTGAGCTCATTCAGTTTCCACTGCAGCATGTCGCGCTCAATGTAATCCTCCGGAAATCCTCCGGAAATCCTCCGGAAATCCCCCTGAAATCCTCGGAGATTTACCAGGGAATCCCCAGAATCTTCAGAGACTCGTCAGCGACTCGTCGGCGACTCGTCAGCGACTCGTCAGGGACTCGTCAGGGACTCGTCAGGGACTCGTCAGGGACTCGTCAGGGACTCGACTTTTGAGGAATTACGGTGAAGTAGACTGTGGCATGTAGGTGTGTCGTTTGTATGCTTTTGAGGGGACAAGTGCCCCCTCAATGTTGTTTGTTTTTGTTGTCTTTTGGCCACGGGCAACCAGAGTCGCAGCGATTGCGAACTCGTGCCAGCTGGCCGTGCACGACCGGCTGCGCCGCGTGCAGAGCGCCATCTGCAGCCGTTGAGTGGCGACACCGTGATCACTGCGGCAGTGTCGCACGGCTCCTGTGATCACTTGTACCCACCATCATTGCCGGAGCCTATTTGTCTTTTTTAACTATTACCTTAGACCTCCGCGCCGACATCGTGTATTATTAAGATATGTGCCGTTATGACGGTTGGCCACAACAACCATCATATATGGGTGCCGAAGGACAATGCATACATGCATGCGTACATTTATCGCACCTCATTCGGTCACCTTTGGCGACTGTGGGAATATAGGAATGAGCTATTTGAACTCATCGTAGCAACTGGAACGATCAGCGAGTCTTGGAATGTTTGCATGATCGGCTAGCTACCGGAATATTAGCTGGTGTATAAAGGGTGTGTGTGCATAGGTACGCACTACAGGTACAAAGTAATGTGTAGGCGGGATTACAGCGGCAATTTGCTCCCCGCCTAGTCGCTTTGCATCCTACCAAGTCGAAAGGCAGTTTTACAGCGGCAATTTCCTCTCTGTCTAGCCGTTTTAGATCCTTCCAAGTCATTCTTGGCTTCAATTAAACATTCCAGATATGAACTAAAAACGTACATCATGGAGCATTAGTCGGTTTTACAGCGGAAATTTGCTCCCAGGTCACGTGGTCTCAGGAACGAGATAGAGGGAGAAGACCCGGCATAGTGATCTGTATAAATTAAAAGCGACCAGCAAATATAATTCTCACATCAGTTTTGATAACGAAATAGGTTTTACTATTGACGCTGCTGAAATAAGTAGAATTAAACTTACGAATATCAGCAGATTGCAATACGCTTTCTAATTTACGTCGATACTGCACTCAGCTTCTACGGTATCTGGCAGCGGACGGATGACTGCCAGATGACAAATTGGCGCTGTGGTTAAATTAGCGAAGAATGCGGTTATAAGCCAACTTCCTGAGCAACGGTAGAGAAAATGATAAGAAAAGTACACTTAATCGATGTCAACCAAGTTTATAAATCCATACCTGATACTGCCGACACGCTCACGCCGCACAACTAATAAATAATCACAACACATCCCACGAGTAGGACGTTCATGCACCGACTGATTTGTTGCCTGCCGCGTACTGTGATATAGGTTTCGGAATATAAAATGGTTTAAGGAACATTATACTAAAACAATCAGTCTAAAATAGTTGTATTCTCACCACCAAGAAACAAGTTTTGTGAATGAAAAGTTCAGAAAATTGAGTGAAATCAATTCTTGTTAATAATAAATGTTCTTAGATGTACTTTTTTTAGTTAATGTCTGGAATGTTTAGTTGAAGCAAGGAATGACTTGGAAGGATGTAAAGCGACTAGACGGGAGAGCAAATTGCCGCTGTAAAACCGACTATTGAATATCAATTTGAGAATTGGTTTCAAACATTCAGTCTGTTATTGTAGTTCCCACATTAGCAACAATTGTTGTTTGGTAGTGGGCAGAAAACTATGTTAGACGGAGTACTTTTTAGCATAATTTTAGCTAAACCATGATATATTACGAAACGCATACTCCAATATGGGGCAATCGAACAAATCAGTCGGCGCACGAGCGTCCTACTCGTGAATTGTGGTGCGAATATGTATTGGTTGTGCGGTGTGAGCGGGAGTATCAGGTATGGATGCACAAACTTGGTTGACATCGGTGAGGTATGTTTTTGTTGTTTCATCTACGGCTGCTCCGGAGATTGGCTTACAACTGCATCCTTCACTAATTTAACCATAGCGCCAATTTGTCATCTGGCATTCACGCGTCGGCTGCCAGATGCCGTAGAGCCGAGTGCAGTCCCATGTAAATCAGAAAGCGTATTGTTAGTTGTTGATATTCGCAAGTTCAATTCTACTTATTTCAGCAGCGTCGCTAGCAAACCTATTTTGTTATAGCAAACCTGTTGTGATAATTATAATTAGTGCCCGCTTCTAATTTATGATGATTATGATACCAGGTCTACTCGCTCTATCTTGTTCCTGACCTCACGCGACCTGGGAGAAAAAAGTCGCTATAAAACCGCCTTATGTTACTATCGGCGAAACATGTGTAATTTGCCATCCTATTGGGTTCCAAATAGCACCCACAGACGCAGATGGCCTTCGTCATTAAAAGAGCATACAGAACGTGCTGTCTCAACGCACAGTTTTCGATTTAGTCGACAAGTTTTGATGTTTGCCAATATATTGCAGCATCCGAGATTCCAAACCCAGAAATGGGCCGGGGGCATCAAGTAGTCATGAGTGAATTCGTGTTTGATGGGTGTTTATCGGGGCTTACCAACATACTTGGTTATAATTTCACCCATGCCAGGCATTCTGTGGACGATACACCGTAGTGGACGGGTTGTGAACCTGGCAGATGCACTGGGCCTACTCATACACATTTGTTTTGTATCCACCATGGTTAGAAGCATCGTGTGCTTTTAATAAGTGGTTCTACTGCATTCCAGCATCAGCTAGTACACGTGCCATGTAAATTGGAAATGCACTGAATATTGCAGTGATTTCTGAAATGATTTTCGAAAATCATTGGGCGGGGGGGGGAGACAAAATACATGAAGGCAATGGACATGCCGAAATGGATTTGGGGGGGGACACACTGCATAGGGCCCATGTTCAAAGTTGAAATTATGGGGAAGCCAACATTGTGGGTGTGGGGGGACTTCTCCCTTGAAAGTATATAAAACAACACCCTTGTTCATGACCTGCCTCGCCAAACTAGCACTTGAATAACGCCCGCGCCTTCAGACATCGACACCGATTATCTGAGCCTGTCGTCAGCTATTCAGGGCCTCGCCACCTTACTGCATAACCTTACCTAACCTAACCTAACCTTAGCCAACACCAGTGTTGAAACGCAGTCGACGCAATGTGCAATGTGCAATGTGCAGTCGACGCAAGGTGCACGACGAACTGTCATTCCGCGCCTCACCGTGCGATGGATGCCATAGGTGAACAGGGTGATGCCACTGCTGACGGTGATGCTGCAGCGCTGGCCATCCGGCCCGGGAGGCGACACACGGCCCGCCATGGTGCCACGCGACACTGCCCGCCACAGACGCACTGACCGCGCCCGCCCGCCCGAGGCCGACCGGGCCGCGCCACGGGCGCGTCCAGGTGCCGGGCTCTGGGAGGCCGGGACTGGCCGCCACAACTGGCACGCCTCCCAGCTGGCAGACGACTATCGACCCACTGGTCATAACAGAACTAATTATTGACCACTGACCTGCTTACCAACGAATAGCCCATGGACGGGAGCCACCCACTAACAACCGATCGCATTATATATAGGCTTTTAACCTCCAAGATTCAATAAGCAATAGCATACCAATAGAACGAGGTCCTGGTAAACTTGAGGGCACATGGAAATGTTCACCTAAATGCCAGGGAATCAAGGACAAGAGCATCAAGCTGCAAGCCTTCCGTAATGGCAGATGGGTTCTAGTGCAACGTAGCGCCCGTGGCTATGACCAGCGAAGTACAACTGACAACCGGACAAGGAGGGTCTCGGCTACCCAGGCTGTGTAGGTGCTCTAGCCGTGCGCCTAACTCTGGACTGGAATTGCGCCACTGGAATTCCTCCGTCGAGATCAGAATCTGGAGTGAATGCAAACAAACTCAGATAAGCACGGCGCCTATTCCCGCGAAACCGCCGTTGTACATGCATACGGATTAAAACAATTATTTTACCCGAGTGCCACCGGGTCGGCAGCCAACCCCCCCCCCCCATACACACTGGGGGAGGGAGCGAGATTTTGCCCCTTCTTAACTTGGAATGTTGCAGGACGATTTAGTTGCTTTTGGCGGCAAGCAACAGAGCTCAACAGAATGAGGTCCGATAAGTCAAGCATATTGATCCTATGGGTTGCAGGTGAATTACACATCAGTCCAAAGCTTAGAAGTTGACCTACTTGGCGAAGAATTAATTTTAGTCGAGCATCACAAGTGAAGCAGAGCAGAGGCCGAATTCCAGTGTCGCCATCGCCTTCCATGCTAAGATAGTCAGGAAAGGCATCCATGAGTAAAGAGAAGAACGATGTCTTGGTGGGTCACGTGGCATTCGGAGGTCAAATGTTGAATCGTGTCTTATTCCCACGCGGTGCATGTCTGTACCAAAATTTTACCGGGAACCCGATACACAATAAAAAAAAACTTGCTCCAGCACATGAGGGTAGGGGAGAGTGAGGTTAGTTGAGCCGCCAAGTAAGTTGAGCCACTCCCATTATCTCACCTCCTATGGTGTCATGAGAACCTATAAGCCATTGTTGAGACTCCGAAGGAAGATTCCAGTTTTGGTTGGACGAGGGGCTGGGAGCGGTAGATATCTGGTGAGGCTTGAACACAAATATGTTTTTTTTTAAAAATATCTCAAGTATTTATCCTTCACTTAAAAATGTTTTTCTTCACCTTATTTCGTAACAGATAGGCTTCAGAATATAGCACACAATTGTACACCTGTGTTTTGTCTTGAAATCCATCCAATCCACTTTGGCATGGGATGATCAGATGGGCAGCCATAATTCATTCGAAGTGACTTGTTGGGACATGGGACTTGTTGAGCAATCATAACCGTGGTAAGATGACCCGTGGTCTATTAATGTGCTACATATTACTGATGTTTTTGTCATGGAACATGAAATAAATTGTCCTAAAATTATTGTTCAGCTTATTGGTATTGAGCAGATTGTTAGGCTATGAGTTATAGTTTGACAATACTAGGTAAAAAGGTAGTGAAAATATAGGTCGAAATATATTACGTGACATTTTCTGACTGCTTCATAATTTTCCACCAGAACATTTGATTTTACAAAAGTGACCATAAGTGATTGAAAAAGTAAATGTGACTGCAACGCTAAAAGTAACACTTCTCAGTAGTCGTCACAGCATTTGTTTGCATAAATAAGGCTTGTAGTCAACTTACCCAACCACTAGGATCAACTTACCCCACGCCTACAAAGTTGAATCAAGGGCAATCCGTCAGAACAACTAAAAATATAACTGATTTATAATTGTTCGAAATAAAATATGCGAACCATTAGTGACCAAAAGAACCCTTTCAGAATTTCGGCATAAAACATAAATATGTCTCATCACATACCCTCAAGGACCTGTCAAGTAAAAATTGACTAAACCTACCTCGACTTCCCCTAGCTGTATGCGCGGAAGTGGAAAAGGAAGGTTTCGAACAACGTCAAAGGATAGTGTCGCGAATGCTGGCTCCGCACTGACCTCAAACGGTGCGACAAAGACGTCTCGACGCACGATTTCTTACAATACTGAGATCATTACTGAACATTTGATACGCCATATCTCAATCATTTTGAAAGCTTCTGAATTAAAATTTGCTATAAACATTCACAATTGGAGTCTGGATGATATATATATATTCCAATTTTTGAAAGAAGGAAAGTAATCGGGTGCGTCTTTTTGGTACCTCCAGTAGCGTGATTTTCAAGGGACCCGGCCCGATCCTTTGGGGTCCCCGTCGTGTTTTTCAAGCATCCCGGCACGAATTTTTGGGCTCCATCGTGATTTTCAGGGGCCCCGGTCCGATTTTTGGGGGCTCCAGCGCGAATTTCACGGGCCCCGGCCCAACATTTTAGGTTCCAGCGCGATTTTCAGTGGCCTGGCTCATCTTTTGGTCTCAAGCATGATTTGCAGGGGTCCCGACGATACTTCTTGGTCCCAGCGTGATTTCCCGGGGCCTCGGCACGGCCTTTTGAAGCTCCAGCGTGATTTAGGGGGCCCCGGCGTAGCTTCACTGGGTCTCGGGGCGAATTTTTTGGGCCCCAGCCGTATTTCCAGGGCCCCCAACCTCTTGACCCCCCAACCTCTCGGCGGGGGGGGGGGGCAACTGCCCCCAATGCCCCCTTCGGTACGCCACTGTGCTTTAACGGGTAAAGATATTTGAATGAAACTTCCAGCGTTTACTTATCTTTATGGACCGAACAAGACGTACCAAGTACATTTGTGAATTTTTGTGTTTTTCATGATTTGTTTTTGCATATTTGCCTATTAGTGATAACATCGACGATTCTGGCTAAGGCAAGCAATTTGTTTTTGGCCAAGTATGCTTAAAACAACGTTTCTCGGTGTGCTCTATCCATTATATATATTTTTTCATGATGACTCCAAATTTTGCAAATTTCACAAAAATTGGGTAGGCAAACATTTTGGGACCATGGTCCATTTCGCCTTCCTTTTCTGCTTCCAAATAAGTTATTAACAAATCTTCTCCAGCATGAACTCCCCAGAGCCATGACGTCAATCGTGATCACATAAGCCCCCTAGTGACGTCACTTTTGAAGGGATAAACTTTTGGAGGTGATTTCTAGCCCTACTCGTCGAGCGCTTTTCGGTGACACCTCTTTTGTTTTCGTGCGACGCTTAGTTTGAAGATTAGAGGGGACGGGTATATAATGACCCACCCGAGACAAGGTGTGAGGATCTGACCGGAATGATGGGGAGGATTAAGTTTGAAATACGTACCTATGCCCATATTCGCGAGCTCAGATTTATTTAGGTAAGACGGCAGCCAACTCCGGCTGAAACGCATTTTTCTAACGCGCGTGCTGAAATCGAACACACTGTTTCCGCAAACGGGCTCCTCTTCCAAATATCCAGCACGCACTCCATATTTGAATGCACTGCGCCGAATTGTCGTAATATGTCTTTGCAATTTTGAAATTCCTGCATACCCGCAAAATTGAACTGAACAAGGTGCATACTGTATGTCGTTACGGGCTGCCAAGATAATGCAGTTGCGTCCGGTCCACATGTCTCGTGTCGCGTAATGGTATCCGATATTGTGCCTGCAGCAAGGGGGTCACATCAAGGGAGTAGCCAAGGGGGCGTGGCGAAGGGGGAAGCCGTCCCTATCCCCTTGGAGGCCTGAGAGGCCCCGCACAGACCTCCAAGCAGACTCCCTCAGACCTACAAACCCCAGCGTTGTCCCCTTCGGGGTTCTGCAGGGGCTCCAATAGAGACAAAACATCCATCCGCTGAAGGCATGATGAGCCCGAGAGGGCCTGCTAAGAGCCTGCGGGATCTTCAGCGGGCCCGCCAAGAGATACAGGATGACGAATGGGCTGGCCATGTCCTCCCCTGAAGATGTAGGAACCAAGAGGACCTCCTAAGGGCTACGCAGGGACCCCAGACCTACAATGGGATCGCAAAGATAGGGTGGCGACTCCATTCCCTGGAGATGTGAGGACCCAGGAGATAAGTTAGTGGTACTGCAGAGCTTTTTACACCTCCATGGGTCCCAACGGGGCCTCTAAGGGGATGAGCAGGGTGAGGAGATGGGCACGCCTCCCCTGAAGGCATATGGTGACCTATATCCGAAGGACCTAGGAGCCAAAAATGGCTTAAGTTCGAGGAAAAACGAATATATTTTAGGTAGTCAATAGAGAGCCACGAATTTCCGGGGGTGCCTACAAAGCCTCCTCCCCTTGAACGAATGCTGGCTGTTCTCTTGACCTCATTGTCTGACAGTTTGTCCCTTGCTCCAGCTCGTCCGACGTCCCAAATGACGCCTTGCACTGGTGTAAAGTACATGAAGCGATGACGCAAATTATAAAAGTGGATATTCGAAGCAATGCATTTGTTTATGCACAAGCGAGGGCACAGGTGCAAGGTGTTTGTTTGTATGCTGATAGAACAGTTTTGATACGATTATCAGAAGTATAGGTACGTACCGATATGGCTGCGACGTATGGCTCAGCGATCAGCTCTCTGAGCTCTCTGTCGTCGAAGACTGCACTGAGGACCTGCTGAAGCTGGTCCGATCCAGTGCCGAGCGTCTGCTGAAGCGTGTCTGACCCAGTGCCGAGCATTTTCCCTGGAGGGTCAGATCTTGTTTTGGGGGTTTGTTGTGGCAGGTCAGATCCGGATCCGAGGGTTTGCTGGGGTGGGTCGAACCCCGTTCTGAGAGACTGTTGTGGCGCGTCAGACCCAGATCCGAGGATCTGCTGGGGTGGGTCAGATCCCGTTTTGAGGGTCTGTTGTGACGGGTCAGACCCGACCATCAGCAACGCGCACCTCCGCTGTCGGAGGCCACCTGCAACAGAGGTGACAGCTGTCATGAGATGCCCTTGTTTAGTACACGCGTACACGCTCTCCTGCCCCCTCCTGAGTTTGCCTCAATATGGGGAAAGGCAAGGGCGCAACCGTCTATACTTTGTGGGGTGCAGGTGCACCCCCAATCTTTGATACTGTACCCATAATATTAAAAAGTGTACCCCCAATGGCCAGGAATTTGACAGCCCCAAGAAAGTGCACATAGGTTGTTGGAGCATATCCTCAAGGATGAGGAAAGCAGCATAGATATACGAGTATACATATAATACATAAATGCATAACTGTTTTTTAAGCACAATACTTCGGGCAAGTTTTCTTATTCACACACAGTTATTCAGGGCACTAACAAAATGCAAGGACTCAACCAGTTAGGTACACATAATTTAGCCACGGGCGGTTCTGACCCCTCGTGAGTGGGCAAACTAATTGTGCCCAGTCCCAGCTACTCGAAAGCAAGCTACTAATTACTACTAACACGCGGCAGCCGGCCTGAGAGTCGGTGTGGGTAATTGCCTCATTGCCCGCACGGTAAGGATCCCTCAGTGCTCTTCGACGAGAGTAGGCTAATGCCGACACCCTAGCAAATTAAATTTTCCTTCGAACCCTCACCCACCTCAAAGTACAAATTATCTTGTGGAGGAGTAGGTAGAGTAAACTAAGCTTCATCAAAATCGTCTCAACCATCTGGGAGACGGTCCCCCCCCCACACACTCCCCCTCCTCTTCTCCGCCCTCTGCACCTAACATCACGTACACAATAATGAAAACTCACGAGCGTGGACTTCTGAAAATTATTTGGGGGGGGGGAAACAATACATGAAGGAAATGGGGGGGCCCGAACGGATTGGAGGGTACATTCCATAGGGTCCCATGTTAAAAGTGGAAATGATTGGAGGTGGGAGAAAAATCAACATTGAGGGGCACTTTCCTCTTCAAAGTACCTATATAAAACGCATGGTAAAACTCCATAAACGTAAATGTACACTTGTCTAGAACTTGCATGCAAAAGTCATTCGCTCTAAAGGCAGCGTAAATGATCCATGTTGTTCGGCACGCCTCTAAAATCACCCTCCCCGCCCTCTCCATGCTTATACTGTCGATGAAGGTTATGAAGGTCGATGAAATTCCAGACTGCCCAATTTATGCTGGTTCAGTTCATTGAGCAAACTAGTTCCTCACGGGAATATTTGTTGCTCAGCATTGCTATCCATACATGCAATTTTGGAACAGAGATAAGTCGGATTAACGTAACGGGTAAAGTAACAATCTCTAGCGGATGGTACTCTACCTCTGCTAAAGACTAAAAAAAAGAAAAGAAAAAGAAAAAGAAAGATCGTTGATACAATTATTGCACAGTCGCGACAGAAAAGAAGTGCCGTGAAACATATACCAATATGGTAGGTAGCTGAAGACCCGTGGGGGAAATGCTGTTTGCTGCTGTGGCATCCAGCCAAAAATTACGTGACTATTGAAACACTATGGTAGTGGCAGCACAGACAGCATTTTGATCTGTTGAGGCCAGCCTTAGAATGCCCCTTAAATTCGCATCAAATGTCTCTTTTATGTTTAAAGAGTCGGGCAACATCACCCTTAGATATGCTGCTGCCAGGAAAGCTGGGTTTACGAGCGTAGAGTCTGCATTTCCAGTCGGCCATACCGGCAGTGAGATTAAAGAAGCTCTGGAATTGGCTGGTGTGAAACAAGTTCTTCTGAATGCTCATCCAGGTAGGCTGTATCCAGGGCCACACATTGAGAAATGCTGGAGATTGCTTCATATTGTAAGGGAAGAGGGAGGGGGTTCCGAACACTTAAGACATGCAATAAGTAGCTATACTGCTGCTTCCGTGTGGCCGAGCCAGTAATTGTACTGTGTTTACTGAATGCAAAAATGAACAGGATATCCATATTCAAAAGTTCCTTTCAATGAAAATCCTCTAACCACTTGCAAAGAGCAACTTTAAAACAGATAATTACTTCATAGTGGTGCTGTATTCTGAACACTAAAATGTTGTTGTGCAGGATTACTTCACTGTAGCTGTTGTGGTACAAGCTATTAGTAGCTGCTAAAAATACTGGTGTAATTTCAAAAACAAAAATTAGAGGTCACTTCCTTGTGGTTTCCTTAAGCCAACTATTCTTGGATGCCTAAAAATTGTGCCTGCAGACTTCGCTAGCTCTATGCACAAAGAATATGTAGAACTATGTGATCAGACCTTCATATTTTGGTAGAGAAAGGTCCATTGTTTGTGAATACCACCATCTTTTTCTTATTTAGGTACCTACTGCACTTGATGTGGGAGATGTCCAAAGGTAGGTGTTCGGGAAATGGAGGGTGTTCAGATACCCCCTTCCCCTATTAGGCATATCATCACAAGTGGATGAGCCAGTATCATTTCGTCTCATGGGGATAGTGGCCAATACAAGTTAGAGTATATTTACCCAATGTCTCACCCCCCACCTTCACCAAGGCTCAGTGTTGGAAAAATAGGTTGCTCCTGGATGTATGGCATCCAGAACATTATCCTCCAGAAAATTATCCTCTCATTTTTCTCATTTGGAGGTTGAATGGTGCTATTTGACAATCAAATGCTCTGTGATAGTGATCAAGACATAATGGAAAGTGCAAACTGAGATTCTGATGTTGCAGGAAGAAAGAAAATATGCTCTTCATATTTGATTACCCAACAATTTTCTTCCCCACATCCAGAACTATGAAGTACAAATCCAATCCTGCCCAGGCCAGACTGTAAAGCATGGCAGATAGTTTGACAATGCACACCATAAGCACAGGGTGACATGAAAAAAGCACACTGACTCATTAAGGGAAAGATGAAGTTGCATTTCAGGGCATGAACCAGGTTTTGAGCATACAATGTTTGAATACCATGTTTGTTAGCATGATTAAGATGATGTGACCACTAATTTTTGTTGCAAATGCTTACTTTTCATTTGACAATACAAATAATATAAAAGAGGCTTTGGGCGGGGTAATGTTCAATGAATGATAATGCAAAATTTCCAAAACATGTTGCCTAACCCAACAACACTTCTTGTATTATTGCAGTTTGAAGTCTTGCTGATATACATTTGACATATATTTTACATCTGTAAAGCCAACACAAATTTGGCTAGGTTAGTTAAGGTGGTATTCTGGCCCAACATCACCTACCCCACCCTGGCATTGTTTTACTGCAATCGATATAAATACATTCATGTAGGTTAAGTCTTGAAATTCCATGTTGAAGGAAAATAAACTGCTCTAGGATTTCCAGGGATTTAAGTCAATGCCTTTATATTGACCTAATATGATATCGTATGACATCATTATCAGTTAGAACACAAATCTTATGTATTTTTTGCAAGCTTTCCATGACCAGAGCTTTCAAATAGTATTTTGCATTTCATCCTAGCATATGTAGATCGAAAGTTAGACGGGCGGGGGGGGGGCTTTCATGAACTCCCCCATCCCCTCGATCCGGCAGAGGTGGATTTGCCGGCCGGCCCGGCGAAAGTTGAAGACGTGATCAGCGGGGTGCCATACAGGAGATCTTGCACACATCTAACCTCCAAGACTGATTGAACGTAAGCACATATAAACGGAGCCAAACACATGACAATAAACACACATTTGGGGAATTACACTTCGTAGCACCGACCAGCAGCCACGTCGTCGCGACAAACTCCAAAACCAAGCCCAGTCCCCCTTGCAAGTGTTCTGCGACTGCCCATGCAGTGATCCATATCCACAATGTAATGTCATTGGTCGGTGCACTCCAAAGCCCAAATAACCAGCTAACCAATGGAATATTGTATTATCCATAGCAAAGTTACGAATGGGCACAACATGACTCAAGTAGTCGGCGCGCCTTAAAGCACCAATCCAGATAGCACCAATCACTGATGGATGCGGATAACAATCACCACTACAAATTTACTGATGCAGTGGTCTTCATGACATCGTTTTCAATTACCGTTACCGTGATCGTAATCGCAGCTGACTATGCAGACATTATGTCGTGGGTTGCCATGACGATCTACTCTTTAGGTGACGAATGGGCGCAAAATGATCACACCTTTTGGTAAAAGTGCTTTCAACTCCAATAACCAACTTCTTAGGTGACGCCGAGGATGGCGCAAAGGGATTGGCAGCTCTTCCGGGACTCGAAGAAAAGTTTGAGGCAAGTCTGGAAACATCAATTCAGTTTTGCAAGACCATCAATTGTAAAAGGTATTGCCAATGTTTCTTGTGCACTCTGCTCTACTGTACCAAACATCATGAAATGTGGTAGCTGGCTTCCTTTATGCCATGATGCAATATTGGGTTCAGGAATGGTGATTATGATTTATATTGCTTGGTCTGACACTTGTCTTGTATGTCGTAATTGGCATATTCATTGCACAATAACTATGTGTATGCCATTTATTATGCCATAGTGTTAGTTTTGGGGTGCGATTGGGTGGGCGTTTTTGAAATATGTTTTCTGTTTTATAATTGTAATTATAAGAGGGTCACTTTGGACAACAGCTACTGGCCTGTGAATCAAGCGCTTTGTGTTGTCCTTCATGTAGAGGCCACACAGGGAAGAACCACTTTTGAAAAAAAAAAACTGGTCCCTGACTACTTGGAAACCTTGCTTTCTATTGTTCCTGTGATGAATGTTTTGTATTCTAAGCTTTGCACCTCACGGCGTAAATACTACCACCAAGGGAAGGCTTGTCGGGAGTGGCGATGTGTGTCTGCATGCGAGCATGAGGACGCTGCAGTGAAGAGCCATGCATACATGCAGCCCCATGTGCGAACAATTTCCATGTCTCTGTCAAGTCACATGTTGATCTCGCTTTCCACCTCCATGTCAGTTTCCATGTAGACACGCTTTCCACACTGCTAAGTATTTTGTTTTGTCGGCGCCTCAATTTTCCGACAAGACACTGCCAGGGGAGGACAAGTGGGTGCGGAGGACTCAAAGTCTGATGACAATCAAGGCTCTCATTACTAATTTGTCCTGGTGGCATTTCAATTGTATGCTACTTTGGTGTTCACACATGGGACTGTACAGACCATAGCCATACTACTCTGGTGTTCACGCATGTGACTGTACAGCCCATAGCCATGCTACTTTGGTGTTCGCACATGGGACAATCCTTAACCATGCTGCTTTGGTGTTCACGCATGGGACTGTATAACTCGTAGCCACCTTTATGTAATGCTGAGAGACTGACCTTATTCAATTACCACCCGCCACTGAGCAGTTCGTGTATCGTCGTCATTTATCCAACCTCTCGGACGCGGACATCCTCAATAAATGTGGTGTTAAGGAATTCCTCCACAGTTATTGCTTACAACTCCGCCATTGCAGTCACAAGACGGCTCTCCAATGTATTTGCGAAGCTGTTTTAAACGAAAACAGTCCCCGCTCATGTATATTTTGCAACTTGGGCTAACTCTGCTTACTAAGCCCGGTGAGTTACGTACATCGTGTGACCTACGAATCTGGCAGTGCCTATGCACCGTGTGACCTACGGACCTGGCAGTGACTGCATCGTGTGACCTACGAACCTGGCCGTGGCCGTGCACTGTGTGACCTACAAACCTGGCAATGGCGGTGCATCGTGTGACCTGCGAACCTGGCAGTGACTGTGTGACCTACGACCTGGCAGTGACTGCACCGTGTGACCTGGACGACCGGCAGTGGCCGTGAGCACTACTCGACATGTGTCTGACCGTCTCGGACGTGCTGGCCGTGTGACCGGTGTGATGGGGCGGGTGGGGAGGAGGTGCCCAACACCCCAGTGACGAGCGCCGCCCTGTGGCGGCCGTGCCGACAGGCTGCACGTGATGGCGGGCGTGGCGTCGCACTCCGCCGGTGCTGCCACCTACGAGCGCAACCTGCGTCGCGCGGCCGGCCGCCTGGCCCAGCACGACATCGTCGGCTTGATCGAGCCGATTTCGCCCCAGGCCGTGCCCGGCTACCACCTGAGCGACTTCCAGTACGGTGAGCGGCGCACTTGCGGAGAGCTGCTTCGCCCGGCCGGTTGAGGACTGTTGAGCTGCCTCGCCCGGCCGGTTGAGGACTGTTGAGCTGCCTCGCCCGGCCGGTTGAGGACTGTTGAGCTGCCTCGCCCGGCCGGTTGAGGACTGTTGAGCTGCCTCGCCCGGCCGGTTGAGGACTGTTGAGCTGCCTCGCCGGCCGGTTGAGGACTGTTGAGCTGCCTCGCCTGGCCGGTTGAGGACTGTTGAGCTGCCTCGCCCGGCCGGTTGGGGACTGTTGAGCTGCCTCGCCCGGCCGGTTGAGGACTGTTGAGCTGCCTCGCCCGGCCGGTTGAGGACTGTTGAGCTGCCTCGCCCGGCCGGTTGAGGACTGTTGAGCTGCCTCGCCCGGCCGGTTGAGGACTGTTGAGCTGCCTCGCCCGGCCGGTTGAGGACGTTGACTGTTGAGCTGCCTCGCCCGGCCGGTTGAGGACTGTTGAGCTGCCTCGCCCGGCCGGTTGGGGACTGTTGAGCTGCCTCGCCCGGCCGGTTGGAGGACTGTTGAGCTGCCTCGCCCGGCCGGTTGGGGACTGTTGAGCTGCCTCGCCCGGCCGGTTGAGGACTGTTGAGCTGCCTCGCCCGGCCGGTTGGGGACTGTTGAGCTGCCTCGCCCGGCCGGTTGAGGACTGTTGAGCTGCCTCGCCCGGCCGGTTGAGGACTGTTGAGCTGCCTCGCCCGGCCGGTTGAGGACTGCTCGGTCGCTGTTGTCGTCGCCAGTCAGCATTTCGTCGGATGGACACAGGTGCAGCAACGCCATACGTACAAGTTGCTCGATTTTTTTTACGGCAAGTGGAGCAGATGCATGGAATGGATCGCAAGCTGGGTAAGGTTCTATTGCAGGAACCTTTAGTATATTTTAAGCACCTCATTATCTTACGACGTGCAAACTCAGTGTGGTAAGTTTAAAAAAGAAGCGTTGATTCCGTATTTATTTTGAATGCACCAATTCCAAATGGTTTTAAGTTACGAAGCCAGGGGAAATAAATGGGGTGGAGCTATCCATGCTTGCTACCCAGACATCCAGCCTGCGGGATGACCTGAGGAGGCCGAGGTGCCTATGTTAATTTTTACAAAAAAATCCAGCCTGTTACCGCGCTGGTAGCGAGGCCTTGGCCTGGGGTGCACCATTAGACCAGGTGGTGAGTTTAAAGGATGATCGAGACCCATGCACCCAATTTCCATGGTGAGGGTGACCGGTGTTAACCATACACCACGAATGCTCCACAGCTTCTCCCGTGTCCTGGCGTTGGGTATGCGGCACCCGTTCAAGTCAGACTTCAGCCAGGTGTTTCCTGCCCTAAGGAGGACACTGATAGCAGATTAAGCCACTGGCGACGTCCGTCCGCGGGGATATCCCAGGAAATTGTGGCCATGGATCAAGAAGATTGACATTTATTCTGCTTTCCTGAGTAAAATATGTCATCTTGACAACCGCGGGTGAAATGCGTCAAGGTTACCATGAGATTGATCTTGGTTTCGTCCCGCGCCGCTTTGTGATGCAGCCGGGTACATTGGCACCTAGTCCCGTTGGTTGATCTTGTTTTGCGCCGTTTGTGATGCAGCCGTACATTGGACCTATGTTTTGATCTTGGTTTCGTCCCGCGCCGCTTTGTGATGCAGCCGGGTACATTGGCACCTAGTCCCCGTTGCGGTCGCGCGCTGGCCGAGCAGCGTTGGTTTGTGTCACCATGCTGGTTTTGCGTCACTTCTCTCCGATCGTTCATGTGGAACATTATTGTTCTGTCATTGCACCAGGTTGTTGTTCCTGCACTTCTCTGAAGCATGACATTGCCGCTGGATAATCTCCATTGGAATGATCTGAAGAATGCAATCGAGGTAACTGGCCGTGTTTGCCGTTGACGAATTGCCACTCATCGTCTTCGAGTTGACATTCTAACGTGTTCTCTATTTTCAGCTCTGGAACTGGTGAAGAAGATTGCAAGTAGGCATCTTCGGCTACAGGTTGACATTTTTCATCTGCAGAATATCTGTGGCAACGTCACCAAAAATCTCACGGAACTGATGCCTTATATCGGTAAGAATAAGAACAGTTTACTTGGAACTACCCTTCTTACTTGGCTAAGTCACCGTATCACCATATAAAGGATCCTCAATTGAACAAAAGCAGCAAATTGCCAGGCTTGGGTCTAGCCCGTACCTCTTCACGTGGTGTTTCACTCCGTTTGATAAACATGCAGCGAGTAGTCGTGCGAATAATAGCCCGGATTCCGCACGCACCTTATTCGGAGAGCATCATTTGTTTTCCCATAGTTATAGCCGAGCATCAGTGAACGATTTTTGGTACTTCTCCCTACCATTGAGAACACTTTGATATTCCACGTGTGAAGTAACAGTTGATATTTTACTTCACTTCAGGATCCCCATTTTTCTGTCGTAGTAATGACGACGTAGTAAACGGGAATGACTGACTGCACGACTGTTAGTAATGAAAGCAATACAATCGACGAAAAGGAATGCACAACTCAAGGTTGGACAATAGCCTCAGAGGTGGCGGTAGCTCAGTTGGTAGAGCGTGGGACTCTTGATCGCAAGATTGTGGGTTCGAATCTCGCAACCGACGGGATTCACCGAGTCCACCTGCGACCAATCGGCGTGAGAGGTTGGCGACGCTGTTTAACCTAGCGGTTGAATGCGTCGTTAAAAACAGGACAGTAGCCCCAGCTGCTAGGGTGTCGTTTAGCTACATATGACGCGTATGCCGATTAAGATGATATCAGTTTTTTTTGTGCGCACGCCAGTTTAGCAAATACAGTGACAATTTTGTGACAGACAGTTCAAGGGCTTCGAAATGCATCGATCGATCGCCGGTTTGCTTACCAATTTACCGGTTGTACATATCGCTGCCATGTCCTTCTCCGGGAGGGTTTGATATGAGAGAACATAAATATAGCCGTTATATACAGATGCGTTCGACAAAAGTTATATACAGCTGCGTTCGACTATGCCTGATCCTGTCACAAAAATGCTGCACTGTGATTGGCTAACTTGGCGCGCACAGATAAGATAACTGATATCGATCACAATTGCCACATGCGTCATGTATGTAGCTAAACAACACCCCAGCAGCTGATTGCTACGGTTCAGGCCTAATTTAACCAAGAAGATAAACTAGACACTTCTGCTAAAAATCGAAAGAATAGAACAGTTCCGTCGGCAGTCTCTTGCTCGGCTACAAATATGGAACAAAATATACATTAATGGATAATCATGCAGCTATCATTATTTCTCCGCACTCGAATAAGATTGCAAAACACTCGAGCACTTCGCTAGTAGTGGAAATACAAGGTGTATTCTTGTGTGAGAGAGGAAATGATGCCGCATGATAACCCATTTATGATCGTACATTTGTCCTTTCTAGGCCATCCTAACCCGATCAGTGCTGGTGTGATATGTTTCCGTCGTCGGCTAGGCCATCCTAACCCGATCAGTGCTGGTGTGATATGTTTCCGTCGTCGGCTAGCTGTAAGTGACACATAAATGTACATCCCTTTGGAATGCGCTCCAGTTGCCTTTCTCCTCCCTTGGACGCTGCGAGGCAACGCCAGATGGTAGCGAGTATGTGCGCTTCGAAGATGAGACGGAGAGCCTCATGGGTGAAGCGATGTTCCATACTTGCAGTGATTCAAGTACATTTGCTGGCGTTCAGTATGAGAAGATGTAGCCAAGGCAAGTTCAATATCATAGAAGCCAAGCCACGAATTAACCGTTTATCGTGGATGCGAAGATGGGCCGGGGGCTGACTTCGTCCAGAGGAGCATATGGCTAATGTCTAAGTATGAAGTTAGTCGCCTGCTGCGCAGCAAGTTGGCAACCTGTTAACGCCTCGACTAAACAGCGAGGGGCGCGATCAACAAAACATGGGGCTCTTCCGAGAGGCTGAAAGTACGGTAGTCCGGCCCCGTACAAGCCGTTTTCTTCCATGTAGGTAGAAGCTAAACAGCCAGCGATATGAAATGCTGTAGCAAGGTAACCTATCGGAAATAGCAGGGTAGTTTTTAAGAGTTTGAGAATAGCAATTGCACTATTGAAGGTCTTGTAAAGATCTATTTTCGTTGTGGAGAATGGCGTTGCGTTTTCCTGCAGGGCACGTGCGAGCACAAGGAAACGTCGTCGCACGGCCGGCAGTGGATCACCGCTCAGACCAACTGCCTTGAAGTAGCTGAGGTCATATGGAGACACTGTGGCTGGTCTCAGCTCAGCACTTCGTCAGGCGCACACAGCTCGTGTCGAGTCGCTGAACGGTGGCCGTGCTCCCAACCTGACGCCAGCACAGGGCGCATTCCGTTAATTAGGATCGGGCTACACTGCGCCGCTGTTGTCACTACCGGAGGCTGTGTTGTGTAGCCGCATTACGTTCATCAGGTTACACTGCACCGCTGTTGTCACTACCGGAGGCTGTGTTGTGTAGCCGCATTACGTTCATCAGGTTACACTGCGCCGCTGTTGTCACTACCGGGGCTGTGTTGTGTAGCCGCATTACGCTCATCAGGTTACGCTGCACCGCTGTTGTCACTACCGGAGGCTGTGTTGTGTAGCCGCATTACGCTCATCAGGTTACGCTGCACCGCTGTTGTCACTACCGGAGGCTGTGTTGTGTAGCCGCATTACGTTCATCAGGTTACACTGCGCCGCTGTTGTCACTACCGGAGGCTGTGTTGTGTAGCCGCATTACGTTCATCAGGTTACACTGCACCGCTGTTGTCACTACCGGAGGCTGTGTTGTGTAGCCGCATTACGTTCATCAGGTTACACTGCGCCGCTGTTGTCACTACCGGAGGCTGTGTTGTGTAGCCGCATTACGTTCATCAGGTTACACTGCGCCGCTGTTGTCACTACCGGAGGCTGTGTTGTGTAGCCGCATTACGTTCATCAGGTTACACTGCGCCGCTGTTGTCACTACCGGAGGCTGTGTTGTGTAGCCGCATTACGCTCATCAGGTTACACTGCGCCGCTGTTGTCACTACCGGAGGCTGTGTTGTGTAGCCGCATGACGTTCATCAAGCCGTGATGATCTTTGGAAAGAAGTTGTTGGCAGCTGATGTTTCTGTTTCTCAGAAGGTGGTCTTTGACCCGGTTCCCCAGCCTCGGGTAGGTGGCGTTGTCGCGAACCTGCCGCCACGGGCCTGTGTTCTTGTGACCCTCCTCCCTCAGCTGCGCATCATCGTGTGTCCACGGACAGTGTACGCGAGGTGATAACGCCAACAATATTGTTCACACAGATATGCAAATTGTTAGCTTGGCATCCACTTCACTCGCGCCCATCAATTGGAGTCTAGTTCGACAACAACGTTTGAACCTTTCAAGCTTTGGCTTGAGTGTATCGTCATCCACGCCAAAAGGGCCCTACCACAAAAAATAAAAGGTAGAGATAGGTGCCGTGTTTTCGTGCCATTTACCAAAAGAAACGTTTGTGTTCCCTACAATATCGATATCAGTGCGGTTCGGTATCAACATATCAATCACTGTTCATGATTTGGTAGCTCAGTGAGTCGATACAATTATTTTTTATGGGCGCTAAATGATCAATTCTGGTCGAAGCGCTCTAAGACTCAAGTAACCAACGAACCAATTTATTTCTTTGTTTCCTTGCTATAGCGTACGTTTGTACGGTCAACTGTAGTTTGTAATATATGATGCTGATGATATGTAGTTGCAGATGATCATATCAATCTAAGGTACTGAGTCTTCAGCAGGAAATCTGTCCTCACTAAGTATTTTGTGGAAGTAATATGCGGACTGTGTCTTCTGCAAACAGTAATGAACCGCTCTGGCTAATGCGGGGCTTATGCGACAACTTCCGGCATTAGCGTCATAGATTTGTCACAGCATCTGCTTAGTTAGGAATCCCTGACAGTGCTATACGTTGGCCAGCGAGCAATCCAGCTATGATAGGCCGGTCTGGTGACGTGACCGTTTGGCCCTCAGAGCACGTGCAAATCGCGCAGCCCCCGCATCGGCACGAGCCGAGCGTACCGGGCGAGCTGGACTTCCAGTACGTGCTGCAGCTGCTGGAGCGGCTCGGCTACTCCGGCTGGGTGGGCTGCGAGTACATCCCCAGTCGCAGCTCCGAACAGACTCTCGACTGGATCTCGCGACTCGGGTACCGACTGTGAACGCGCCCTGAACGGGATGCGCCGGCTCGAATGTTGACTGTGAACACGAACTGAACGTGATGTCCCGGCTCGGGTGTCGACTGTGAACACTCTCTGAACCGGACATCACTTCTCAGCTGGTACCCGGAGGCGAGCAGACTCAGCAGGGTAAAGGAGCACACTGCATCCACGCACTGGCGGATCCAGGGGGGCATTCCGGCCATGGCCCCCCAAGCGCTTCAAAGGGGGGGGCCATAGTATCTTTTGCCCCCCAAACCAACGAAAGTAAACTGAATTAAAATGCAGTAATCTTTGCTGAGGTTAAAAAATAGCGTTCCGGGTGAAATAATCTCCAATTTTACAGGTATTTTTTAATAATTTTTTTGGAAGCACATTATGGTAGCATAGTAGATTCTGACATATCGAGGGTTCTATGCTGTTGAAGTTCTGCTTACAGCAAGAGATGACGAAATCAGCAGTTTCATTATTCCTTCGTCAGATAGGTTCATGAAGTTTGTTTAGCCAGTAACGGGCAAGTAGACCCAGTGAGCCAGATTTCGAAAGGGGAATTTGAACAGGATGTTTTGTGCGAGTGACCAGTTGAGCTCAGTTGAGCAGCATGTTTCGTATGTTGGTGTTGGGGTTGCTAAGATGAACAGACAGGCTACATTGACTGATTTTTTCAAGAATAATAGCAACAGGAGGTATGTATTTACACTGGCGGATCCAGTGAGGGGCCATTCCGGTCATGACCCCCCGAAGCGCTTAAAAGGGGGCCATGGTGTCTTTGCCCCCCCCGAAACCAACAGAAGTCAACTAAATTAAAATGCAGTAACCTTTGCCGAGGTTAAAAAGTAGCGTCTGGATGAAAGAATCTCCAATTTTAAATTTAAAAAAAAATTGTTTGGAAGCCAGTGTGGTAGCATAGTAGATTCTAACACACATCGAGGGTTCCATGCTCTAAGTTCTGCTTACAGCAAGAGTTGACAAAATCGGTTCCGCCAGTGTGTACACGTGCATGAACGTTGACGTGGTACAAGACGTTGAACGAGAACGTGAACGTTTTGGTAAGCAAGAACAAAAATCCGGTAACATAGAAACAGTGGAGGTAGGCTGGGGCCCCTACACAGGAAACTATGTTGTCAATTATTATTTTTTTCTTCAGATGGGCCCCTTTGCCAAATAGTGGTCGAAATCCGGTGCTTTTAACCAAAAATAGCGGGAGAATGGGCACCCTCCAAATCCGTTCGACTCCTCCCCGGATGTAATTCCTAGGTACGCCACTGGGGAAGGGGGAGGGGAGGGGCTGACGCCGAAAACCGAAAGTTGCCCCCCAAACCGGTGGGCTAGATCCGCCAGTGGCTGGGCCCCTACACAGGAAATTATGTTGTCATTAATTATTATTGTAAAAAATGGGCCCATTTGACAAATAGTGGTAGAAATCCGATGCTTTTAACAAAAAAAATAGTGGGAGAATGGGCACCCTCCAAATCCCTTCGACCCCTCCTCTGATGCAATTCCTAAGTACGCCACTGGGGGAGGGGGGGGGGGCGGGGGCTGACGCCAAAAACCGAAAGTTGCCCCCCCCAAACCGGTGGGCTAGATCCGCCAGTGCATCCACGTAGCTCGGCTGTACTCCCACTCTTTACCGACCCAGCAGTACAGATGAACGTTGCCCTGGGCCTTGGGTACCATATTATATTGCTTAACTATTGCAACTCTGTTTCAGAATAGCGATGTGGCGCGAGCAGACCATTTGCCTGACTGAGCCGGACTAATTCCAAGCGCCGCCTTTGCATTTAATACCCAGGTGCAAGTAGGCTGCTGGATTTGTTGTACAAACACCGGGGTAGCACAGCTGCTTCTCTGTTCACTCGGCACTAACTTGCTCGGATCGTTGCCGGAATTTCGTGTGCGCTCGTGATGTTCATTAATTGCTGCTCCGGATGTTGACTGTGATGTGATATATATGGGAGGAAGATTCATTATGCAGACTGTGACCACTGAATATATAGAAAGGAAGCTGGAGCGATATCTTGGAACTCGAGCCCGCGGGAGAGAAACACGAATGGTCCTTGAATCAGACATACGGACTAAGCAGGGTTGTTGGCTTAGAAGCCGGAGCCACAATCAAGCGGTGAATCCGAAGCCAGCAGTTCAAAATCGCCATGAAGCGGAGGCCAACAATAAAAAGTCACGAAGTCGCAGCCAAAGCCGATGGTTTATGAATATAGTTTAAATTTAATTCCATGCTGCCCAATGGAATGAAGTTCAACACATTCAAACACCTTCAGTACAAACCAGACATAGGACAAAGGCGTTGTTTCTGCGGTGCCATGTTTTCTGCGACCCCCGGGCAAGCCCGGTGACCAGTAATAAGCGAGTTTTGCTCGAGCGACGGCCCCTTCAGCACCGTGAAAAGGGACTGTCGCCATCGCGCCAGGGATCCCCGGGGGAATCCTCCGGACTCGACTCCTTCGGGAGTGCCTGGAGGATCGAGATTTGCAGGAGGAAGGAACCGGGATGAAAGGCCCGGGTCCAATCGCAGCAAGGCAAAGCCTGTCTCTGCAGCAAGTCCAGGCCTACAGCCCAGCACAAACCACGCTGATCAGGCCCAGTTTGGCTAACAAACTAAGGGGTCGTACGCAATGAAGCTAATCACAGTGATGGTCTTGGTTCATGTGCGCTCCAGCAATAACAATGCCGAAGCCGAAGCCAATGCCAAAAACGATGTGGTCTCGCGAAGTCAAAGCCAGTGCCCCCCGATATATTTTTGCGTCGCGAAGCCCAAAGCGTTAGCATCTAACCACATAAAACAGATGGGGCAAAACAAAAGCTTTTAGCCATGCAAAGCAGAATCTGGAAGCAACACTTATTTGGTCATGAACTAATGCATAGTGGCAACATTTATGGTTTTGAAAAGATATTCAAAGATCTGGCTCAGTCATTCTATCAGATCCTGATACAGTTAGACTCCGCTTATGTTGTATGACATCCACCAACGCCGCTTCGGCGGCCTCTGGTAGCCGCTATTCCATACTGCGGCAATTTTGCGGTTTGGTGCGTGCAAACTCCCTGTCTCGCGCCGCTGTCTCCACAGAAGTTTATATTGGGGAAATCAACGCTGGTTTTAAAACTGATTTGATGATAATACATTAAAACCGGCTCATTGCTTCGAGGATCCAGCCACAGTAAACGCCAGCCTAAGCTAGGAGCTCATATCGCGAAGTCGAAGCCGAAGCCAGAGCCACCCGCAAAAAAATAGCACGAAGCTGAAGTCTAAACAAACAGTTATACAAAGTCATGAAGAGAGCAGTTCAATATGATAGCATAACAGCGGGATGTTTTCATTCAACAGCAGGGCATAACAGCAGAACAAAACAGTAGGAAGCTGAATCTGAAGCCGAAACCAGTGCCCAAAAATCATGGCTTCACGAAGTCGATACCGAAGTCCCATGTCTAACAGGAATCACTGACATATATAATTTTCAGAGCGTGGAAATTAGACGTAAACTCACAAGTGACCTTGGTTCAGCTCCTTTTAATGGCTACGATTGTGATTCATCTTGGGTCTTCCATTAGTTACGATTGACCAAAGCTTTACAGCTCATGACAAATAAAGCTGCGAGGCGTGGAAAGTGCCACTAAATTTCCAGCGGAATCACTCTGTCATGTTCGGAAACCGCAATCCATCGGCTTCATAACATGATTGGAAAGCTGTCGTTTTTGTGATGACCTTTGGACGATTTCCTTTAGAGATGAGGGAACCTCGGGTGTAGTGGGAAGGCCAGAGGGATGCATGCATAGCCAGAAACACAATGGCTCCGAATATAGTCAGGGAGGCCAACACGAATTTACAAATGCCATCGAAGTCGTGGGCACATTTCCTATCCTAAGCGCCCTCTGAACGATGAAAATGTAAAAAGCTTGGGTTTTCAGGATATTGGGAATGCTGTGCCCCTCCTCAGACTCGCCCAACTGTTACTTTCGTGGTTCCGAAATGTTGGAATACGGTTGCTAGCTACGAATATCGGTTCATTTCAAATATTGATTCTTAAAAAGTTAATAAAAACGGACACAATCTCTATTCGTACATATTCGTACATATCGTACGAATCGTACATATGTCTCTATATCGTACATATAGTATGTACATATTCGCAGGCAATCACTTTGAACTGGACTCATTGTCCTTTTAATGAGCCGCTCACTTGTAATTGATGCCACTGGGCCATTGGTGGAGGCATCGTAAAATAATTGGTGTTGCCAACATGTAATTTAACCACATTTGTTTCATACTAGATGCACACCAACTACCATGTTGATGTGTTCAAAATCGATCCATGCCATTACGCTCTCAATCGGGTTTGAACTGAGTTCATCCAAAATTGGTAAATCTACACTAACTTAACCTAGCCTAGCCTAGCCTAGCCTAACCTAACCAAACCTAACCAAACGTAACCGAACCTAACCAAACCTAATACAATCAAACAAAACCTAACCAAACCTAGCCAAACCTAGCCAGACCTAAACAGACCTAACAAAACCTAACCAAACCTAATCAAACTGAACCAATCCTAAACGAAATCTAACCAAACCGAACCAAACCGAACCATACCTAAGCGGAACCTAACCTAACCAAATCAAACCTAACCTAATCTAACCTAAGCAAACCTAGCCAAACCTAACCAAACCTAACCTAATATGACCTGATTTGGTCTAACCCAAGCAGGCCTCATTTGATCATGCCCTGCCCTTTCAATTGACCTACCCTGCTCTTTTACCCTACCCTCCATACCCTACATGTTATGTTAGTATGTACATATGACCGATACCAGAGTTTGGGTGATGATTAAAACAGTTTACCAATATTGGTAGATGGCCTGATACATAAAGTATGTAGTACAAATCCTGTGCGTAAGATGGCTCTTTATATATACTCTGTCTCGGAAGAATGGCCATGCCATAAATATATCAGAACGATTCGTGGCTCTATTTTGCTTAGTATGGGCATTTGGTTACTTTTTATAATCGTCCTTAATCTAACCTACCGCCATGGGTGGAGAATCGTTTTCAAGGTTGGTGTGGCCGAGGCGGTGATGAAGGCAAGATGTTCCTAAGGTGTGCCCCCATCTGTCAAAACAGTCAGGATTTACCCCACATTTTTTTTTGCAGTTCCCCAAAAAAGCAGCAAAGCTTAATAGATGACACGCTGTTACCTCTGACTTTTCATGTGCTCTTTTCAGACCTTCAAGTAATATTTGCATTTCTCGCGTTCAATGCGCAGTAAAAGCAATGGTACCATATGCTGAGCAATGTCAAATGGTCTTGTATCTCGAAACCTACATGAGATAACATGAGGGAGCATTACGCCTATGCAGACCTGTTTCGTTGACAAAGACAAAGACGAAGACACACACACAGCACGCAGAGCAATACTTCCAACACTGGAACAATGAATGGCTGCTCCTGCGGCCTAATGTCGTGACCATCCGCCATCGTTGTCGACCTCCTTTTGCATTCGTCTGGGAACAGAATTCGTCAGGCGCTTGCAATATATAGGAGTCAGCGCAGGTTTCAAACAGCTCGTATTCGTTCCCAGAGGTCGTCGCTGGTTACACGAGCGGCTCTTAACTCCGGCATTATAGTTTTGGTCATGTGGTGTACGAAACATAACGTTTCATTCACCGCAATTGCGCTATAAAAAATGTGTCTTCTACACAAGAGTAGAATACCAACTGAATGAGTTCTCCAGCAAATGAGTGAATAAGGGAAGTGAAAGCAAAACATGATATTGAGGGGGCGAAAGGTAACTATGTCTGCATACTACAACTTACGGATTGTGACCATCCAGAAATTTCGGAGATAAACGGACGAGCGATACAAATGAACACCGTTGGGACGTCTGCATTTCTGCTCACAATTCGAAGATACAAATGTCGACTCTATGGACTGCCCAATGACATTATTATACACGTGCTGATAAAACGGTATGATTATGTATTTGCTCAGTTGGAATGCATTCACCACGGGTCGCCCGAAATAAAATAAAATAATTCGCGGACACGTTGCACGCAGCTATAAAACTTAGGAATTTGCAATATCACAAACTGCGATTCAGTTTGAGAGTTGGAATTTTTCATTCAGCTTCATAGCTGATCAGTAGCTGTGTGAAAGAGCAATAATGCGCAGAAGAACTTATCTGGCAAGCGGAAGCACCAATATGATGAACCTCCAGAGCCACATATGATTTCTGAGAAGTGCTGCAGACAGGCAGCGCGCAAGCTAAATCCAGCATCAGTCTAAGAGATGTTTGCAAAATGTTCAATAAGGATAGGTGTGGGATAAAAGCGAAAACCACTCAGAATATGATCTTAGATATGAATGTTAAGAACAGTAATTCTGCAGGGTGACTGAAAACTGTATGGAACACTTTTGTGTTCAAATTTTCGTGATCCGACGTCAAATGCGTTCGGGGTAATTTAAGGCTAATTATCATATACTACCATTTCTCGTACGTTTTGGTGCCATTGGCATAACTGATGGGCACGTTTGGTGTGGAATATAGTACAGCTACGCATGACCAATATAGTTGATATAGTTGAGGCATTAGTTTTATAGGTGTTGCTTGGATACACTTATCATGCCTCACCGTCATTTTTCAAACACCATTTCGCCCGGTGCGCTTGACTTTATACTAAAAAAAAACTGCAAAATATCTAACCATTTTTTAGGCATCCAGCTGTGTCCACATCTGAAGGAAAACGAAGTATCACTTCAGTAAGTTTCTTGGTTTTGGAGATATTTGCAAAGAACTGGAGAAAGTAGCGCCCCCCCCCCCCCCCGTTCCAGCGCACGTGTTAACCCGCGAATGACAGGGTTCAATTCCCCCTTTTTGTTTTCCACCAGTACAATGGAACCATTAAAGCTAGAGATGTAAAACGTGGCATACACTGGTTACTCAGATATGTCGTGTTAAAATTCGAATGCCACGACGAGCCTAGATTAGTTCAAATGATATAATAGAAATCATGTGCCGGGACGATCACAGGATTCTTATAATGTAAAAACTATGTCATCCATGGATGGTCGGTGATGGTGTTGAGTTCATTTGCGCTGCAGTTACACATGATCTATTCAAGGTATCTGGGTTATTGTAGGTCATGTTAATAGACCATGGCCACACTGGGGAACTACTAATTCGATAGAATCAATCAGTCATATAGGAATGGAAATGTGAATTTATCAGCCAACAATGATATACATATATATATATATATATATAGATATATATATATATATATATATATATATATATATATATATATATATATATATATATATATATATATATATATATATATATATATATATATATATATATATATATATATATGATATATATATATATATATATATATATATATAATGCACCATAATAGTGCATAACGCTCCATGCACAGAACATGACATCATTTTACCCCACATTTCCTCACGTGATCCAGCGTAACCCTGTATTCCGAATGTTCCCAGTTGAGCTTTTGAGTCATTCAATATCATTTAGTAAAAGCATCGTCATTGTATTTGGTAATTTCGGGCATACATCTACGGTCCACCTGAGACTTCAGCATACTGCGTTTGACCTGACCTGTGACATCATCAGTGGCCTCCTGGTTAGCAAAATTTGGTGTCACGACACAATGATGTAGCCAAGGGAACGGGGGCGGTTGTCCACTCCCAGGGTTCCGACGGGCTCCTAACGCGGCCCGTGCATAATCCTCTACGGGATCGTCACGGCGGCGACAGAAGAGCAAACAACACTTTT
>JAOTOM010005118.1:410000-527500 GCA_034440615.1 Ashinkailepas kermadecensis
AGTCTATGGCTAACCATCTCCCTCTGTTCTCTGCAGGTCGTCGCAACAGGCCACTAGTCACATATGGTGGGTAGCGGAGGAGTGGAAGCCGCGTCAGTTCCTCCGCTGTTCCACACAATTTTGGTGTCAACAGCAGGCCACAAATCACATCTAAGTGATTGCGAGAACTGCGCCGACTCCCTCCATGTAGGGAACTAACCACATAACGTGGCTAGCAGGAGCCGAACATCCAACCAAAAGCACGCGTGCATGGAGCAATATATGCTTCTACTACAGAGACATGCGCAAAGCTCGAGCATCAGCCTGTTTTCGACTCCGCAGAGTTGTATTGGATCCAATCTTTGTCAGCTGATCCATGCCAAATGGGAACAGACGAAGGTCACGCCGAGAGCGCACACGTGACATAGCGACAAATGACAAGCCTGCGGAGTTTTCGGATGTTCCGATGTCCACGATAGCCCCATCCAGTTTTAAGCCTTGTGATTTGTGGATCGTAACTGCCCAGGCCAATGTCGGGGGCAAATTTGTGCGCGAGAGGTGTCGATTAGCGTTCAGCCACGTTCTCTGTACCGGAACGATGGGCACTGTGTTGGGTCCGGCAAATGCGGGCCCCCGATACTTTAGGAAGTGGCACACGACAAATAGCGGAAGGGTCGGTGGTCGACAATCTTCGGCGTATACGATATCAACCATTGTACCCACACATCCGCTCACGAGGCCAGCAGCTACCGATAGGTTCATGGTAAGCATGACTCGTGCGTCTCATGCAAGAAATACCTCGCTTTGCATTCCACCGGCGTCATCGGTGGAAACTTTCCGCGCTTGGGCCAGGTCGGGCTGGTGCTCAGCCTTAATTCGAGCTATGGGGTTGAGAGCGCAGTGCAGTTCAAGCAGCCATTGCAGATTGTGCGCAGTGACTTTGGCCACAGTCGGATATAGGTGCACAGCCGCACGTAGGTGTTGACCGACAGGCATCGTTGGGTCCAAGAAACAGGCAGCCAACAGATCATAGTCTTGCCGTGTCGTCTCAGCGTCTCGAAGCCTGAACAATGCATTGCGAAATTCAACATCGCCGTCCTGTCGTACCACATGGTCGAGCACAACAACTGTCGTAAACATGCGGAAGACACTCTGGCCACACGCAGCCAGTGGAGACGACGTTTTCGGTTGTGCCCACATGGTGGAGTCGCCAACAGGTGGCAACTGACCGAAGTCTCCGACCAGTATGACACTGCGACCGCCAAGCAGTTGGTCTGAGGTGCCTGGAAACGCCTGCCGCAATCGAGAGTCTATCATGCCCAAAGTGCGCTGGCCAATCATCGACATTTCATCGATAATATAGTAATCCGTCCCAACGTGCTCCTCTTGTAAGTTGCGCAAGGACGCGCCACAGAGGGCGCCAAACAAGGCTTTCTGGACGGGCAAATGAAACAAGTGGTGAGCCGTCACACCACAAATACCGAATGCAGCTATTCCAGTGGGAGCCACCACTTTGCAGCGTGTGCCCAGGTGGGAGCGCAAAGCTCCCACATAGGACATCAAATAGGACTTCCCAGTCCCGGCTGTGCCACAGAACACGGCACGCAATGGTTCAGAAGTGCTGTCGGCAGCGTGTACAGCCACGACATCGAAGGCCACACGCTGTTTTCCCGCTAGCGAATCGGGTGCCACAGACAGCACATCGCCCACGGCGGTTTCTGACTGACGCCGATCAGCAATGAAGTTGCCGGCGATCGGGACGTCATAATGAGACGATGCTTGGTGCCAATTGTGGTCCTGATACTCTGTGAACACGTTGGCACAATCACTCGTCGCTCCATCCAGTGTGGGAAACAGCTGCAGGAGAATCACCCAGTCGTCTTCCTGGCGTGCCTCTGGATCTGCTTCATCCGGCAAAATGGGCTCAAACTCGTCCACGTAATTCGCGACGTCCAGCTCAAGTTCAGCATCGGTAGCGGGCCCCAACTGACAGCGAATCATGTCATGGTACGCCACCACGGCGTCCAGCGTAACCTTCTGTGAGGTCGGCAATACGTCCGAACAGTTTGTGCAGCACGAGCTGCTGTCGACAAAAACGTTCGTGCTTGTCGGAGTCATTGGGGCAAGCGGAAAGCCGCGGAACGACACGAACAACGAGCTCTTTCCGACGAACGGCATCGTACTCTCCACGACGGGAATTCCTCGAGCGATAGTGTTGTTTGAAGTAGTCAGAGAGCGATAGCATTTCCCTCTCAATGTCACGAGCAACATAGGCATTCAAGTCGGATTTAGCAGTGCGACGGCCTGGCTCCCTGTCGGTGACTGACCGTGAGCTCAGGCGCAACATCGAACCCATCCACTCTAGTACATGGAACTGTGCTCGACTTACTAAGAGGTAGCATCAGTAACTGGTCGGGCTCCGAACTTACTTCTGTACATGGAACTGTCTAAAGGTAGCTCCAGTAAGTAGTGACATACTTCTTGTGCACTAATATCCCGCTCCCATACCGCTTTGATCAGAAGTTTTTGCACAGCAAGCGTGACACAGCTGTCCACCAATGCATTAGACGGGCGGAGAATGACATCCAGCAATGCCAGCAGATCCTTGGATGGTGGCTCGGATTTTGACATGTACTTGGATCAGTATTCAAGCACCTTCCGACGCACATACACGAGCTGGAAGTCTACATTCGCAGGCCACGTTTGCAGTAGCGCACGGTTGTGAGTTGAATAGAGGATCGTTGCGCTTTAATTCTACGCTGACCTCGGAATGGTCACACCCTGCCGGGTGCTCAACTGTTACCACAGTGGTGTCAGCGAGGGGTTTTGGAAACCAAAATCGGCACTCTGTTTCAGTGCTGCCCGTTTTGTGACGTAAACAGTAGCCGGGTTTGCACTGAGTGTATCTCTGGACAGTGTTGAGCAGAGACTCATAATCAGCCTCATAGTCAATCACATCATTGAATCGCAAGGCGCTGGGATGTGGCACAGGCCTGACGAAAGGCTGGCCCGGGACCGGCGGATTCGGATGCCATGCGGTCACCAGTTGATCGACCAGAGCCATCAGCTGGTCGTGAAACAGTGCAGAACAGTAACCCGATTCAGGTACGCTGAGGCCTGTCTCTATGTAGCCGATTCCATGACAGTGGACTGATCCCCGATGTTGCCACTCGAAGCGAAGCCAAAAATCGCGAAAGCCCATCACGCGGCGCATGAAGCTTTCAATGAACGTGGCGACGCACTTCTGAAAATACCATGTGCACAGCATCGGGTTGAGACTAACTGACTGACCGCGGCTTTGCTCGGAACCAAACTGGCCTAAATGACGCTGGACGTCTGGCCACTGCATGTCCGCGGATGACAGTGTGAAAAAGCAGTGCGGCGTGCCCAGTTGTTCCACCATGGCGATTAGGTTCTGGCGCTGACCAATACAGAACGAGCGTGAACCTCGTACATTGCCGCCAAACCGAACAACGCGCTGCACAAACCTACGTTTTTCAACGTCCGACAGTTTCCGCAGATCCTCCAGAGTGACCTCCGCCTCGTCCGGATGCTGCCGAATGAACATGCGACCGGTTGACAGAGCACGATGTCTAACTGTAGTGTTGTACGCAAAGTAGCGGAACTGCGGGTGCTGTGCGAACCGCTGATCCTTGTACAGCATGAGATGCTTGAAATATGCACCTTCCTTGACCCTCCTAGCACGAGCGTATCTCGGGTGGAAATCGGCAGCTCCCGTTGGAAAAAGCGTTGGGAAGCATCTCGATATATACCAAATTTCGGTGAACTCATTGACAGGGTCGTTGGACACGGTCGGCCAGCCCACCATTGAAGGCTCGTTGTTGAGCGACGCTTCTACTGCGGCCGTCTCTGTGGGTCGGGTAATATTGAGCGGCACGAATGTGCTCGGCAATTCGCAATCATCATCGATATCCAGCTCGTTCTGACGAGCATCTTTGTCTAGTGGTCCGGTTCCGGACACCTGCGGATGCTCGGCCGTTCGAATTGAGGCCTGCGTCACACGTGCATCCTCCGACAGGCCGCTGAGATTATCATTGTTGATGACGATATTCCGGTAATTGAGGCCTGCGTCACACGTGCATCCTCCGGCAGGCCGCGCAGATTATCATTGTTGATGACGATATTCCGGTAATTGAGGCCTGCGTCACACGTGCATCCTCCGGCAGGCCGCGCAGATTATCATTGTTGATGACGATATTCCGGTAATTGAGGCCTGCGTCACACGTGCATCCTCCGGCAGGCCGCGCAGATTATCATTGTTGATGACGATATTCCGGTAATTGAGGCCTGCGTCACACGTGCATCCTCCGGCAGGCCGCGCAGATTATCATTGTTGATGACGATATTCCGGTAATTGAGGCCTGCGTCACACGTGCATCCTCCGGCAGGCCGCGCAGATTATCATTGTTGATGACGATATTCCGGTAATTGAGGCCTGCGTCACACGTGCATCCTCCGACAGGCCGCTGAGATTATCATTGTTGATGACGATATTCCGGTAATGATAGTTTTCACGCTGCAGGTAAACCAAAGCATCATGAACAGCGCTTTTGCGCACCAGAAAATCTTTATGGGTGTCGTTCTTCCCTGATTTTAGAATCACCAGAATATCCGTGTCATCCACCCGACGTGGCAGCGACGGAACAAACCGGGGAACGTCCTGTGGCAGGTTGATTACGTTTCCCTTGTATCCGTACTGCCTTCCGACGGCAAACGGTACACAGTCATCATGGGTATTATTTGGGATATCAGCAGCTCTTCAACACGGTACAACCCCTTGAGCACATCGGGCACAGCTCCCGGATCCATATCGTTATCGGTCGAGAACAGAATTGGATCCCTTTTACAATGACTGCACACCCTGTCGCCACCAGAATGAGGAACACTGAGCTGTAGCTCATGGCAGACAGTGCAGGACTGGAAAGCATACGTATCCACCTGAAAGTGGAAGCTTTCGCCCTCCGTCCAAAAATCTGGCCGTAAAAATTCCGGTGTTGGCGTCCATTGAGCCTCCTGTAGACATGGCGAAGTAGTGTGGGTCCGTTTGCTGGCCCTGAGCACCTGCACTGCTTGGGAAACAGCAGACAACCGAAATCTCCTCTCCTCGGACGACTCACACTGCCGAGCATGTGAAGTGCGGACGGCATCTGCAGTTTTGCGCATTGCCGTCTCGTCCGCCGACTCACACTGCCGAGCCTGTGAAATGCGCACGGTATTGGTGGCTCTGCGCATTGCCGTCTCGTCCGCCGACTCACACTGCCGAGCCTGTGAGTTGCGTGCGGCGTTGGAAGCCAAGCGATGTTGACGTTCATCACGCCACTAGACACCACAGTGTAAGGGAGATCAACTGTGTTGTCGGGCGATATTAACCAGATATCGATACCGAGAAACATGGCTGTCAGCTAGATAGTTTCATTTTGAGCCCATGTTGACGCAGTTCGCTGCGCAGTCAAAAACAATTCCATTCCTCAGGGCTTCCTCTTGCAGCAATGTAGGGATCCAGAAGCCTCCTATCAACCCGCCTGGCAAAATCGACAACAGCTTTACGGAGCGCCAAGTGATCAGTTAGGGCGCCCGACTGCGCTAGATTCGGACACAAGTCGCGGCTTACCTCAGGTGCGCCCAACTGGTCTACCACAGCTCGGCAAAAACAGTTACCGTCGCCAATGGTCGGCTCACGGTATGTCAGCTGCTCTCCGATGGCGTTGGCCGTAGTCACCAGCAGATCTGCATATCCCACCTCACCGTAAGTTCCTATCTCTGAAGCAAGACCAATACATCTAAGGACACCCGGACCCAGCTTGGCATTGGCAGACGTTCTTAATGTTAGGACAGTAAAACAAATTCTGAATGATTGCAAGAGCCCGTTCTACAAAAAAAAACCTATTAGGCACCTGGTTGTGATGAAAAACTAATCGAGCAAGAACGAGACGGTAGACGTACTAAGATGAAGCTACAGTAAGTAGTGACGCGTTTATGGGTCACAAAGATGCACAATCAATTTGTGTCTCATGCCAATGTGTTTCCGAACGACGTTGTGCTCACTGAAGACCATGTTAAAACTTATCTAATTAATGGTCGCCCGGCCAGGGAGCGGGAGGCACTGGAGAGCTGCCCCGTCAGACTTTTCCCAGATAGTGGCCACATTAGTATATGCAGATATCAAGCTTTCAGTAGCTTCTTACACTGATGTTTGCGTATATCGTACACATCTCAGATCAAGGTTATTAAAGGTCATTGGCGGAGATCGGTTCAAAGAGAGTAATATTGCAAAATATTCAAAGTACCGCCATTCGGAGCGGTTCCAAAATATCAACACCAAATTCATATCATAATGTTCCTTCAACAAGAAGAACATCCTGCCATCCCGAAGTTATAATTAATGTCAGGATTACTGAGCTGACACCAGTTCAATTTCAGCGATTCTTAAACCTTACTTACTTCGGAAATATGAATCTGAGGGTATGCTTTCACGCCGAAAATGAAAAAGAACAAATAATGCGCATTCTGGTTTAGAATATGTGTTAAATGTCAATGGAATCAGGTCAAGTACCTTGCAAATTCTACACAATGTCATCTTATACCGACCGTTGCTGTTCCTCGCGAAAGCACGTCTGAATTCGGTTTCAGTGACGCCTAACTCACATGGAAAATCTTGGATTGTATAAACATATGGCCGAACAATACTCTGATCGATTCGCGCGCCACACTGTAATTATACCTTATTTGGTACTCTGCCCTAGGGCGGAGTACCTAACTTTTATCTCCGAGCATACTATAAATATGCTTATTTTTTTCAGGCAGCTTACATTCACTTACCCCACATTTTCCGGGAACTGCAGTTGTTTTGCTTACGCTTTCTGCGAGCCTGAATCTTGCTAGGCATCTCTGAAGACATAAGAAGGGGTCACCACTTCAACTTTAAAGAGTGAATACCAGTATTGGATGACGATTAGCATGGAAATAAAAACGTTGGTGCTGCATTGCAACACTAATATCTTGATTGGCGTTGCACCAGCAATACCAGAAGGACACGAGCCTCCACTACTGCACTGGACCCATTGCTGATGTTGACGCCATGGGCATCGTGTAGGTACTGGGTGTCTTGATCTTGCACTCTATTTGATGCGACTTTAACCCTATTATTTATGGGGGCTTCTCAAGCCCCCCCCCCAGGTTCTTTTGCTCGCCGTTTCTTTTCTGTGATAGATATCTTATATTTCGTCGCTTTTCCTCTGGTTCTTTTGGACGTATTATGCCAAAAACGTTTTTGGTTGCTCAGAGGCGGCTCTAGGTACGAGATTCTGGATGGCACACCAGGCTGATTTTACAATTTGATGATCTTTCAAAGCCAGTCAGATATCTACAAATTATTTCCAGAAGTATTACTTTCTAGCCACCACCATTGATGCATGCATGCATATGCTGCACATTTTGCGTTAGTAAATATGTACCTAAATGGCAGGGGCGTTTCCAGGATAAGAAAGTAGGAGCGTTTGTGGTTTTCAAAGTTATGATAAGATGACCCCCTTGCACACCAACACATCATTGTTCATTTCTTGGGAATTCCCATCGTGAAAGAAGATAATAATTTTCGGCGTAGGCGGATCAACGTCGGCTTCGGAGGGGTAGAAATTAAACAAATACCGTCTTAGGTATGTTCAAGTATAAGGCATTTCATAATTATTAGGTGGTAGGCAAGCCTCGCTGCCCTGAGGTTTCAGAACGCGTGAAGGTTTTCGTATGTTCTATGCACTTACTGATGTGCAAGATGTTGCGAGCAGAGGCGGATTCAGGATAAGCAAACAAGGCGGAGGCGGCTGCATTGCGGCATCCATTCTTCATCATGTCAATAGTGTACAGTCCATGGTAACTATGCGGGATAGTTACGTTTTATCAGTGTCAGTGTTTCTGTCGCGAAGGACGGATCGACAATGCGATACGCTAAGTCGCCAAAACCGCCAAATTCGTCGACAGGAGTAAGATTATAATGGACTGAACTTTAACGTGCTGCCCACATTTGTGTGCACCTGACACCGTCTACGATATGCATTTTTCATTTGCAGAGCAGCATTCGGCATACTATTGCTAAAATACTCCTTGTTCATGAACAAAAATTGAGTTGATTACAAAACTATTGTTTTCTGACTAACAGTGTCTCCCCCAATTTCGGTTCCCTGGACACGCCTATTGTTCTTTAATAATTGCCCTTCATTAGTCCGTTATTGAGAGCACTATGAAGTCCATTGGCAGTAATTGGACCCAAATGTGAGAGTAAATCTAGAGGCCATAGCAAACCAAAAAAATGTCATTATTTATCACCCTCTTCAAAGTCAAAGTCAAAAGTCAAAGTCATTTATTAAGGCACTGCCACATTGTGGAACTTACGAAATACCTAGTCAATTGATCACATTCCTGCCATCACGTTAGATAAAATTGTAAAAGATAAAGGATAAAATCACATTACAATTTACGGACGGTGCAGCTTCGTAAAAATACCGGCTAGAAATTCATTCAGTTGCTCATGACATCCAATACAGACTCTTGCCTCCTGCATTCGCCGTTTCCAAATTTGACATTTTTTTCAAATAAAAAAATCAATATCAATCAATCGATTGATCAAAATACAATCTTTCGAAGGATATTTTTCGCCGAAAAATGGTACATTGTTTCTCGAGATATCCGGGTGGGAGCTAATAAGCCCCCCCCCCCCCCCCCCACCTGAACATCGAATGATCTTACACAATGGGATTAAGCTAGTGCCACGCTAATTATTGGATGATTGCGAGGTACTGAAACGAACAAACAAGCCGACGTCGGCTCTTGTCGTTTTAATATTGCTTGTTGACTTTGGGTGAACAAAATGTCTTCTGCATAAATGTTGCCTGAGGGTATGAAGCAGGTTGTATTGGTATTCCCAGAACCGATAAGGATCGATGGTACAAGCATTGTGCAGCAGATCGATGGTACAAGCATTGTAACATTGTAAACACACGCATTGTGTTTTTCTTTAGTGTGTGAAAAATGCATAGTTCGGTGTTGAGCGTGCTCAAACGATGAATAGCCCGGAAGCATTGAAATTCCCAGAATAAACAGGGGCGGCTGATTGAAAGAGATGGTCGGACGTGCGGCGACACACTGCTGGTGGACGCTCGTGTATCGATGTGTCGCTGGTCGGACGTGCGGAAACACACTGCTGGTGGACGCTCGTGTATCAATGTGTCGCTGGTCGGACGTGCGGAAACACACTGCTGGTGGACGCTCGTGTATCAATGTGTCGCTGGTCGGACGTGCGGAAACACACTGCTGGTGGACGCTCGTGTATCAATGTGTCGCTGGTCGGACGTGCGGAAACACACTGCTGGTGGACGCTCGTGTATCAATGTGTCGCTGGTCGGACGTGCGGAAACACACTGCTGGTGGACGCTCGTGTATCCATGTGTCGCTGGTCGGACGTGCGGCGACACACTGCTGGTGGACGCTCGTGTATCCATGTGTCGCTGGTCGGACGTGCGGCGACACACTGCTGGTGGACGCTCGTGTATCCATGTGTCGCTGGTCGGACGTACGGCGACACACTGCTGGTGGACGCTCGTGTATCCATGTGTCGCTGGTCGGACGTACGGCGACACACTGCTGGTGGACGCTCGTGTATCCATGTGTCGCTGGTCGGGCGTGCGGCGACACACTGCTGGTGGACGCTCGTGTATCCATGTGTCGCTGGTCGGACGTACGGCGACACACTGCTGGTGGACGCTCGTGTATCCATGTGTCGCTGGTCGGACGTACGGCGACACACTGCTGGTGGACGCTCGTGTATCCATGTGTCGCTGGTCGGGCGTGCGGCGACACACTGCTGGTGGACGCTCGTGTATCCATGTGTCGCTGGTCGGACGTACGGCGACACACTGCTGGTGGACGCTCGTGTATCCATGTGTCGCTGGTCGGGCGTGCGGCGACACACTGCTGGTGGACGCTCGTGTATCCATGTGTCGCTGGTCGGACGTACGGCGACACACTGCTGGTGGACGCTCGTGTATCCATGTGTCGCTGGTCGGGCGTGCGGCGACACACTGCTGGTGGACGCTCGTGTATCCATGTGTCGCTGGTCGGGCGTGCGGCGACACACTGCTGGTGAACACTGTGCTGGTGGTTTGGGTCCGATCTTGCGCCCATAGTTTTACAACACCAATATTTCGCTAATAAAAGGTGACTAACTGTGATAATAAGACTGACACCAATTGCTCAACAATATGCTAGACGCGTGCGAGATACGCAACGGCGTGTTCAGCTCCTCTCGCCTCGGCGCTACCTCGAAGAGCAATTCTGCCACGCGTTGCATGTTTCAATCTCTGGATACTTGCGATTATAGCGTCATTCAGTAGCATGTTTTCTGAACGAAGCGATAGCCCAGTCGACACTCGCACATGTCGCTACTCCTCGCCCTGGACCAATCGTCCTAGGCGACTGGCGACACTATGTGACTGTACACTTGGCGAAAACCGTCGAGTAAGTCTTGTCGAAATTACGAATCGTGAAGCTGTGGATGTCCAGCAGTTCAATCACGTGCGAGTACGTCAGCGTTTTCACCATTACACTGCGGGATTCCTCAGACTAACTGCGATTCAATCGGATCTTGGAGGGCTGCAGAAGAACCGGGTGCATGGGAGGAACGGAGAAATCTCGGGTTCATTTCTTTGCAGCGCATTAACCTCTGAGAATATGCTTAGCTTGGCTATCAAATAAGTTTTGTTTTCTGTGTGTGACGAAAGTTCCTAGGCTTTGCTCCACAGGAACGCTGTTGTGTTTCAATTGGTAGAATCGTCATTGAGTGCTTCGCCTTCTACGAACTGTCTGGAAAGCGGGCAGTCGATGGCGTTCCTTTCTGTGGAGCATAGGCACTCAAGGACGTGCGATATTAGCATTTATACTGGTGTGCATACGCGGGGCCGGCCCCCAGCCCCGAGCGATTCGTCTCCGTCCGCCCCAGCATCCTGGTACAGGCACACGCGCACGCAAATAGTGCCGTCGCTTACGAATCGCCCTCCGGCCGCCCGGCCAGCGAGTTCTGCCGAGATTACACGGGCCCGTCGGACCTGCCGGCTCGGCGTGGCACGCGACCATGACGTCATCGTTACGGAGACGAGCCGCGCGGCGGCACGACCTCGGTGACGCATCGTGGCCGGTGGGGTGGGGGAGTGTGGCCGCCGCCGTCACCAGTCAGTGTGCAGATCTCGGCCGGCGGCGCGTTGGTGTGGGTGCGGTGCTGTCGGAGAGGGAATCTCTACACTACGGTGTGTTAGCGCAGTGTGGTGTGTTGGCGCAGCTGTCAAGCCGGCCCGGCCCTGAGTGACCACGCCCCCCCCCACAGTGAAGTCAGTGGTACACGGCCGGCTCGGTGCGTCACAGAAGCCGCCGCCGCGTCTGAAGGCGGCGTCACGTCCGTCTCGGGTAAGACCGGGTCCCTACCCGCCGCCGCCGCAGCTGGAGGCGGCGTCACGTCCGTCTCGGGTGAGACCGGGTCCCTACCCGCCGCCGCCGCGTCTGGAGGCGGCGTCACGTCCGTCTCGGGTAAGGCCGGGTCCCTACCCGCCGCCGCCGCGTCTGGAGGCGGCGTCACGTCCGTCTCGGGTAAGACCGGGTCCCTACCCGCCGCCGCCGCAGCTGGAGGCGGCGTCACGTCCGTCTCGGGTGAGACCGGGTCCCTACCCGCCGCCGCCGCAGCTGGAGGCGGCGTCACGTCCGTCTCGGGTAAGGCCGGGTCCCTACCCGCCGCCGCCGCAGCTGGAGGCGGCGTCACGTCCGTCTCGGGTAAGACCGGGTCCCTACCCGCCGCCGCCGCAGCTCTGGCGGCCGCACTGGAGCGGCGGCAGAGTCCAGCCGCCCCGTACAATCCACGACTATGCTTGTTGGCGGGAGATCGCCACACTGACGTTCAGTCGGACACATCTGTGGTCTGTAATGCGCGCGGGAAGGCTGCTTGTCGGTGTTTGCCGCCTATAACCGCTGTGTCTCGGTCTGGGGACGCTAATCTGAATGTTGTGCCTTGCCAGTGTGGGGGGGGGGCTCGAGCTGTTTCGAACTTGATTTGATCTACCGTGCCGCCGTCATAGGCCTAATATGATAGCTAATGATGAACCGCCCTCCCTATGTCCCCATGGACATAGGGAGGGCGGCCTGCTCGAGCCGCTCCATATATCCAACCTTCAACCCTTGGAGTTCTGGCCTCAGTTTCGCTGTGTAATTATTCCAGATTGTGTTGGGCCGTCCATGACAAACTATGTGGATATAGTGTGGGAGAAGTACTGGCGTTCGAGCGTGTTGAGCCAGGCGCTCGTTGTGTGTGGTTCGTTACATGAACTATTTACTCAGAGGCGCAGCCAAGTGGGGGTGGCCACCATTAACACCGCAAAATACATGTGATGAAACAAGGAATTTCGAGATTCTGACCACGCAAAACCAGAAATTTTCGGCGCGAATCGCCTCAAAAGCGGCATCCGTTTTGTGACACTTTTTTGGTCGCCCCCTTAAGAAAATCCTGGCTGCGCCCTTGAGCTTACCACAAGGGATCATGCTTCAGCGTCACTGACTAACCACACATCGCCACTGACTGACCATACATCGCCACTGACTGACCGTACAGCGTCACTGACTGACCGCACAGCGTCACTGACTGACTGCATAGGGTCACTGACTGACCGCACAGCGTCACTGACTGACCGTACAGCGTCACTGGCTGATCACAGCGTCATTGACTGACTACACAGTGTCACTGACTGAACGTACAGCGTCACTGGCTGATCATAGCGTCACTGACTGACCACACAGTGTCGCTGACTGACACACACGCCACTGACTGACCACACAGCGTCACTGACTGACCGTACAGCGTCACTGACTGACCGCACAGCGTCACTGACTGACCGCATAGCGTCACTGACTGACCACATAGGGTCACTGACTGACCACACAGCGTCACTTACTGACCGCACAGGGTCACTGGCTGACTGCACAGCGTCACTGGCTGATCACAGTGCGCTGACAGACCACACAATATCACCGACTGACCACACAGCTGCCTCTAAATGTTCAGATACGAGTGGAAAATTAATTCCATACAGAACATTTTCCATTACCACCTTCCAATATCATCAATACATTGTCCCTTCTGTCTTTTTGTGCCCGCATACATACATGCTGTTTCGTGCCAGGAAGAGGACAGAGGTAATCAATTACCGTTGAATGTCGGCGGTGAATCCATCACTTATGCTCTAGTCTATGGAGCCGCCCTTCCAGAACGCTCGAGTGCAGCCCCCTACCCACTTAACGAGTTTTCTTTCCAGCCGATGGCACACCTCTTCGGAGGAAAAATAGCATTAAAACACCAACTGCCCCCCAATCAATTTCACAACATAACACCCATGCGTACCACACCTCACTTGTAGATCGCACAGCTAAACCGACGGATCACAATCACACAGCAGCACTGACTGATTACACAATCACACAGCAGCACTGACGGCCACGCCACCACACAGCAACACTGACGGATCACATAATCACACCGCAACACTGACGGTCACGCCACCACACCGCAACACTGACGGATCACACAATCACACAGCAGCACTGACGGTCACGCCACCACACCGCAACACTGACGGTCACGCCACCACACAGCAGCACTGACGGTCACGCCACCACACAGCAACACTGACGGATCACATAATCACACAGTAGCACTGACGGATCACACAATCACACAGCAGCACTGACGGTCACGCCACAACACCGCAACACTGACGGATCACACAATCACACAGCAACACTGACGGTCACGCCACCACACCGCAACACTGACGGATCACACAATCACGCAGTAGCACTGACGGATCACACAATCACACAGCAGCACTGACGGGTCACGCCACCACACAGCAGCACTGACGGTCACGCCACCACACAGCAACACTGACGGATCACATAATCACACAGCAGCACTGACGGGTCACGCCACCACACAGCAGCACTGACGGTCACGCCACCACACAGCAACACTGACGGATCACACAATCACGCAGTAGCACTGACGGTCACGCCACCACACAGCAGCACTGACGGATCACACAATGACACAGTAGCACTGACGGATCACACAATCACACAGTAGCACTGACGGATCACATAATCACACAGCAGCACTGACGGATCACACAATCACACAGCAGCACTGACGGATCACACAATCACACAGCAGCACTGACGGATCACATAATCACACAGCAGCACTGACGGATCACACAATCACACAGCAGCACTGACGGATCACACAATCACACAGCAGCACTGACGGATCACATAATCACACAGTAGCACTGACGGATCACACAATCACACAGCAGCACTGACGGATCACACAATCACACAGTAGCACTGACGGATCACATAATCACACAGCAGCACTGACGGATCACACAATCACACAGTAGCACTGACGGTCACGCCACCACACAGCAACACTGACGGATCACACAATCACGCAGTAGCACTGACGGATCACACAATCACACAGTAGCACTGACGGTCACGCCACCACACAGCAGCACTGACGGATCACACAATCACACAGTAGCACTGACGGATCACATAATCACACAGCAGCACTGACGGATCACACAATCACACAGTAGCACTGACGGTCACGCCACCACACAGCAACACTGACGGATCACATAATCAGACAGTAGCACTGACGGTCACGCCACCACACAGCAACACTGACGGATCACACAATCACACAGTAGCACTGACGGATCACATAATCACACAGCAGCACTGACGGATCACACAATCACACAGTAGCACTGACGGTCACGCCACCACACCGCAACACTGACGGATCACACAATCACACAGTAGCACTGACGGATCACATAATCACACAGCAGCACTGACGGATCACACAATCACACAGTAGCACTGACGGTCACGCCACCACACCGCAACACTGACGGATCACACAATCACGCAGTAGCACTGACGGGTCACGCCACCACACAGCAGCACTGACGGTCACGCCACCACACAGCAGCACTGACGGATCACACAATCACACAGTAGCACTGACGGATCACATAATCACACAGTAGCACTGACGGATCACACAATCACACAGCAGCACTGACGGTCACGCCACCACACAGCAGCGCTGACGGATCACATAATCACACAGCAGCACTGACGGATCACACAATCACACAGTAGCACTGACGGTCACGCCACCACACAGCAGCACTGACGGATCACACAATCACGCAGTAGCACTGACGGGTCACGCCACCACACAGCAGCACTGACGGATCACACAATCACACAGCAACACTGACGGATCACATAATCACCAGTAGCACTGACGGTCACGCCACCACACAGCAGCACTGACGGGTCACGCCACCACACAGCAGCACTGACGGTCACGCCACCACACAGCAACACTGACGGATCACACAATCACGCAGTAGCACTGACGGATCACACAATCACACAGCAGCGCTGATGGGCCACACAGCATCAGTGACGAACCGCACATCATCAGCGACGAATCACACATCATTAGTAACGGACAACACAGTATCAGTGACGGACCACAAATCGTTAGCGACAGACCGCACACCAGTGACAGACCGCACAGCATCAGCGACGGAGCACACGGCATCACTGTGTGGTCGTCACTAACGGCTGACGGACCACTTCTCGGCAGTAGAGCCACCACCACCAGCAGGCTACCCAGGACCGGTGTGTCATAACCCAACGTGGCCGGAACTACCGGTCAGACGGTCAGAGGCACCGACGTGTGGACGACCATCATTTCCGACGACTCTGACTCACTGTCGCCGCTCCCACAGGCATGTGCTATGTATCGCGTCCTCTGTGTCACATCGCGTCCTCTGTGTCGCATCGCCTCCCCTGTGTCACATCGCGCCCTCTGTGTCGCATCGCCTCCCCTGTGTCACATCGCGCCCTGTGTCGCATCACCTCCCCTGTGTCACATCGCGCCCTCTGTGTCGCATCGCCTCCCCTGTGTCACATCGCGCCCCCTGTGTCACATCGCGCCCTCTGTGTCGCATCGCCTCCCCTGTGTCACATCGCGCCCTCTGTGTCGCATCGCCTCCCCTGTGTCGCATCGCGCCCCTGCCGGCGCCGCACAGTGTGCTGTGGTGCGACAGGGTTTCCGGATCCGGACGGCCACCGAGCAGTGCTGCCGGCCGACCGGAAGCGCATAGTTCACAACGGAAGTGTGGCGCACAACCTCGCCGCCGGCCGAGACGCCGCTGCACTGTTTCCTCGCGCTGGCCGGAACCCAAGACGACCCGTGGCCAGCAGCACAGACTGCGGGGGAATTCTAGACTACGGCATAGGCTGTGTGAGATTGTGAAGAGTTGCCACACTGCGGTGCTGTGTCTTGCGGTAGCGAGAGGTCAGTAGTGACCAGTGGTGACCGGTGATAACCAGTGGTAACCAGTGCTGACCAGTGGTGATCGGTAGTAACCGGTGGTGATCAGATGTGATTAGCAGTGACCAGTGGTGACCGGTGGAAACCAGTGTAGCCAGTGGTGATCGGTGGTAACCGGTGGTGATCGGCAGTGGCCGGCGGTGACCAGTGGCGGGACTGGTGGCAGAGTCAGACCGGTGGCGCCCGGTCACAGAAGCTGTCTGCAGCTATGGCGGCGGTCAGTCGGCTCACTCAGCTCCTCATCGTCTCTGGTGAGCCATTCTTACATACATTCGACTCTGGTGATCCCTTCGTACATAATTCCGACTCCGGTGAGCCCTCTGTACATACACCCGACTCCGGTGAGCCCTCTGTACATACACCCGACTCCGGTGAGCCCTCTGTACATACACCCGACTCCGGTGAGCCCTCTGTACATACACCCGACTCTGGTGAGTCCCCTGTACATACACCCGACTCTGGTGAGTCCTCTGTACATACACCCGACTCTGGTGAGTCCTCTGTACATACACCCGACTCCGGTGAGTCCTCTGTACATACACCCGACTCCGGTGAGCCCTCTGTACATACACCCGACTCCGGTGAGCCCTCTGTACATACACCCGACTCTGGTGACCCCTCTGTACATACACCCGACTCTGGTGAGTCCTCTGCACATACACCCGACTCTGGTGACCCCTCTGTACATACATCCGACTCTGGTGAGTCCTCTGTACATGGACGCGACTCTGGTGAGTCCTCTGCACATACATCCGACTCTGATGGGCCCTCTGTACATACACCCGACTCCGGTGAGCCCTCTGTACATACACCCGACTCTGGTGAGTCCTCTGCACATACACCCGACTCTGGTGAGTCCTCTGTACATACACCCGACTCTGGTGAGTCCTCCGTACATACATCCGACTCTGGTGAGTCCTCCGTACATACATCCGACTCTGGCGAGTCCTCCGTACATACACCCGACTCTGGCGAGTCCTCCGTACATACGTCCGACTCTGGTGAGTCCTCCGTACATACATCCGACTCTGGCGAGTCCTCCGTACATACACCCGACTCTGGCGAGTCCTCCGTACATACACCCGACTCTGGTGAGTCCTCTGCACATACATCCGACTCTGGCGAGTCCTCCGTACATACATCAGACTCTGGCGAGTCCTCCGTACATACATCCGACTCTGGCGAGTCCTCCGTACATACATCCGACTCTGGTGAGTCCTCCGTACATACATCCGACTCTGGCGAGTCCTCCGTACATACACCCGACTCTGGTGAGTCCTCTGCACATACATCCGACTCTGGCGAGTCCTCCGTACATACATCCGACTCTGGCGAGTCCTCCGTACATACACCCGACTCTGGCGAGTCCTCTGTACATACATCCGACTCTGGTGAGTCCTCCGTACATACATCCGACTCTGGTGAGTTCCTCCCACTGGCGGCTACCTTCCACTTTCAGAAGTGCCTCTGACTGGTAATATCTTCTATTATGGGGAGTACCTCTGACTCTGGTGAGTACCTTCTACGCTGAGGAGTGCCTGTGACTCTGGTGAGCACCTTCCATTCTGGGTAGTGCCTCTAATTATCGTGAGTCCATCTCCGACTATGGCGGGTTCCCCCACTCTGGCGAGTACCTCTCGCTCTGATGAGTCCACTTCTGACTCTTGTGAGTCTATCTCTGACTCTGGTGGCATATTCACCGGCTGTCTAAGTTGATGACTGACGCTTGATGTCTCCGTCAGCTGGGTGGCCTCGTGTGCGATCTGAGGCGCTCCTCACATTTTCGTCAGGGAAAGCTGAGGCTAGGGAAACTCCTCCGAAGACTTAATGCAATGCGAAAATTTGGTGAAGATTGCTCCTAAGATTCCGTAACAGTTTCGTCAAGGAAAGCTGAGGCCGGGCAAACTTCTCCGAAGACTTCATGTAATGCGAAAACGTGGTGAAGATTCAGAGGGCACAGAGGCACATGCCTGCTTGTAATTTACTTATGACCAGACATAATCTAAGTGATCCAAGTAACACAATCTCTTTTGGTAGGCAGATTTCCCCTGACCTGACCTGTTAATTAAAACCATGGATCCGATACTGAATAGACAGATAACCAGGTTAAATTGTATCACATGCCTTGTGACGAGCAAGAAAATTCGCAAAAATGGCACGATAAAGGTTATGTGGCTTGGTGATTTCTTGGGTTATCTGACACAACTGTGTTCCCTGATATGAAACTTGTTCCGCAGGTGTTGTGCTGTGTGTTACAGCTTGCAACAAGGACAACAGGGAAGTGGCGTACTGCCTGCATAGATATCTGGAGCGAGACTTCAATGTGAGCCCCACGCATCGTATGTGTGTGTGTGTGTGTGTGTGTGTGTGTGTGTGTGTGTGTGTGTGTGTGTGTGTGTGTGTGTGTGTGTGTGTGTGTGTGTGTGCGGGTGTGGGTATGAGTGTGTGTCGCCGTTAATGTATGCATGCCATTTGATCTGGTACACGATCCCGGTTCATGCATATTAGAAGGTCATTGTTCCAGACACATATCAGAAGTACGGCATTGAAGTCGGTTCAGCTTTGGCCCAATATAAATTCCCGGAATGCCGGTCGCACTGAACTTGACACTATCGACATCGTGTGGGCAGAAGACTCTAGAATGACCTTAGCTCTGGACAGTGTTTCCACTGGCCCCATGGGACGCTATTTATACTGCCCACGCTGCAATTCAACATACAAAATATGACATGCTGCTCCACCTTCACATAATTAAAAGTGGTCTCGCACAGAATGACAGATGGGCCGGTTATATTTCGTGCTGAAGCAATACAAACTAAAAGCTTCTAAGACTGTAAGATAAGCTGCATGGTATCCGTTCGAAGCAATACTTTAGCTACACAGCAATCTGAATATCTCGTTTGCCACACAGTGTGCAATATATACAATAATATAATAGTATATACCATACTACATATGACATACGCCCAACAACTTGGGTTCCTCAATGAATCAAGTGTAATTTAGGCAAGTAATTAACTGATTTGTTAATCAATCTGAATTGCGAAAGCAAGTGCAAACGTTGGGAATTCTATCATCATTTTGGAACAAGGGAATTCTTCATTGATAAAATAAACCCTTCCTGTTTCGCTACACCATTTGCAACCGAGCTCCTTGCAGCCTTTCCAGCTCATTCTGTGTTGCCGAAATCCGAAATCCATAACGATCAATTGTTTCTTGTCGACAGAATTCCAGTGGTAGCCTTCTCACTTAGCGTCAATGTTGCTTTTCCGACTGAGGCATACAAGGCAGGAACAGCATAGACCATTGTCTCTCATTTCGCATTATTCTATTATCGCAACGAATATGGAATGAATGTCATGAGACGTTGAAGCATAGTATCCCAACCTAACCTAACCTAACCTAACCTAACCTAACATAATCTAACGTAACCTAACCTACCCTACCCTAACCTACCATACCCTACCCTCACCTAATCTAACCTACCATAATACCTAGACCGTGCTCCTACCTAGCGATAGCTAGCTGAAGTGATGCTTCTAGGAAATTATGAAGTTCTTGAATCTGTGGAGGTTGGGAACTGTGGAGGTTATGACCGCTTCGGAGTTGTGGATGTTGTGAACTGTGGAGGTTATGACCGCTTCGAAGTTGTGGAGGTTGTGAGCTGTGGAGGTTATGACCGCATGAGTTGTGGAGGTTGTGACCTGTGGAGGTTATGACCGCCTCGGAGTTGTGGAGGTTGTGAACTGTGGAGGTTACGACCGCTTCGGGTATGTTGAAATTGTGGAGGTTATGAACTGTGGAGGTTATGACTTGTGGAGGTTATGATACACATCCGGCCAGCCATAGTAAAGGTATACTGGAAGATACCCCCGTGAACGCGTACCCTATAGGATACACATTAGGGTAATATTAGGTACTCTATTGGGTACAGATTAAGATAACTGTCATGATATCATGTAGGGTTCACATTAGGATAGCCGATATGCTACCCTACAGGTTAAACATTACAATAACTGTTAAGGTACTCTATTAGGTACAGATTAAGATAACTGTTATGATAGCATATCTATATGGCACACAGGATAGCTGCTTTTGTACCCTATGGGATACACATTACGGAACTGTTCAGGTATTAGGATAACGCATTATAATAACCGTTATGGTACCCTATAGGATACACATTACGGTAATTGTTAAGGTACCCTATTGCAGGGACGTTTCCAATGGTGAGCGACCCTCCTTCGGCTCCTATGACGCCGGAAAGGTCGCGCCAGGGACCCGCACTTAGTCGTCTACTGGACCGCCATGGCGAAGATAGACAGGCCAACACCACTTTGTGTGGCCGTTGGGCCGTTGTCGGGCCCCTACGAACGTCTTCGAGCTCTCACGAACTCTTACGGACCATTATGAACGTCTATGGGCCATTACAAACGTCCACTGGCCGAAACCAACGTCCATGGGCAAATGTAGCACCTATACGGGTGCTTGCAAACGCCCACGGACTTTTACGAACGTCTGCAGGCTCTTGCAAACGTTTACGGGCCATCGCGAACGTCTGCAGGTCCCTACGAACGTGTACGGGCCCTTACGAACGCGTGCGGGCCCTTTTGGGGCGTGTACGGCCCTTTTGGGGCGTGTACGGATACTTGCACATTGTTTCCTTAATGTGTATCCCATATTAAGGAATTGTGTGTCACACATTAAGGAACTGCTAAGATACCACATAGGGTATGCACTGGGGTAACTGTTGATAACTGTTGAAGTACCATATGGAGTATGCTTTGGGGTAGCTGTTCAGATACCCCATGATTATACATTGGGGTACCTAACTGTTAAGGTATCTTATATAAGGTACATATTGGGGTAGCTATTAATCTTGTTCAATGGTGGATGTCCAATCAATATTCCGGCTAGCCGAGTACCCACATTGCAACAGAAAGTCACAGGCCTGTCAGTCGCCCTTCGATTTAACAATTTTCAGCAGCACATGAACAATGGGGGGGGAGGGCGGTGCAGCGGTGCAATTTAACTACACAAAAACGATTAAAACATCGACTGCATATTTTAGGCACACTGGAAGCCGAAAAAGCAACTGAACGTGCGACCTACTGTCTTGCAGTCTATCGAAGCCGTTGTATATCAGAAAAATGTGGCTAGCAACAAACTGGACGACGGACGGCGCTTTGCTCACCGTCCCATCATGGATGGCCCAGAGATGACACAAAATTGCAAGTGAGTTATGGGAATATGTAGATGGAGGGGATGACGCATTGGTCGTGGTTTCCATCCCACTGTTGGAAGTATTTGATATGAATTATGTGACTTTGTATGGACGTAATGTTATGGTATGTTAACTTGATGAATGTTAGCGTGAGGTGGTCGGAGTTCAAACCAGAAAGGTGTAGTTTTTTTTAATGCGTGACAAGTACTTCCACTTCATATCCTTTTGGGGAATAATCAATGATAAATTGGAGGAGTGGATGTTGGGCTGTGCCTTAATTCTTCTGGATTCGGATGCAGGGCAACAAACAGAAGGAAACAATCTCCCACTTGGTTTCGGCTTCATAAATAATTTCTTCTTCTCCAGCGGCACTGGAACTCTCAAAGTTGGAGAGTGTTTTACAATCTCCGCAGACATTATCTGTCCCGATTCATGATCTGTCTTCACATTTTTGGTCCCAGACCTTTGCCGACATTACTGATCGTCTCTCTCGCATAGTCGAATCGGATGGATGGTCACGTGCTTCGAGAAGGTGCTCGTCACCTGCGACAACTACGGCGACTTCTTCCGCTACCGAGACTTGTTGCGGAGCGTGGCGATGGTGCAGCAGTGGCTGTGCGAAGATGTCACTCGCAGATTCTCACGTAAGTGCTGCATCGTCCACATGTCGACAGCATAGACTTTCGGGTCATGATGTTCTGATCACACGTAACTTTATGTATTGACTTCCTTTCGCTACGAACTTTAACAACTAATACTTTGACTACCGCCTTCTGCAGAGGTTCATAGTGTTCCGTCTTCAAGGTTCAATTCGCTTCCAGCTCGACTCCGAATGTGGCAGTCGAAACTTCGGTTGTGTTAAATAGGGATGCATGCGAATACCAACACAACCATTTATCTTTACTTTCAGCATGAAGTACACGTTTAGTATTATTCCTTGCAGTGTGGACGGTTCATTTTGCCCCGTCCCCTGATATTGCTAACCCCCGAACCGTTTACACTACCGCTTTTAAATTTGTCATGCCTTCTGACAATTGATAAGCGCACATTGCATCGAACAATTGAGGTGAAGGTTCTCAAGATAGCGTTGTTGCGCTGCTTGGGCAGGTCAAAGTCAGGTTATGATCTCGTCTCAACACAATATTTGGATGCACCTTGACAAATTTTCATAAATATACCGTACAAGATATAGTCAAATGTGAAGTAGGTATGGGTGCATAGACAAATGATGGCAAAAAAAGCCGGCTGATACTTAATATCAAGACCAGATTCTTAATGCTTTCAACACATTCTTTTCAACTAATGACAGCAAATTAGAGAAGAAGACAGCTACTTCCAGTAAAGACTTACTAATATACATTTCAGAGCATGACTATGCTATTTTGGAACAAAACATAAACACTAATGAAACCCAAATGAAATCAATTATACGGACACTGAACCGTTGGAGGTGGGGCTGGTGATATTAGTGCAAACATTATGTTATTGACATTCACAAATAGTTTAAATTTACACAAATAGTATATTAGAAGACATTGCTTATGACTTTAACTTTTCGCTAAACAATGAAGTTTTTCCTAAAGAACTAAATTAAGCTATAATCATCCATCATGGCAGGAGAATTGAACATATTCACAAATTATAGACCAATTTCGTTCCTACCAGTGTTCTACAAAATCCTTGAAAACAATAGTTCATTCTTATCTACTGTTAAATCTGGAACTGCTTAATGTACTTAGTCATTTTGAACTTGGATTTATAAAATAACAGCACTTAGGATCAAATTGCTCGCATTTATAATGAAATGCCAAAATACATAGAAAACAAAGAATTTACTTGTCGGCTCCATATTGATTGTGGCGTCCCTTCGACTGTAGAAAGACAACCTTCCGGGAGGCTGGAATGCACATCCCCTCCCCCCAAGCTCAACGGGTTCGTCAGCTAATGACACCCATAAGAGTAGAGAAAGCGTTCCTCCTGTGGAAAAATGGCGCCCCTCCATCACAATTGTCCCCGATCAAAATTGAAGGTCCTGCATAATGGAATTGCATAACAAAATTGAAGGTCCTGCAAAATTGAAGATACTGCATAATGGCATATGGAACTTCAATATATGTCCCGCATACAAAAGCTTATTAATTTCGCCGCGCGTGTAATTTAGGGACGACACCGACGAGACCACGTAAGCGACGCCATAGACGGACTGGAATGGCTGTCGGCTCGTGGACTCGCTGAGTATCACTCGCTGTTTGTTGAAGAGCATCGTGGTAATGGGTGAACCCAGCGAGCTGGCGCTACAGTTTACCTGTCGGCATCCGCAAGACAGCCTTACACGTGGTAATGGGTGAACCCAGCGAGCTGGCGCTACAGTTTACCTATCGGCATCCGCAAGACAGCCTTACACGTGGTAATGGGTGAACCCAGCGAGCTGGCGCTACAGTTTACCTGTCGGCATCCGCAAGACAGCCTTACACGTGGTAATGGGTGAACCCAGCGAGCTGGCGCTACAGTTTACCTGTCGGCATCCGCAAGACAGCCTTACACGTGGTAATGGGTGAACCCAGCGAGCTGGCGCTACAGTTTACCTATCGGCATCCGCAAGACAGCCTTACACGTGGTAATGGGTGAACCCAGCGAGCTGGCGCTACAGTTTACCTGTCGGCATCCGCAAGACAGCCTTACACGTGGTAATGGGTGAACCCAGCGAGCTGGCGCTACAGTTTACCTGTCGGCATCCGCAAGACAGCCTTACACGTGGTAATGGGTGAACCCAGCGAGCTGGCGCTAGTTTACCTGTCGGCATCCGCAAGACAGCCTTACACGTGGTAATGGGTGAACCCAGCGAGCTGGCGCTAGTTTACCTGTCGGCATCCGCAAGACAGCCTTACACGTGGTAATGGGTGAACCCAGCGAGCTGGCACTACAGTTTACCTGTCGGCATCCGCAAGACAGCCTTACACGTGGTAATGGGTGAACCCAGCGAGCTGGCGCTAGTTTACCTGTCGGCATCCGCAAGACAGCCTTACACGTGGTAATGGGTGAACCCAGCGAGCTGGCGCTACAGTTTACCTGTCGGCATCCGCAAGACAGCCTTACACGTGGTAATGGGTGAACCCAGCGAGCTGGCGCTACAGTTTACCTGTCGGCATCCGCAAGACAGCCTTACACGCGCCGGAACAAACAATAAACATACTAAATATCCGAACGGAGTCAGGGAGGCGACGATTCGCATACATATCACCCGATGCTTTTCGAGCGTACAAGACTGCCATTGAGCATACCAGAGTGCAATATCGAAGCATACAGGTACAAGTGTACTTGTAATCATAAAGCTTAAGGTTAAGAAGTACTTGAGTTAAGGGCAGGATGAGAGAGTATGTGTGATTGCAGAGAAGTATGCTCATGCGTGACTAATATCCAGATGATCGACATTGTACTTTACTGACACAAGTGCATGAAAAAAAAACACTATGTGTGGATGTTCTATTAACATACAACACTGAGAAAAAAAACTGCAACATATTATTGCAACACAACAGCCACTGTGGGATGCGCGACAGGACTGTGCTGGAGGCAGTATTTTATGATGACGCATGTCATTTGTACTGAAAGCCAAGTGAAAGTAGCTTACACTAAGAAGCTGCATTCTTACTGATGTCAGAGATGCACGTGAGGGGCTATTTGGATTCGGAAAAACTCGCATAAGTGCATTGCTCGACATAATCCCCATTGCCATACGTAAGTCTATGTTCTGGCTAGCTGGTATTCTGGCTAGCTGGTATTGTATGTACCATCAATTGTCCTAAAAGCATTGCAATCAATCATGCTCCAAGTCCACATATCTTCACACAGATGGTATTTGTTTTCATAACGTCGAGGAACAAAGAGCCCAAAGCACATACCCATTACGCGAAACTATGCATCGTCAATGCATCAGGAGTTGGGATGAAAGCAATTAATAAGTTGACACTAACGTTGTTGGCCAGCAATATGCAAGATTGATATGTGTATGTAGTTTTTAAGAGCCATTCTATGCAAGTGCATATTTAGCTTCTGGAGGATTATCGGACTTTTCTGAATTTGTATTTGCTGAAGATGGTTAGAGAAGGTTTACACTTCGGCTTGTTTTGCCATTCCTTCAGCGAACCATGATGGAGTACAGCAAACCATGATGGAGTACAACGAACCATAATGGAGTACAGCGAACCATGATGGAGTACAACGAACCATGATGCAGTACAACGAACCATGATGGAGTACAGCGAACCATGATGGAGTACAACGAACCATGATGAAGTACAGCGAACAATGATGCAGTACAACGAACCATGACGGAGTACAGCGAACCATGATGCAGTACAGCGAACCATGATGCAGTACAACGAACCATGATGCAGTACAACGAACCATGATGCAGTACAGCGAACCATGATGGAGTACAGCGAACCATGATGCAGTACAACGAACCATGACGGAGTACAGCGAACCATGATGAGTACAGCGAACCATGATGCAGTACAACAAACCATGATGCAGTAGAGTGAACCATGATGCAGTACAACGAACCACGATGGAGTACAGTGAACCATGATGGAGTACAGTGAACGGTGGTGAATATGGCGACCTTGACTTCAGGTATGTACCTGTGCTCATGCTGCTCAGATACCGACCCAGGTACTTGCATTGTCGACCAAATGTCCTGTGCTGTGGCTCCGCGCGCTAAAAGTATTCACCATGGTTCGTTGAAGGATTGGCAAAGCAAGCCGAAGAACAAATCTTTACTTATCCTCTATAGCAAATAAGAATCCAGAGAAGTCCGAGGTTCTTCCAGAAATTAGTAATATATGTACAATATATACATACACATACATACATACACACAAACACAAACACACACACACACACACACACACACACACACACATACGTGTTTGCCGTGACTACCGAGGACTATGTCCTGGCGGTCACTAACGAGGACACCATTTATTTACCACCTGAGAAGCATCGATTTGTTCTCGGTGATAGGGCATGATCTGCTGAGTAAAGTGGAGGGTCAATTTGGGAAGAAGCATCAAATTGTTGGCTCCCAGTGTGGATTGAATTACCGAGGACATCGGCAAAACCGAGGACGGTGTGTGTCCATACATGTGTATCGTGAATACCGAGGACAATGTGTGTCCATGCATGTTTATCGTGATTTCCGAGGACAATGTGTGTCGACATACATGTTTGTCGTGAATACCGAGGACAATGTGTGTCCATACATGCTCATCGTGTACACCGAGGACCGTGGCCTGATGGTCACCAACGGCAACATCCTTTGAAATGTGAAAACAGTATGTGTGCTGTTGATCCTAATAGGTGTATCTGTGCGGTCTTATGTGTCAGTGATAATTCCTATTTCGAGTTCATCATGGATTCGTAGCCTAATGTTCAAAATGGTGAAGGGGATGGAGAGGGGAAATGAAAGCGAGGAAATTTACCCATTTGAAAAGCTGTTAGATTCGTATCACAGTTGACCGAAAATTGTGGGGTATTTACACCACTGGAGAACGCCTAGATATATCGCTCGTTTCGATCTATCTATCGTTTAGACCACAAGTGTACTTTTTATCCGAAAAGCGCCGAAAAGCATCGGAGGACTAATTCCCATGTACGCAAGTTGCACTCATCTCAGTCTCAATGTCCACACTCCCTCATGTGACTTTCAGAGAGGCGTTCATTAACTGAGGCGTTGTCAGGATACCATCCTGGGTATGCCACCAGCCAAAACGGTCATCTGTCCGTGGAAAATGAAACGAGAAAAGCATGTCCCAAATTACTTTTTTCATATGCGTAGAATGTGTGCTTTGCTCGATAAGGATTTGACTTCGATCTGTAGCACACGCCCAATGTTAGTGGATAGTCGTACAGTTGTTTGGACATTTTAGTAGGATATGCCGGCATGTAATTACGCCTGGTGTGGGATGTGCTGGTCCTCGCCCCGCGGCCATTGCTATGTCAGCTCTGTCGACGCTACTGTTGCCAGTCAGTCGTCTGCTGTGAGCTATGTCCAGTGACCTCTCCCTATTTTTCTGTCCACTTCAATAACATATAGACGAGACTTAGTTGAGCTGATTGTGCTGTGGGAAGTAACGGTTCAAGATTCGCGAAGCTAAGTGTGGAGGAAACTATGTTAATGCATTTCGAATTAAAATATCTCCCAAACTCAGAAATATCGTGAATGGACCAGCTACTTGCGGTTCCACTTGAATTGGCTATAACAAACTATTCAGAAATAATTTATCGTTACATCCTGATGGCTAGCTGAGCGAATTTAGACACACTGGGCCAGGGGCGTCGCCACCGGAGGAGGCAGCGAGGACAGTCGCCCCATGCTCTGTGGAAGACTGCGTTTTTCCCCTGACATTTGAGGAGGCACCGTCCCGGAAGCGCACAGAAAAGTTGAAGTGCTCTCTAGAAGAAAGGCTTCACACTGAGGATCGCTACCATCCAGATAATTAATATTATATACAAATCAGAGCTCTTTTCTGCAGGAAGTCCCACAAAGCTCCAGAGATAGGACAGGAAAGGACAGAAGAGATGAGAAACGGTGTCCCTGGGAGAGAGCAGGAGTCCACCAGGACGCACGAGGTGACCCTTCAGGTGGGTAGAGGTCCGAAACACGGAGGAGTCCCAAAGACGAGAGAGGAGGCATTTCATTTAGAAACGGAGGTCCCAAGGAGAAAAAAGTACAACGGACTAAAGAGGGTCCTGAACACGGGTTCGGAGGCCCCCTGAACAGAAGAGAATGCCTCGAAAACTGGCAAGAGGCCCCAAATAAATTAGAGAAGGCCCTTTAGACGGAAAAGTAGTCAGTGCGATAGGAGACGGAGTTCCAAGATCTTAGACCCCCAAGACGGGTAGCAACGACACAGCCAAGATTTTCTTAAACGGGACCGACCAAAATTGTACTATCAGGAAACGTAGACATATTCGGGCGCGCAAAGGCGCCGAAAATTTTTGATTTTGCGTGGTGAAAATATAAAAATGTCTTGCTTAGTCTAGTGTATTTTTGTTTACTAAGTGACAGGGGGCCAAGCCTCCGTCCCCTTGGTTGCGACTCTGACGGGTAGAGCTTGTCCATAATAAATCTGAGGCGTCTCTGAGGCGTGGCGGGAGGCCTCTAATTTAGAGGAGACTCCTGGTTTATGAGAAGAAGCCCACAATAGTGCAACTGGCCCCCAGGACACAAGGGGAGACCCAGAAGATCAGTTAGGACCATGGAATATGAGAGACGGCCCCATAACGCGCAAGGAGACATCTAAAATGAGCAATGAATCTCCAGAAATTGAGACGAGGCCATTGAAGACGTGAGAGATGCCCCTAATTTGCAAGAGGAAGCCACTGGAAGATGAGACGCGATCGCATTGCGCAAGATGATTCCCTGAGACGGTTGGTAGGCACCCAGCTTATAATAATTAGTTAGTTAGTTATTTGGGGTTAAGGGCGCATCGACTGCAATGGTCATATAGCCAGCTTAGTAGAGCAGGTCCCCGAAAACTGGCAAGGATCCTCCCACCACCTAAAACAATCAGATCAGGTTCGTAAAAGGCGGGCGACAGAGATGATAGAAGAGGCCGCGAGATACGGAAGTCGGGCCCCATGATGAAACGAATGCCACCAGACGAGTATGGAGCCACCCTGCTTAGACTAGGAGGCTCCTGAGGTATGACAAGATGTCCCTAATTTGGAAGGAGAGGCCCCGAGATAGGAAAGGAGGCCATATAATTGAAGAGGAGACCCCAATGCTGGCATGGAAGTCCCCCACAGGACTTGAGAAAATGCCACTGAGATACCACTGAAAGGAAGCCCTTAAATTTAGAGAATTCCTCAAGGGGAGAAGAGGAGCTCCCAAGCGTGGTAGAGCTTCACTTTGGAAGAGGAGGCGGAAGAATGGAAAGAACGCCGCCCCGGATGAAAGGATGCCCCAAAGATCCAAAGATCCATAAGAGGGCAATAAGATAGGAGCGATGGCTGCCAGATGCGACAAGCAGCCCACAAAACGGATCAGAAAGCTCCTCCTAGGAAATAAAAAGTCCTCTGAGGCAGGACAACGCTGCAAATTTAGAAACTGACGCTTCTAGGAAAGAAAAGTAATTCATCAGTACTCCATCAATATTGGAAAAGAGGCCCCAAGGATAGAGGAAGTGGCCTCTCGAAGGGGAAATGAGACCCAGGAGGAGCCTCAAAGACGGGCAAGCAAGCCCCCAAGATAGATAAGGCCCCAAGGCAGGTAAGGAGACCCCATGCACTGAGGAGGTTTATAAGACGAGAGAGGAAGCCAGTAGGATTAGATATGATGTCCCCCAAGGCACAAGGGGAAGCCCCCTAGATGGGTAAGAAACATTTTGGTTAGAAGACGAAGCCCTGCGACGTGACAGAAGACCCTTAATTTGGAAGGGGAGGACCACGCAATAGAGAAGACTCCGGGCATGGAAGACAAGACACCTAAGACGGGAGAAGAGAAACATGGAATATGAAACTGGACCCGATGTTGCATGAGGAGACACTCAATTTGGTAAGGAGTCCCCAATACATGAAAGGAGCAGAGATCCGAGGACCGATGGGGGTGGGGCCAAGAGGGACAGCTGCCATCCAGCTCTGAATCTACCCGGCGTTCCCCCATAAGCAGCATCTCGTCCTTTCCCAAACCTCAGTTTTCCCTGGGAAGCGCATATTTTTTTTTCATATCCAAGCGAAGCTTCCTTGCATTATTTCACGATAGATTAGTCCAGATTTCAGAAGTTCCCCTCAGCGAAAACAAAGACCTTGAGCAATATCAATATATGCTAAGAGAGTGAAACAGCAGAATTGTAAATGTTTCGAAAATGGAAGCTACTTGAATAAATATTTCTCTTATTTGCGTGGTATCCTATATGTGACACACACAATATTCATCATCAAATGACGTCATTCAGGACTTCATGGGACTCCCCGGTGACGTTGGGATTAGCCCAAGCCGCAACCTTTAGCAAGAATAAGGCCCGTGGCGTAGCTAAGGGAGGGAGTAATGGGGACATCTCCCTGGAGCTTGCGTAGGCGTTAGCCAGGAGGGCAAACGTATCCTCCTCCAATCACATTCTGGCATTTAAAAAAGGCCACAGGATGCTCCAAGTAACCCATGTTAAAACATCCTATCAAATCCACTGCAGGACCCCTCAAGCACGCAAGATACTCCATCTGACCCATTTGGAGACTCTTGTCCGTCGATAGGACGCCCATTTTGATTGATAGAAGGCCACACCAGACCAAATGGAGGCCCCATAATAGACACGGGATGCCCGTTTTCCATAGGAGGCCATTGTTGACGGACACGAGACCCCATCATACCAAGAAGAGGCCCAACCAGACCAAGAGGGGCCGCATCAGAACCACAGGAAGCCCCAGATGACCAACAGTAGGCACTGTCTGTCGCTACCAGACTAAAAGAAGGTCCCATCAGACCAAGACGAAAGCTCCGCCAGATCAAGACAAGGCCTAAAAAGGCCAAGGAATGCTCTACCAGTCCAATAGGCCTCCATCAGAAGCACAGTAGGTCCCCGATGGTCAATAGAAGACCCTGCTTAACGATAGGAGGCCCAACCAGACACATAGGAACCCCATCAGGGATATATCAGGCACCGTTCGTAGATAGGCTGCACCATACGATCCACAGGAGGCCCCATCAGACGAAAAGGAGGTCCATTAAAAGCACTGAAGGTCACAGATTGTGAATAGGGGCTCCTGTTGCTGGCTAGGTGGCCCAGATAATAGACTTAATAGATAATAACAGACTTAATAAGAACCCCAGGGATCCAACCGGGTTGAGCCCGTACGGGAAAGATACTACAAGCGTGGACAAAAGATTATCAGCGCCCCAACCAATACCACATTCTATATTCCAAAGAAACTATCCACCAACATCCTTTACACCTACCAATACTTATCTAGCCCTGTTCACTCAATCCCGCATCACACACGCGTGGATCGAGTACCCCATCAATAGTTTTCAGCTCCATCCATGGCTGCTTAGAGGTGCCTGTACCATGTACACCTAATAGCACAAATCTCATCCCATCCACCACGAATTATAATTAAAAGAACAAGATTTTCCAACCTAACGCATTTCTCCACCATACTTTTAGGTACATTCAATGAGGGACTCCCCACAACATCAGCAGTCAGCCTATTCCAATGGTCAACCATCCTTTGATTGAAAAACCTGGAAATCTCCTACACTTGAATGAGTACATATCTAATGCCGTAAGCCTTTCTCCATATTCTCTATATTCGCACTTCAACAAATTTTCAAGTCTTGCTGTCTAGCATGTAGGATTCCATTGGTTCGGTGGCCCTCTGATCAGATTTGTCCAACTCCTTCAGGGAGAAGTCCTGGTTATGCCACTGTATGAGCTCATAACTTGTGTACAGTTAGCGAGTATTTATAAGGCAAATTATAAAAGCGGATGTTGTGTGGAGATTGATATCTTTTCTCACAAATGTTTCACATTTATCCGTTTATTTTGATCTGCTACAAACACAGAATCTCTTGCAGCGAAGGAGGTTAGTTGCAGTCGAGGGTTCTGCCATAGGGGAGGGGGAGGAAGTTGGACACCGGTTCAACCCACTTTTCGGAGTGAGTGAAACACAATGTATGTCGTCCCACACACCTTTGCGGAGGTGGCCTATGAGCCTTCGAAATATGGGCCCATCATCGCTACGTGCCCACGGCGTGTCTCCACAGATTTCTGATTGCAGGCCAAAGCTGAAAATCTGGAGGCAGTCCAATGCGCTTCCTGACTTAGCCACCGCGGGGGAGAGGCGGGGGAAGTTTCCCCTTTCCGTGAGGGGAGTGGGAGGGGTGTCGCAAAGTTGGGGTGGAACAAATGATTGCGAGGCACAGTATCCGTCTGAAAAGTCATTGCATTCAAGTCGCTTTTGGGCGAAAATTGTCCAGGTCCTATCCCCGATTGTGGAATTTGGGAGGTCATATCCCCCGCAGCTGCCGTAATACTTATATCACTGAAGAGAAAAAAAGCTAGGGCCTATAATACCGTGAATACTATCGCTACGACCACAACTGTGCTTTTTAACTGAAAATAGCCGGAACAAATGTCGAAGTACTAGTCTACATGACCCTCTTATCAGCACAGTCTATGCTCGCTTCTGTCATTTTCCGAGAGAACTGCATTCACAATGGCGTAGCCAGGTTTCAGCTCTGGGAATTCCGCGAGCCGCAAGGGCTATGGGTCCGGTTAAAATTAAATGTCAAGCACCTGTCTCAAAACATAGAAGTGGCTTTGATCAGGAGCATAGAAAATGCACTTTGCTCGATAAGGATTTGATTTGAATTCGTAACGAACTTGCCGTTTTATAATTTAGTCGTGCGATTTATCACCATTGTTAGCTTTTATCATAGACGTCGCCACCGCTGGTGTATTTAGGATCCGGGCTCCAACTGCTATTATTTGGTGTGGTCTGATCAACCTCGGGAAAATGCGGTATTTGATAACAGCGGTGGAAACCTTTCGACAACTCTTGGGTGGGTCCAGTTCACTGGAGGATACAGCTGACCAATTGACAGGGGCCAAACCGCCCCATTTTCACTGCAACCTACACCCAAAATCATGGATGGAGAGGTTAGAAGAAAAAAATTATTGGTGGGGCCCAATGCATGGAGGCAATGTGTGTTGTCAATTTGGTTGATAGGGCCCGCCTCACATGGTCCCATGTTGAGAGAACAAAGTGTTGGTGGACGGAGGTAAAGGTGGTCGAACTGAGACTACACCAAAAATGTAGGAAACTCAACACATGCATATGGCCTCATTTCTCCTCGGATTTATAGCATTGGACATTTTTAACTTGGAAATGGAAGACATGTAAAACTACAGAAATAATTGAAAATGATGAATACTTGACGACAGTAGCAATAATTGAACATGAACAACTTTAGATCCCGTCCTTTGTGCACTAGGGTGTGCCCCTAACAATGAAGCAAAACAAATCATTCGGGATGCATTTCACTTCATTTAGCCTTGGCAACGCAAGTATGCATGTACAATTGCACGTCGATCCGACAAAATTTAGAGGTGGCGACAAAAGCAGTCTTTTTGCTATCGCAGCTTACGGGTTTTAAACAAAACGTTCATGGTCCCGTAGCATCTTTTTTACAACAAGAGAGCTGAGCAAACGACATTAACACATTATGTGCATCGAAGTTTCGTCGGTTTTTGGTGAACCTGTGAATGTTGTATGACTTCAATTGTTAAGTTATCCGCTTCGTTTTAGACCCTCCTTCCAGGTAGTGACAACGTACACTGCGCATGTCAAAAGGTGTGCAATAACGGTCATGGATAACGTCGGACAGCTTCCCCATGGCATGCTTCTTGTTGGGCACAATGGATATCAGCAGCCGGCTTAGCCCCGGAGAAACCTCACTTCATGTGCCGTCTTTGGGGGCATGCTTTGTGAACGTGCTCACGACATCGCGCCGGGGTGCAAGTACAAGCGGATAACTTAGTAATCGTAACTCGTACAACTTTTGTAGGCATACTAAGAAAAACACGAAACTTGAGTGTACATAATGTGTTGAGGTCATTTCTCTAGCTATCTTATTTAGAACGTTGCAGTGGGCCACGATCCTTAGATATACACCTCGTAAGTTGGGGTGACAAAAAGCGACATTTGTAACGACCTCTAAATTTTGTCGGATCGACCTGTAATTGTGTGCGAAAATGTGTCCCGCTAATGATGATCGAAACAAGAAGTAACCAGAGCGATTTAATTTTTGGTTGTTTGTTTATTTCGGTTGTTGTTGTTTGTGTCGTCTATTCTCGTTTTTTTTCGGGCCTTCCAATAGGACACGTAATTGTGCACGTATACATTTATATTTTCCGTAGACACGCCGGTTTCTGCGTATTTCACGTGGTTTCTTCATATAATTTCAAATGGAATCAGAGGAACCTTCCCATGTTTTCATACGATTTATAGCAGATGTACCATTGCCACGAGAAGTCTTTAAAAAGCGTAGCACCTGACTGCCTTCAGGAATTTCGCGTTTAAGCAAAGGAAGAAGCTCAGCTGACTGCTTTTTTTGTACAAAGTCGCACGCGAAAATGTGTCCCGCTAATGAAGGTCGAAACAAGATGTAACCCGAGCGATTTCATTTTCGGTTGTTTGTTTGTTTCGGTTGTTGTTGTTTTTGTCTTCTATTCTCGTTTTTTTTTGTGGGCGGGGCCTTCCAATAGGACACCTAATTGTGCACGAATACATTTATATTTTCCGTAAACACACCGGTTTCTGCGTATTTCACGTGGTTTCTTCGTATAATTTCAAATAGAATCAAAGGAATCTTCCGATGTTTCCATACGATTTATAGCAGATGTACCATTGTCACGCGAAATCTTTTTAAAAAGCGCAGCACCTGACTGCCTTAAGGAATTTCGCGTTTAAGCAAAGGAAGAAGCTCAGCTGACTGTTTTTTTGTACAAAGTCGCAAGCGAAACGCACAGAAAATGTAAACTTCTGGTTTGAGCTGGAATTATATGGATAATATTGCATTATCCATAGTTTGGTATGCTGATATAGGAACACACCACGCTTATCAATGTCTGTGAGTCTCAAGGATGTCAGCTTGCGAAGCTCAACGTGTTTATGAGCAACATTATGAGGTCTAGAATTAAGAGCAAGCAAACATTTGACGCCAATATGCCCACTGCAAAATCGTCACATTCTCAAAGTATATTGGAGAGATCGAGATGACGCTGCCCGCCTTCACGGGGCTACTTCGCACCAGAGGCGCGATATAGAGGGAAGGACACTTGGGCATGTACCCCCATCCATGGAAGTGTGGCGACTCTCTGACCGGGAAAAAGCACCCACGATAGGCTGCAATGCACTATGTCCCCCCACCCGCTTAGCAATTTTTTAAAAGCAAAAGATGTCTCTATCAGAGGAATATGTACGTCTTTGGAAGAAAACAGCCTCCTGAGAGGAATAGATGCCCTTTTGATATGTACCGGTGCACCCATTCAACCTCCCCAGCTCAACAAATTGTCACCCCCTCCCCTATGGACTTTGAGAGTTGTCCTATCCGAGGAAATGGTGCCCCTCTAAACGATTCCAAACGGCCTAACTACACACAGTTGTACGCGCTGATGAAAGAAGAGCATGTTCCGAGCGTGGCGTTGATATTTTGTAATTACTCCGAATGATGGCTCTTTAAAGGTTTGGGAATATTTCTCTATTTGGCCTGTCTTGAGTCAATGACCAACGATCGTGGGCCGAAATTTGTACAATATATGCAAAACAGATGTATATGAAGGTACTACAGTTTCGTATCTCTGTGTCCACGCATTCGGCAGCTATCCCGGGAAAACCTGAGGACGTGCGGCGGGGATCTCGAGAGAGCCTTACCCCGGGCCAAGAGAGTACTACATGAGCGTAATACCATAATTCCACTGCAAGCACAAGCAAAAGATAAACCTAATGGTTTTCTGCGCTTCCTAGAAAAACTCATTCGTACCATCTACGAATTATACGGCCTCTTCCCTGCTTCACGCTGTTAAATATGCCACATTTAACTTAAAACGACTCGTAATTCGGAGATAATCGTGTCATTTTGGTATCAAATGAGTCTCTGGGAAAATTACGTGACTTTAAAGGTAAAGGTAATTTCACTAAATGCATGGGCGATATTGCCCCTTTGGCCGGGCGTACCCATAGACCATTATGTCTTTAAAATAACTGATATGGCATACTATGTTTTCTTCATTTTTATTTTATTTTATTGGTAGGCACGGTTGGTACGGTTGGTAGGCACCCAGCTTAGAAGAGTTAGTTAGTTAGTTACTTATTTGGGGTTAAAGGGCGCATCGACTGCAATGGTCATATAGCTTAGAAGAGCAGGTCCCCGAAAACTGGCAAGGATCCTCCCACCACCTAAAACAATCAGATCAGGTTCGTAAAATACGGGCGACAGAGATGGTAGAAGAGGCCGCGAGATACGGATGTAGGGCCCCAGGATGAAACGGATGCCACCGAGACGAGTATGGAGCCACCCAGCTTAGACTAGGAAGCTCCTGGGGTGTGACAGGATGTCCCTAATTTGGAAGGAGAGGCCCCGAGATAGGAAAGGAGGCCATATAATTGAAGAGGAGACCCCAATACTGGCATGGAAGTCCCCCACAGGACTTGAGAAAATGCCACTGAGATACCACTGAAAGGAAGCCCTTAAATTGAGAGAATGCCTCAAGGGGAGAAGAGGAGCTCCCAAGCGTGGTAGAGCTTCACTCTGGATGAACAGATGCAGCTGCGCCTCCCACTTCATCAAGGTTAAAGACAGATATATGTGGTGACCGTCACGTGTTGCAATAGGGTTATGATGGAGTTCAGTATTGAACTCATGCAGTGCGAAAATCCAAAAGTCCGAAAGCCACGAAACCATCAGTCTATCAATCTCGGCCTAAAACCCGAAGACCTCAGAAGCTGAAAAAAGATCACCCGAGGTACAGCTCGGCCATGTATCCTTTAATCCACCTTTAATCACTTTTGAAGGCAAACCTATGTATGCACATTAGCTCAGCTGATTAGTTTCAGCAAGCGAGGAAGTATTGTCACTACACTAAAATCTGGTTTGCTTCCACCATGAATGAAGGATGTCTCATCCCATCAATAGTCCCAAACTTTATCGTCTTCAAATTGGAGTGGGTGTCCTGCAACAACCTAGTATGATGATGATAACTTTTGTTCAGGAATCTGAACAAAGTCCTTCGTTGTCAGCGCGACGTATTCCCCGGGTATTACACGGTGGAACATTAACTTAGAGGTAATACATTAACCCTTCCCGTCATTCCAGCAAGATTGACTGTATTTCATATACCTGTATATTGGGAACACATATAGCACTTACACCAGGATATCTAAATGGATCTCTGCCTGCATTTACCATATCGATGTATGCAAGCACGCTCACGCACACACACACACACACACACACACACACACACACACACACACACACACACACACACACATACACACACACACATATATATATATATATATATATATATATATATAGATATGTATATATTTATATATATATATATATATATATATATATATATATATATATATATATATATATATATATATAGATATATATATATATATATATATAGATATGATATATATATATATACGTATATTTATATATTTTAGCGGTGCTTGCTTATTTATGTTGAAGGCTCGTGAGGACTGAGATGAGCAGACAATCATTGTTCTGATTGGACGTCCCTGGACACAGAACTCGTGGGACAAAAACAAATTCTGGCAAGTAAGGCTATTCCAACACATACATTGACCAAGAAACCAAACGACACATGGACAAGCACTTCACTAAGCAGCAGACAGAGCAAAACTACGGCACGGAAACTGGCAACTACTACACAAATCAAATGATATATGCATACAAAACTGACTAGAAAAAGAGACATCATTAGAAGACAAGTAACCCCTACAGATAACAAGAGTGACATACAACTCATCACATGCTATCAACATAGGAAAACATCAAGTCTTCTCACGAAAGAAACAGCCCGCACGGTTCACTTGACAACCTAAAATCCACCAATGTAGTGTACCAGTTCACATGCCACCGCAAAGGTTGTACAATGTACACTTTGCCCGGCACACTACATTGGTGTAACACAGGCGACTCAGTGGACCCTTGACTGTACACTTGCGCGACGGAACACCACACCAGCACATTCTCCAACAACACGACAAAAAGTGACTATAAATAATTGCCTGACAATACCTGCGACATGTACTGACATCCGACGGCTTCAGATTGCGCTGTCTACTCAGAAACACGCCCCGGAAATGAAAAAACAGATGAAATAGTGTGCTATATTGGAGCTGATTATACAGTAGCTTGCCTGTCCGTCGCATTATATTTGCCCGACAAACGTGACGGCATTGATTGAGACACAGCGCAATATAAAGCATTGTACGACTGCTATATGATATGAGTTCCGCGCACTGCAACTGTCATATGTGATTAGTGAATGTTCTTTTTTGTTATGCGATTGGAATTTCAAGACTGATCCGACACTTCAAGCAATTTTTATGACGATGACCAATATATATATGTATATGCATGTGTATGTGTATGTGTATGTGTGTGTATGCGTGTGCGTGCGTGCGTGCAAGCGTGCGTGCATGTGTGTGTGTGTGAATATGAGGCATCAGTAGAGTAACTGTATTCCAGCTTTCAATACCTCCTCCAATGTCAATAAAATTGAGTATACTTCCTGGGCTCTGATTTGTACTTTGGAATTCATAGGGTGATAGGTCATATAGGTCGGATGGGCGAACAGGCCACAAATGTGATCTGGTAATGGAACATCAATGTCACCCTATAATTCCCAGGATTAAATGAAGTGTAATGTATGATGCAGCATATAAAGCTCCATGCACTTCGCATTATGACATGCTTGGGATAGATAGGTGGGGGAGGGGGAGGGCGTTTTAGGTCGTTTTTTTCATTCAACGTCATGGGCGTACTGCTAAGGTTAACGTATTTTTGGAGCGGTACGCCCTCTCCACGTCCCCCATTGGGGCGACACACATGCCCCCCACGTCCCCCCACTGTCGTGATTCCTATGCCCTTCTCACGTCCTCCACTGTGGCGACACCCATGCCCTCCCCACGTTCCCAACTGTGGGGACACCCATACCCTCTCCACGTCCACCCACTGTGGTGACGCCTATGCCATTCTCACGTTCCCCACTGTGGCGACACCCATGCCTCCCACGTCCCCCACTGTGGCGACACCCATGCCCTCCCCACGTCCCCCACTGTGGCGACACCCATGCCCTCCCCACGTTCCCAACTGTGGCGACACACATGCCCTCCCCACGTTCCAAACTGTGGCGACGCCTATGCCCTCCCCACGTCCCACACAATGGTGACACCTATGCCCTCTCCACGTCCTCCACTGTGGCGATGCCTATGCACAAGCAGCTTAATGCAAATTAATTTGCCATGATCAGATCAATGCACGATCTCATGACCTTTCATTGATGTTCTGGCCCCTCAAAGTGTCCAATTATAATGCATAGTTTATTCTTACTGACACCTACCCAATCAAATACCAAACAAGCGCCGAAAGCATTAAATTCGCAGTTCGGACTCTATAGAGAGTTTAGAGATCAAATGTCACAACTGATCTGACACCAAATAGGAGATTTTGAATGAGATCAGGAGCATGCTCGATATCGGAATTATTCAAAATCGTAGATGGGATTTAGAGTGACTATGTCACGATAAATCTCTATCGGAGATTTAATACATGGCGGTCGGTTCTCTAAAGTTGTCGAGAAATGTTTGTCTGTCTGTCTGTGTGGCTGTGTGTCTGTGTGTCTGTGTGTATGTGCTGCTTCGACTCATGCTGTGCGAAAACGGCCGGGCGGATTTCGCTCAAATTTCACACGTGATCGGCGGTACGGGGGACAGATTATGGCGGTGGTAGTGATAACGCTGCAAGAAATCGGAAGCTCCTTGTCGCCTACTGCAGCCCCACACCTCATGGTGCTCCCTGCCACATCAGTCAATATCAATTATGTGGTTGAAGTTGATGGAGCTGGATGAACAGATGTGGCTGCGCCTCCCACTTCATCAAAATTAAAGACAGTTAATGTGGTGACCGTCACGTGTTGCCATAAGGTTATGATGGAGTTCAGTATTGAACTCATGCAGTGCGGAACTCCGAAGCCCTGAAACCATCAGTCTATCTCGGTCAAAAACCCGAAAATCTCGGAAAATGTAAAAGATCATCCCAGGTTCAGCTAGGCCCCGAATCCTTTCATCCACCTTTAATCACTTTGGAAAGCAAACCTATGTATGCACATTAGCTCAGCTGATAAGTTTCAGCAAGCGAGAAAGTACTGTCACTACGCCAGAATCGGGTTTCCTTCCCCCCAAAAAAAAGGGGGGTTCTCCCCCCAAATATTCCGAAACTTTATTGTGTTCAATATTGGAGTAGGTTTCCTGCAACAACCTAGTATGATGATTATAATTCTTATTCAGGGATCTGAACAAAGTCCTTCGTTGTCAGCGGTACGTATTCCTCAGGTATTAAACGTTAGAATATTTAATTTAGAGGTAATACCGCCATACCGTTCCCGCCATTCCGGTAAGATCCTCGCACCCCGTCACGGGGGAGGGATGGGGGCTCATTATATTACCATCTAATCTCCAAACTAAGCGTCACACGGAACCGGAAGATTCGTCATCGGAAAGCGCTCTACGAATATGACCAGAAACCACCCGCAGCATTTTATCATCTCAAAGTGTGACGTCAACAGGAGGTATTTGCGGTCACGATTAACGTCAAGTTGTATGCTCTGGGGAGTTTATTTGGTATATTTTAAAAACAAAACTTGCTTGGAATCAGTAAAGGACGACGAAATGGACCGTGGTCCCAACATTTTCGCGCATTAAAAAATACAGCTTTTATTTCCAAAATGTTGAGTTTTCGACTTTATTTACTTTGTTTGTGTCTAATTGATAGAACACAGCGATAAACTTTGTTTTAAGTAAGATAAGCCCCATAGAAATTGCTTAACTTAGCAAGAATCTTCGATATTTATCCCCAATAGCAAATATGCAAAACAAGTAAGTCATCAAAAACGCAAGATTCCAAAAATTCCTCTGGGGCACTTTGTTGCATCTCTAAAAGTAAGCAATCGCTGAAAGTTTCATTCAAACATCTTCAGCCGTTAAAGCGTGACGACTGGTTGAACATTTTTGAAGGTAACCTAACTTGACCTTAATTAACTCGAGACCGTAAACGACCTGACCTTAACATTTTCACCAAGTATGTCAAATTGATGTAGGAACAGGAATGCCAATATTCGGCCCGCTGTTGCACGCAGTTTTTTTTACTATCCGCGGAAAACCTAATGGGGGTGTAAAAAGATTCCCCGATACTGCGAGGGTTAAGATGCAAACTCAAAGATGTTTTAAAACGTACTTCGCCTAAATATGTATGTAGGGCACCAGATGTTCTCACCCTCGGTTGCCTAGTTCTCTCACCCTCTAATGCCTTACAAAGTGTGTCCTATACTAGCTGTCTTAACTCCTAACCTCCAAACCGTAGTCCTATCCCATCTCATTATAATGGTAGAAATATGTCTAACCCAAGCGCCAATCCCTTTGCAAGAACATATTTTCCCGAACGCGTGTGCCGGCCGCCCGCCGCAAGCCGAGTCGGCCGGGGCCAAGTGGCGCGGACGCCTCACTCCGGCACCCTGCCGACCTTGCACCAAGTTGCAAACCTGGGTGGTGTCAAATTGCAAACATGAGCGCGTCACATCTGCACTGCAACTTTCGGCTTGCTCACACTTTATCTGCACAGTACACACATACACTCCTGCTGGACACACACGGTCACATATATGGTGAAAACCGAGGATGTCGATAAAATTCGTCAGGAAACTGGTAAGCATCTGACAATGCTCCAGACCGAGTTTGAAAACCGAGGACGTCAAAAATGTATCGGTATTCACTTCACGTCCTCGGTTCCCAGGTGTGCAAACTGAAAATGGCCTCGGTATGCACGAAGTACAAGTGCACACACACACACACACACACACACACACACACACACACACACACACACACACACACACACACACACACACACACACACACACACACACACACACACACACACACACACACACACACACACACACACACACACACACACACACACACACACACACACACACACACACATATACATATATATATATATATATATATATATATATATATATATATATATATATATATATATATATATATATATATATATATATATATATATATATATATATATGTATATATATATATATATATATATATATATATATATATATATATATATATATATATATATATATATATATATATATATATATATATATGTATATATATATTATATATAAATATATATATATATATATATATATATATATATATATATATATATATATATGTGGGTGTGTGTATGTGTATGTGTGTGTGTGTGTGTGTGTGCGTGCGTGCGTGTGTGTGTGTGTATACATTTATATTTTCTAGGTCATTCTCCAAGGTAAAGGTCACATCAGTGTATTATGATCTTTAGCGACCTCAGCATTTCCGAAAAATGAAGAAATAAGATACGACATGAGCTCTAGGCTATATTAGCTTGCCAACGACATTATCTCCATGTCTCTAATGTGCATAGTTTGGAAGCTTCTTCTCAAGCATGATTCTGATCGGATCAGGCTCACCCCGTCCTGACCCTTTTTCACGATGGTCAATAAATATATACATGCATCGATGTTAAGTCTTAAAAAACAATGCCGAAGGACAACGAGCTCTGGCCTTGTTTGAACGATTTCCAGAGATTTATGTCGAAGTTCTTACATTAACATAGTATGACCTTTGGTGGCCTCATTAGCAGCAATTTTCCAAATATAAGGTACGCCCCGGGCTCTCCATAACCAGAGCTTTCAAACGGTGTTCTGCATTGCATCCGAGGGTACGTAGATTGGAAGTTAGAGGGGGGCTTTCAGAGCCGGCGAAGATGGATTTGCCGGCCTGCAGTAGGGCTACAAATGGAGTACAATTAGCATGTTGGTTCCATTTGTAACATCGACCTTAATGTCACGTTGTTACTTTAAATATTTTGATGTTAGACGAAGGATGAAAACGCCAATGATATGTCATTTGTCTTCAGCTTAGTTATTACTGCCTTACTGAACCAGATATGGTCCGTCGGAACACCAAATGAACAGGAGCTATGAAAAAGAACTACGGATTTGGAGTCCTTCACCGGGGCCAATCTGGAACCGTGGTGGAGTTGTTTGACCCGGAATCTGCATCGCATCTTATTTTCCTCGGCATGGCCCGTTTGCAAATGTTTATTTCCATGCCACACGTATATGATACTCATCTTAATCTTGGGGAGGCATGCGTACGCGTCAACTTGCAGGCATATGGCGGGAGACGATTTTAGCCTGAATAACATTTGAAAGCTTTTCGATACTTGGGGAAATTGCGAGTGAGGTTGAAGCCAGAGCGAGTTTACTCTCGTGTGTATAGTACGTGAGTCCATCTTAGCGTCCTGACCGGCACAGCCTGGCCGACCGTCACGATTGTGATACCGTAATAACATTTCTTTGTTTGCAGCGTTTTGTATCTTGCATCTTTGCGTTTTGCGAGTTCCCCATTACAGGCAGATAGAGCATGTCCAAAGTTGGCACATCTAGTGAAGTTGCCCTTCCGCTAGACCACGTCAAGTTCGCGCCGCGGGCTAATTCGAGCCTATCAGAGATCCCGACCAAGTGCCCCCCTACCTGCGCTACCGTGAGCACTTAACACAATGAGGAAAACGCCAATTATACCATGCCAATGCACATATCAATCCGCTATCCAATACAAATACAGTGATCCAGTCATGATACCATACCGCTCCATCCATAACCTGAATGCCATCGGAAAAGTGGTCAGCTGGGCCAGAACTGACCAGCATAATTCCGATGAACCCACTGCGCCGACACTCGCCGGCACACCACCAGCGTGAGTGCCAGCCCAGCGCTCTTCAGCGACACTTAGCGAGTGGGCTGAACGGCCGGCCGGCCAGTGCCATTTGCCGGGCGGATGTCCAGCACAGGCGGAGAAACGAAACAAAACGTGTCGCGACGCCGCGTGGCGCGGACAGCGGCGCTCTCAGCCGCATCCGGCCGGCATTGAGCGGCCGGCGCGGCGGCGGCGGTGGCGGCGGCGGGCTGCTGACGCATTGTCGCCGTTCGCCGTCCATGTTCTGGCAGTCGACGGTAATCAAGTGGTGGCCGGAGGGTGCTCGGGTCGGCGCGTGAGGCGGCCACGGTGGCCAGTCGCGCTCCGCACTAATATCGGCTCCACTTGAGGTGACGACGCACAGCGGCCGGCCGGGCGGCGGACGAGGCAGGCGGGGGCGGCTGGCCTGTAGAGGAGAGGGGCAGGTCAGCGTCCCGCCTGTAGAGGAGAGGGGCAGGTCCGCGGCCAGCCTGTAGAGGAGAGGGGCAGGTCAGCGGCCAGCCTGTAGAGGAGAGGGGCAGGTCAGCGGTCAGCCTGTAGAGAGGGGCGGGATAGCGGCCAGCCTGTAGAGGAGAGGGGCAGGTCAGCGGCCAGCCTGTAGAGAGGGGCGAGATAGCGGCCAGCCTGTAGAGGAGAGGGACAGGCCAACGGCCAGCCTGTAGAGGAGAGGGGCATGTTAGCGGCCAGCCTGTAGAGAGGGGCGGGATAGCGGCCAGCCTGTAGAGGAGAGGGACAGGCCAACGGCCAGCCTGTAGAGGAGAGGGGCAGGTTAGCGGCCAGCCTGTAGAGAGGGGCGGGATAGCGGCCAGCCTGTAGAGAGGGGCGGGATAGCGGCCAGCCTGTAGAGGAGAGGGACAGGCCAACGGCCAGCCTGTAGAGGAGAGGGGCAGGTTAGCGGCCAGCCTGTAGAGAGGGGCGGGATAGCAGCCAGCCTGTCGGTAGGAAGTTGCAAGCAAGCGTCCTGCCTGTAGAGGGGGAAGGAGGGTGGGGTGCAGGCCAGTGTGCCGCTTGTCGGGAGGCAAGGACAGACCGGCGTCCTGCCTGTAGAAGAGAGGGAGGGTGGGGATGCAGGGCAGCGTCCCGCCCGTCCGAGGCACAGGACATCGTCTCGCCTTTCCTACGGGTCAGGTCTGTCGATTATCAAGGTGGGAATGGCAGCGGCTGGGTGTTCATGGACGGGCTAGAAGATAGCTTCTATTATATTATAGCATATTACACTTGCTTTTGCACTTCATTCAATATGGATCTGATTTTTATGTTACTGTACTTAGGCAATCGTCAACGGGAAATTCCAATTTGGGGCAATGTCATTCTCATCAGAATACAAATAGTATGCATTCATAGTTACGATATTATACAGGTACATCTTTTTGTTGCAGTTACATATGGGGGTGGGGAGGGTATAAACCAGATCGTATTTTGTCTCGCATCCATGTATTTTCAGGTACTGTATGAATGATGTAAAATCTTGCGCTCTTGCGTCGTCTTTTTGACTTTTTTGGTCCTAAAGATGGTACGAAATGTAATGCAGCGTTATGCCTTGGCAATATAGTCCTGATGCAAATCTTATTACTTATATACCTCCACTGAACATCAGAATCATTTTACAATTAAACAACACACACACACACATACACACACACACTTCTTTTTTTCTCTTTTTTTTAAGGTCCGCCACCCAAGATCAGGTGACCAGGAGCGTCCCCTCCTCTTACCCAACGACTGCAAGCACCTTACGGTAACACCATAAAATAAAAATTAAAGTCGCGGCACTCCCAGCTAAGAGATGGAAAACAAATAAATAAGCATACAAAGCACCCGGTATTCGAGCAATAAAACTAATAATAAAGAATGCTGTAAGTAGTCATACCCAAAGGTGGCATATGACTGGCTCTAGATCCATCCCAATAAGAAGTTAAGGTCTAAACTATAATGTTAGTAGCTGGTTTGTGGACAGATAGTAATGAGCACTCCTGATTTGAAATGTTTTTTTTTACTTTGGCTCCTCCCACAATTCCATCCAGCTAAGCATAGGCTTGTTGCCGGGTGGAGTGTGAGAGGAACTATGGTTGGGTGTTTTCAACTTTTATACATAGCTAAGCGCACGCACACGCACACACACGCGCACACGCACACACACGCAAACACACACACATGCACACACGTACACGCACACGCAACAAGCACACGCACACGCACACGCAACAACCACACGCACACGCACACGCGTACGCACTCGTACACTCACACACACACACATGTCAGCACCCCTGCACATACATACACACAAGGACATGCACACACACAAACACACATACATACACATGTGTACTCCTTTGGTATCCAACAGATGTAGTGAATGCTCAAGTCAGTTAATATCTGCTCAAGAAGTATGTCTTGATGTATTTTTTTAGAACAATCTTAGAATTTGGTATCTCTGTATGCCGAAAATGTTTTGCTATGATAGTATTCCAAAGTTTGGGTCCAAGACATTCCATGGTGAATAGACGATAATTTTTGTTTGAATAGCTGTGTTGGAAGTGGTTTTGTAATCTTGTGGAATAAGGGGTATTAAGCGATTCTGTGAAAAGGGGTCTAATAGAATGAGGTAGCTGATTATAAATGAATTTTTGCATAATAAGCAGCATTTGAAGTTTTGCTATATCTTGGACTTTTAAAATTTTGTGCTTCTTAAAGATTGGGTTTGCACTCTCGAGGCGAAATACACCCTCAATAATACGCATCATTCTTTTTGAAGTAAGGATAATTTGTGTGTCTGATTAGCATAGTTTGTACCCCAGAGAAAACAGCAATAAGTTGATATATGGGAGAATTGATGCATTATACAATTTTAGGAGGTGATTTTTTCCTAGAAGATTTATTTTTTTTTGATATCATTCCTATGTTACGACTTATTATGTTTGAAACACTGCTGATATGGGATGCAAATTTCAAATTTTCATCTATGTATACACCAAGATACTTTGCTGGATTTTGATGCAAAATAGCAATCCCATTGAAATTCATTCTGGATATCAATATCTGCTTTATGATTGTTATATAGCTGATATACAGTTTTGGATTCATTTAATGACAAAAGGTTTGAATGCAGCCATTGTGAGATTTTTGGCAAGGAATTTGTGATCTTGTTATGAAGCTCTTTACGGTCAGTGCTTTAGACAAAAAAAAAAAATGGCTCTGTCATCAGCATATAGAAATGTCTCACATTCTACATGCAAATTTACAAGATCATTTATATATATTATAAAGAGTAAGGGGCCTAAAATTAAGATCCTTGTGGGACACCCATTTCAATTTTTCTGAAAGCAGAGGTGCTGTTATTTATTGTGGTAGCTTGTGCATTCTTCCTGATAGATATGACTGTAACATTTGGATTGCATTTCCCTTCACACCATATTTTTCCATTTTTGCACCTAGTATTTCTTTGTCAACAGTATTAAATGCCTTTCTCAAATCAAGGTAAATTCCAAGAACATATCCATTATTTTCAAATCCTATGGTGATCAAGCCCTGTATTAAAAGAAGAGGCATATATGTCGACCTATCCTTTTCTGAAACCGAATTGTTTATCAAGAAAGTAGGTTGTGTAGTGTGAAATGTTCCAAGAGTTGGCTGTAGATGATCTTTTCTAATATTTTTCACATATATGGAAAAATACTAATTGGTCTGTAGTTACAAAATGTTGCTGGGTCACCTTTTTGTAGATGGGCTTTACAACAGCTATTTTAAATGGCTTTGGGAAGATCCCACTATTCAGGCATAGGTTAATGGCATGGGTTAAGAGTGGTAATATTGACCTATATGATTGTTTAAATATCCCATAATTTATTCCATCAATTCCTGACCCAACATTTTTCAAAGAAGCAATCACTGTATCTAAATTGTTTTCTGTTACTGCTAATAGTGCCATTGGTATATCTGGGTACGTATGTATGTATTATAAAGCATAGGCGTTGTTTTGAGGAATCTGTTCCCTCAATTTTGGTGCAATTTCTGTGAAGTATTTATTGAACCCTTCAGCTATAGCTGCATCATTTTCTAGTGATGTCTGTATCTGTGTTCATTTTTTCAGGGATATTATGTTTGGAAGGAGTTTGCCTCAGTATCTGGTGAAGCATTTTCCATGTTTCTTTTGGATTATTTTGATGTTTGTCAAATTCAGCCTCATAATAAAGTATTTTTGCCTTTCGAATTATTCCAATCAGTGTGTTTTTATACTTGTTATATTTGTATTGCTTTCAGCAGTTTGATATTTAAGTTTGTGATGAAATCATATTTGCTTTTGATTGATTGAATATAATATTGCAGGTGAAATAAATGGTTTTATGGAGGCTGTTATGGAGGCTGTTTTCTTGATAAGACTTGAGTATATGTAAATTTATCAATTCCACTTGTATATGCATTAATGAAGCTGCTACATGCTTCTTCAGGATCATTTTCATCAAAAATTCCCTGAAGTTCATTGGTCAGATGATCCCTCAGACTGTCCATCTTGTGAAAGTCAAAGGTAGTTTTTGTTCTTTTTGCATTGATTGGTTTTTGAACTGTAAATTATGATGTTGTAAAAATAGAGAAGTGATCAGTGAAATCAGATTTAATGATGCCAGTCTGTTTTATCTTTGATACATCATTACAGAACATATTGTCAATTAATGTGCATGATTAATCACATACACGAGTTGCCTTTGATATTAGAGGAAGAAAACCATGAGAGCACATAGACATGAAAAATGAGTCCACAAAGTGGTCATTTGGAATTGATAACAGGTCAGCATTTAAATCTTCAATGAGGTAGGTAGGCACGATCAAATGGTTTATTCTTGTTAAGTACTCTTCAAATTCCGACAAAATTGTGCATGATAGCCAGGTGCATGATAGATCTGGCATATCAAGATAGTTTGTTTCTTACTAAATTCTACTTGGAGAAAAGCACCTTCAGCTTCAGCAGCAACGAAATTAAATGGATAGACCTGTTTTGCTTTTAGATATTTCAAGGAAAAGATTGCGGACCCTCCCCCAATTTTGTGTTCCCTGCTTTTGTAGAATAGTTCATAATCTTCATCACCTAAGTTAAATTTCTGTTCATTTTCTTTTGATAGCCAGGTTTCAGAAATACATATAAAGCTCCATTTGAGACTCAGTTGGCTTAGGAAGATATTGAGGCCATCAAATGTACTTACTATGGACCTTGCATTCAAATGGAGAATATCTACGTTTCTTTCTAAGTTGAAGTAAGGACCCATTTCAACTTGTCTACTGATATCTTGAACATCATAGAAATTACAATTCTCCCGAACGCGTTCAAAATGAGAATACGTAAGAACAAGGTCATCTGAGATTATATTCAAGAATGGGTTGAATATTTTATTTTCCAAGGTAGGTAGATATCAGAACCTAGTTGTAGGGCCTACGTAACAAGGTAGTTCAACAAACGTAGTACAACAATATGCTTGCCTTCCCTCTCAACCTGACTCGGACGACTACATGGCTAGACCGGAGGTGCCTAGCAATTAATGGGGAATATGGCAGTAGCGCAACCAGGGGGGGGCAAGGGGCCATGGCCCCCTGAAATTTGTTGGGGGCTCGGAGTGGACCACCCTACTCAGAGCCCTGGCTAGGCCCGCGAAGCGGATCTGTGGCTCGAATCAGGAGCCCTTTGAACCAACTGAAAATCTGAGGGCCCGTTTTAGCCAGGGCCCGCCTCGAACCGGGGCCCATTTTGATTCAGGGGCCCGCATTGAACCAATAGCCCGCTTAGAACCAGGGGCCCGCTTCAACCTGGGGCCCTGTCTTGAACCAGGGGCCCGCTTCGAAAAGTGCTTTTATTTCTGGGAAGTTTTACAAACATAGGGGCCCGCTCAAAAGTAAGTGCATGTTTTCCGCAGACTTTTTAAAAACATGAGGGGGCCCGCTTGCGAGGGGGCCCGCTCTCCAACCCTGCCCCCCCGAACTGAAATCCTGGTTGCGCCACTGGAATATGGGGAATATTAATGGAGAATTAATGTTGAAATGATAGCAGCAATTTGCTTCACAAAACCATTCAACTTACTATCCATAAGGACAATGTTCATGTACCAGAGTCAAGTAATGTAATAGGTGTCTGGAAAAAAAAACTTGTTCTTAGGAAACCATGTACAGCTCACTCAAAAACTGCTCGGAAGCACACAACATGGATATATATATATTTTATGCACAATTGTCTGTGCATTCAAAAACAATTGCATGTTACATAAGCGAAGTTATTCAATTTATTTCAACGAAAATGTAGTATATATATTCTATAAACGTAATAAGTGTCACGGGTTACCACGTAAAATGATTATCAAACAGTTCATTCTCTATTTCATTAATACATGTCTTACGTCAGGCTTATTACACAGGACACAGTACTCACGTGCGGTTTTTTATGGGTGCTGGGTAGTGGTATGAGTCAATGTATGTGAACATCCCGATCCAGATACGTTAATTTAGCTATTTGCCTAATCTAGGTAAATATGTATGAGTTATTTCAGTTGGTTTGATCACTGTGCAGAATGTGAATAAGTAGGTAGGCAGGCAGGCTAGGTATCTAGGTAGGTGCCTACTATCAACATGAGCAGGTTGAGGCACTTTTTTGCCAGTGTGAGTTGCAATGTAATGAAAACCTAAGTAGGTTGGTACCTACCCAAGTAGACAGGTATGTACCCAGGCATGACCCATGGGACTTTAATTATGGTTGCATATATAGGTAATTATGCATCTGATACTGCCTACCCCCCATTCATCACAAAATGCTAAAAGATGAGTGCAGATAAAATAGGAATTGTTTTATTTACATCATTTTCATTTGGGAGATACATCTAAGTAGGTACCTAGTTAGCTGGACAAGTTAAATTCAGATGTCTAAACCAGTTGGTGGCATGTTTTATCAGGAACCTGACAGGAATATGTGCATGGCATTTAGGGAAACAGTTGGGACCAAGTCAGTAAACCAGTTCAGCATATTTTGCATGGTAGGTACATACCAGGCCAAAGCATAGACGCCAAGGTGGGTGGATACAAGTTAACATTATTGAATAAGCCAACTTAAAAATATGAATGCTTTCATCTTTTCTGTACTACTCCTAACCTTTCATCTTGTGACCCTGGGAATTCCGTGGGCGCTACTAGCTTGCTACCTGTCCACGGTTTTCCCAGGGTCTAATTTCCTTTCTACTAATTGGTGGTAGTCTATCTGCAAAAAGAAAATGAAAATACAGAAGGGATGATAATAGTATTGGCATAATCACATTCTGTTGTATCTCTTGCTTGCATCCCGAGGCACCCATGTGTTGGCTGTCCTGATCTATGGGCAGCTCACCTTGGGAAGCCCCACATTGAAAGACCCAATGAAGGTGGATACAGCCAAATAGGATAGGCTGCTGCTGCATCTGATATGGGGGCGCCAATTAAAAAAAAATGTATCTGTCAATGAAATTAACATGTTCCAAGAATGTATCACCAGCCAGCCTTGACAGGTATGTGGTGCATTAAATATTGCACTGGTGAATGTCATACACCTCATTCATTTGCTTGCCTATGCATTCTGAGTAGGCTGCTCAATAATTTATGTAAATCCAATAAATACATTACATGAAAGGATACACTTTAAGATGGCTACCACGCAAAACCATAAATTTTCGGCGCAAGGTGCGCCTAAAATTCTCTCTTTCATCACATTTTTTAGGGGTTCGGCCCGCCTTAGGAAAATTCTGACTGCGCCATTGCTCGCCATGTAAGTTCATGGGTAACAAATGCGACACACGAGTGTGCCCTCGTGCAGTGTACACTCTACTTTTTTGTGCGTCAGAACGCGGTGCGTGTTCATCATCGCCTCACGACGGCATCTGCTATTTTGCATAACACCGTATTTGGCTAATCAGGTGTGAGCAAGAAATCCCACCTGGTGAAAATTCCTTAGTGGAGGCCCTGCCTTAAATTACTTATCGTCTTTCTAAACCCCCAAAATCAAAAGTAAAAGACAAAGTCTTGCCCCCACGGAAGGCACCAGGTATTCAAACGCTGTACAATAATTAAGGTTTAAAAAGTGTGATTATCGGTTTGGACAAACGGGGCCGTGTTGCTCGCATGTACATATATGCGGCAACTAAGGCTTTGATCTCGTCTGTGCTTGCGAACTTTCCCTGTGATAGCTTTAGTCCTATACGAACTTACGCTTTTTCGAATTTCTGTCCCTTGCTATATTTACGCTGGATGAACTTTTTCCCGCGACAGGTAATTTTTGCGAACTTTTGCCCTTCACGAGCTTCTTTGCTAAACAAGCTTCCGCAATACAAGCCTTTACCATATATATAAATATACCATTAATGCGATTTGTCCATTGAGATTTTAACGTTATGAACCTTCGCATACACGAACCCTTGTCCTTTATGAACTTTTGGCAGACGAACTTGGGCGAAGCGAACCTTCGCCCGGGACCAAAACGAACTGCTGTCCTACGAGTTTGGTTCATACGAATCTCTGCAGCACGAGCCTACGTCCGATGGGCTGTCCCCTTATGAACTTTACTCGGCAACGTAACTGCTCTGTATGGAAGTGGCGCAGCTGATGTATCGGTTAGGAATGGGCACAGGGGTGTCGTTTTGTGCACCTTTCAGGAAACCTGGGTCCCGTCAGAGACAGACAGACAGACAGACAGACAGACAGACAGACAGACAGACAGACAGACAGACAGACAGACAGACAGACAGACAGACAGGCAGACAGACAGACAGACAGACAGACAGACAGACAGACAGACAGACAGACAGGCAGACAGACAGACAGACAGACAGACAGACAGACAGACAGACAGACAGACAGACAGACAGACAGACAGACAGACAGACAGACAGACAGACAGACAGACAGACAGACAGACAGACAGACAGACAGACAGACAGACAGACAGACAAACAGACAGACAGAGAGAGAGAGAGAGAGAGAGAGAGAGAGAGAGAGAGAGAGAGAGAGAGAGAGAGAGGAGAGAGAGAGAGAGAGAGAGAGAGAGAGAGAAAGAGAGAGAAGAGAGAGAGAGAGAGAGAGAGAGAGGGGGGAGGGGGAGAGAGTGAGAGACTTAAATTTTGTCCTTGAAGAAAACCTGTGGCCGAAACGTTGGTGATGTGTTTGTTGGTGAAAACATAGTTTCTTATAACTGTGCCACTTATGTATAACTTGTCAAAATAGTATTCAATATATATATATATGTATATATATTCACCACTTACGCCATGCACGCCATTATCATTTGCAGTGTCAATAACACTCAGTATGGGCTTAATCATCACCATGAAGCTTGGTATCAGCCTTTGTCTGCTCTTAGCTCGTGCCGAGGAAATTCTTCATTATCGTAAGTCGGACCGAACCCAACATTCCGCACCGGATAGACGTATGGAAAAACTCCGAAACATCCACGAAACATGGCGTTCTTGTTAAGCAACAAAAGTAGTACATTGCATGGCAGTTTTTCTAAATCAGGATTATGGAGCATATACAAGGAAAATAATCACGATTTTTCAACCCTGTCTGTGTTACGGTATTTTGCTACCTTCACCAATACAGAGGTTACAATATCTAGCATTTCCAAGAGAGAACACCAACATGATTTAAAAAAAACAGCGTGCTACGCGCGACCTGGGCTCCCAAATATTGTCCGATGCTTAAGTCTTTCGTTGCTGGTTAACCGCCCAGAGGAGTAAAAACATGTCATCTTTCGCAAAAATAGAGAATTTTCACATTTGCTCGTTCTCTGTATAAAACAATAACAGATACGCGCTTGAAATTTTCAAGTTTGCATTTCTTGGCAGCTTTTAATATTAGCAAGGTGTAATTTGTTATTCTTCGACACATTGGTCAAGGCCTTGGTCAAGTCAGGTGTTTATCTTGTTTTGGGAACTTCCGAAATCGTACATGAGAACACCAACTTCTTACACCAAGGTGTAAAATTAACGTCACATTCAACTTATCCATCTGCATTAATCCTAGAGTAACTCAGAAGCGCAGCAACGATGACTGAGGTCGAGTTAGGTCAGGAGTTCAAATGACTTTGGAAAGGATATTGGCTTATGCAAACACGTTAGTTGAGTTGCCCATCAGCGCCAGCATCACATCCAGCATCACATCCAGCATCACATCCAGCACCACATCCAGCATCACATCCAGCACCACATCCAGCATCACATCCAGCATCACATCCAGCATCACATCCAGCATCACAACCAGCATCACATCCAGCATCACATCCAGCATCACATCCAGGATCACATCCAGCATCACATCCAGGATCACATCCAGCATCACATCCAGCATCACATCCAGCATCACATCCAGGATCACTAGCATCATTCCCAGCATCACCGGCATCATCCCCAGCACCACATCCAGCACCACATCCGGAATTGGCCAATTGTTGCCAATACGTGAGATTAGTTGTCGATAATTTGCGATTTCGGCGAAAACCGCCTGACATCTTGCCTGGTTGTGGTTTGGTGGCCTGACATGACATTTCAGAATGCTCTAAACCATGCGATCGGCGATAGATGTCCCATCAGTCATGCCAAGTGTGTTGTAAACAGCTTTCTGTCGCCGGGAAGAAGAAAATCTATGGGGGGGGGTCAGCAGCCTCCTGCAAGGGCAACAGTTAAAATAAGCCAATTCATTCCTCAACACTGGCTGCGAAAAATGTGGCCGAACTTAGGAAGTTCCTATTGCTCCCCAATACTATGACAAAGGGGCTTCTCTCACCACCCGGGGAGGGGATAATTTTGAACCAGAGAAACAAGGTATTGTAATGTATTGTATTGTATTTGTCATCATGTCCATCCGGGTGTGCACAGCTCTTTCAGGACATTTCGTCAAACAGTCATTCAACGACCTATGTAATGTCTGCCCAACAAAAACGGACGAATGGTGTTTGTTGGTTATCACACCGAGGCCGTACTGCCTTGGTGGTGGTTATTAGCGTGACCTCTTCTGACCGCCGCCGAGATCTGCGGCCAGTTCCCGGTTCAGCGGCCTCTGCCGTCCCCGTCGCCGCTGAGCTGGCGTCGAAATCGCCGCCGGGCCGGGCGCTGAGTGGCAGCACGCGAGCCCGGCACCTGAGCTGCGGTCGCGCCGCGGAGGGCGGGGGCGCGGCCCGGCGCCGGCGCTGGAAACCCCGCGCCGTGTTGGCGCGCGCGCGCGTCGTGGCTCGATTGTCGGGAGCGGTTCGCACACGCGCCTCCGCCACTAAACGCCACCAAGGTTAATAGACAGACGGCAGTTACCGCGAACAACCCTGCAGTCGGGTGGATCCGCCATTCGGGCACTGGGCCGGCTCGGCCCGCCTCACCTGCGACCGGATTAACGAGTGACTGTGGCGCGCGACTCGAGCCGGCGACGGCCGGCACCGGGAAATCCTGTTCCGAAGGAGAGCGTATTTATTCGGAGTGGCGGCCGAGCCGGCAGACTCGCACCTCCAGCGCCAGCATGAAGACGTTCTGTGTGGTGTCCGTGCTGCTGGCGGTGGCCGGCATGGCCAGCGGCCAGCAGCTGGTCAGCAATACCTGCCTCGGCTGCATCTGCGAGGCGTCCACCGCCTGCAACACGTCGCTGGGCTGCATCAACGGCTACTGCGGCCCGTTCCTCATCTCGAGGCCGTTCTTCGCCGACTCGCAGCTGTCGCTGGAGGCCAACTTCGCGTCCTACACGTTCGAGACGTGCACCGGCGACCCGTTCTGCTCGGCGGCCGTCATCCGCAAGTACATGGCCCGGTTCGGCCGCGACTGCGACGGCGACGGCGTCCAGACGTGCTCCGACCACGCGCTCATCCACAAGACCGGCCCCAAGGGCTGCGTCAACAACCGGGCCGCCGTGGCCAGCGAGTACTGGCGCCGCTTCCAGGCGTGCCTCAGCTTCTTCCCCAACGCGTAAGCAGCCGGCGAGTGACCGACGACGCCGGCGGTGCTGCGGCGTCGCGCGTCGAGCCGAACTCCCGAAGCCGGGCGCGCGACGGAGAGGTGCGGAGAGGCGAGCCCGACCGAGAGCCGCTGACGAGCCGGGGGAACCAGCCGAGGGGTGCCCGGACGGAGCGCCGGCTGATGGTGTCGAACGGTGTGCTGTTCTAGTTGGCGGCTGCCGGCGCTTCTGCTCGCAAGAGCAGAGGTCTTGCGCTTACGGACGAGTGAATGTTCTAGTTGATTTGCAGTCCAGCTGTGCGCGCGAGATGCGTGAAGCAGAGAGCGAAGCCAGCACGTTGAGGCGCTCGCCAATGATGTCCTGTTATGTGGTGCAATCGGAAGCCGTGCATGGAGGATGGAAAATGTTCTGTGATGGTGATGTCGTTTTAAGCAAGCGTGGCGAGAAACCTTTAGCTCGTTGAAATTGCAATGTAAGAAAATAAACTCAACTCAAACACAAGGCATCGTTTTGTAACGTAGTGGTATTTGTCATTGATATTTGGCAGCCGTAAATGTCGTCAGCTTGAATGGCGATGAAACACGAACACAATAGATAGCGCACTTGTTCTTTTTACAAATGTTTTCAGTTGCTATTTGCAGCTGGCATGACCTAAATTATAACGTTGGCCCTACGCTGAACCCTCCCCCCAGTTCGAGGAGAATGTGCCCCAAGAACAGACGACTTCTCGCTACGAGGTATGAAGTCATCGGAGCGTGAGGGCACACAATTGTGCTGTTTTGCATGCAATAGTTTCATACATCGGGGTCAGATGTTGTTAGGAGTGGAGGGCCCAGGGTGACTATAAAATACGAGCGTCCATTCAAATTTCCAACAGCGCAACCGATACAAGCCATGGCCAGCGTTTGCATTATCAGGCGCTTGCGTCTCTGAGCCCGTGCCATCCTATAGGACGTTCCGTGCCATCCTATAGGACGTTCCGTGCCATCCTATAGGACGTTCCGTGCCATCCTATATGACGCTCCGTGCCATCCTATAGGACGTTCCGTGCCATCCTATAGGACGCTCCGTGCCATCCTATAGGACGCTCCGTGCCATCCTATAGGACGCTCAAGCACCACGATGTGAGCCATGGCCCCAGTCACGGATTTTGGATAGAGGAAGGGGGCGATAGTGTCATCGGATCTATTTTCGCATGCGACGCTAAATAGTGCATTGTTACAATAAAGCAATGTCATGCAATGCTCCATGGTGCAATGCCAAGCTACACGACGTTCCCCACCGTGGTGACGCCCACGACGCCAGCAGAAAGAGCACTGCGTGCCACTGGTGCTCGGCGCCGTCTCCGCCCTGACTGTGACCATTGCAGCAGGCGGCGGTGGCCCAGAGCTTACAGCCAGCCAAGCCAGCCTTGACGCCAGCTGAAACCTTGAAGCACCGCTCCGGGGTGTTGGGAGCCATCTGTCGCCGATTTGCGGAACCACTTCGCGGTTACCTCGACTCGCCGTCGGTCTTGAACTTGTGACCCTCGGCACGTGACTGTGATGTGTTTTGCAAACAGGAAGGAGGAAGAACTGAGCCGTACCGTTAGTCATCATAGTGCTTCAAGCCGACGAAATAAAATGGTTGATGTATGTGGAAGGTACAGGGTCGTGCAGGTCCAGATCTTGGGGCGTGCCTGTGTAACAATTTACAGAGCAGTGCTGCGTGGTCCAGACCTTGGGGCGTGCCTGTGTAACAATTTACAGAATAGTGCTACGATAGTCAGAGGATCATCCGGACACTCGGAGGCAGTGGCGTAGCCAAGATTTGGTCAAGGGAGGCGAACATCTCCAGAGGACCCCCTACATACCGAGGGCGCCCCACTTTTCCGAAACTCATCGGATTTCGGTCACTTTATTCCCCTATATGTATATATATATATACATATAGGGGAATAAAGTGATCAGGTACTCGGCGCTGGCGTGGTTAATGCGAGACCTGTTATCAAGGTCCGACATTCCGGGGGCTAGAATGGAAGGAAGGGGTGGAATGAAGAAGGAATGGATGAAGATGAGGGCCGAACAAGCTACCCCGTCCCTTCGTGATCCAAACTCCTTGACCCTATCTTCAGTTTTGGTGAAATGTTTTGCTAGGTTATGGAAGGGGTGATCTCCTTCTCCAGTACGGCTCGTGCTAACTGTGGAAAACCTGTATTCTGCACATAGGCCCAGGTCTAAACTCCACCTCTCCATACTTGTAGATTCTTTCCTCAGATTCCAACATTCATTGTGCTCGTGAATGTGTCACCCTTTACGATACACTTCCCCAGCACATATAGGCGTCGCGGTAGCTCAGTCGGTAGGGCGTTCGAGTTTTGATCGCGAGATCGCGGGCTCGAACCCCGCAATTACCGCGGGTACTGGTCTGGTACTGGTTACAGGTACTGGTCTGGTACTGGTTACAGGTACTGGTCCGCGGGTACTGGTCTGGTACTGGTTACAGGTATTGGTCCGCGGGTACTGGTCTGGTACTGGTTACAGGTACTGGTCCGCGCGCGACCAGCCGGACTGAGAGGTCGACGACTCTTCGCGACCCAGCAGTCGAATGCATCGCAGGATAACCGGCAGGGTTCCTCCTCTACTTCTTGTTCAGTGACACACCTACTGTTTGTTTATTCATTGGGTGGTTCACGACGCACTTCATGCACGGTCACGGCCAATGGCGCCGCCCACACTGTTTCGCCAGTGGGCCGCGGGATTGGGAAATGTCCAGAGTGGTGCGAGTGTTGAACCCAGGACCTTGGTGACACACCTAGTTACGCACTACAAGTGTGTGTCTGACAGTGTTCCGGTCATGACCCAACTGGAACTATTGACCCGCACCGGTGTCCTCGTGCATACCGCGGTAACAGCTCACCGCGTAGCCAGAGGACATAAACCGGCCAAGTAATGCAATATGGCCACTCAAAGCTGTACTGAGACGGCCCAAACACTGTACTTATCGCGCAATAACCAGATGGCGGTAGGTCCAGACGACGCTGCACGTGCGTCACGTGTAATTACACGAACATGAAACTGGCCCAGGTTTAAATTCTCCGGCTCGGCTTTTTCTGTCTCTTCATTATCAAATGGGATACATGGTGAGGGTGTGACAAAATTTACGGACGTAGGTATATTCGTGATACGCGTTCGGCTGCAAGCTGGAAGCATATGCAAAGCTGTTCATTTGAGGTACTTTGTGGCTTTCGGGTATCTATTTCGCTTCCATTCAAGGCACACTGGAATGTGCTTCCACAATCCAGCCTTCTGACCACTCATTAAATTAGTGGCTAATGTAGATTTGACCTGCATGTGGGTTTCGATTTGGAAGTGAGCGGCTATATATTTCAGTAAATGGAATTGCAGCAAAACCAACAGTGATGGATTTGTTAGCGTTTCAGGGAGTCGGTATATGAAAAGTACTTTGATGCCTAGGTTCAAAAGATGGAAGGAAGCAAGTGGAAGGTGGCCCTAACACAGCTCTTCTTTATGCATCATTCTTTATCTTTATGCATCTTTATGCATCTTCATCTCCTTCATACATCATTTGCATTTTATTTTGTCATGGAAGGCCTCATTTTTCTTGAAGACGATGATTGAATGAGTCTGGAAGGGACCGACCGTGAAGACCGAGTTTTCAAGTCAATCCTTAATATGGATTTGTCTTGGCTAAATCCAGGTATGTGTGCACTTCAGTAGTACCCCTTCACACCAGCATAATTTTTGTAATGCCGAATTTGGCATGTTTTGATTCACAATAGTTGGTGTGGGATGAATTCGTCCGGCTCACATTGTTGCTTTGCTTCCTCCTCTCATCTGCCGACGTTTTCCATCCACGGACGGCGCAGCGTAGGGCAGCGCAGCGCGGAGGCGGCGCAGCGCAGCAGAGCGCGGCGTCTCGACACGAGCCGACGATCAGGTGTCTCCATCTTCGCGAGGCGGGCCGGCCTGCGGCGGCGGTCGGCGGCCGGCCGCTGCACGGGCCGAGGCGCGGCCCGTCGCCACTCTCTCTCCCGGGAAACCCGAGCTGCAGAGAGCGGAGTCGTCACCGCCCGCGGCACGGCTGGTGGTGCCGCCGCCGCCGTCACCGCCCCTGGTACTGTGGTAACGGCCGCCACCGCCGCTGGTACTGTGGTAACGGCCGCCACCGCTGCTGGTACTGTGGTAACGGCCGCCACCGCCGCTGGTACTGTGGTAACGGCCGCCACCGCCGCTGGTACTGTGGCAACGGCCGCCACCGCCGCTGGTACTGTGGTAACGGCCGCCGCCGCTGCTGGTACTGTGGCAACGGACTCCGCCGCCGCCGCTGGTTCTGTGGTAACGGCGGCCACCGCTGCTGGTACTGTGGCAACGGCCGCCAACGCTGCTGGTGCTGTGGTAACAGCCGCCACCGCCGCTAGTACTGTGGCAACGGCCGCCACCGCTACTGGTACTGTGGTAACGGCCGCCACCGCTGCTGGACCTGTGATCAAGGCCGCCTGTGCCACCGCCACACGCAAACCTGCCGCACCCAGTGAGAGTTCCGTATTTTTCGCAATTGAAGAGGGAGCGCCAGGTTCGCCCACGCCCGAGCTGTCATCAACCTGTGAAACAGTGACAAATGCGTCTGCCGACCGCCAACTTGGGTGCAGGATCAAGGAGTGGCCCACAGACCTGCCCACAGATCAAGGAGTGGCCCACAGACCTGCCCACAGATCAAGGAGTGGCCCACAGACCTGCCCACAGATCAAGGAGTGGCCCACAGACCTGCACAGTTTTCGATGGAAAATAATAATAAGCTAGCGTATCGGAATACCATATAACATATCGGTGGACACAAGCACAAAGCCAGCAAGAAAAGGGAAGCCAACACGGGCCACGTACTTCGTCAGCTCAAGATTACGTGTGCCTACGCGGCGAGAGCCCCGGGTACGTCATGTTTCTGGTGTCCATGCCCCGCCCGTGCTGTCAGCGGTCAGCAGACTGTCTCCGGGCCGTCATCATAGGTCAACACAGGTCAACCCGGTCAGCGACCTCGTACCCATACCTACGACCACAGGTCAACCCGGTCAGCGACCTCGTACCCATACCTACGACCACAGGTCAACCCGGTCAGCGACCTCGTTCCCATACCTACGACCACAGGTCAGCCGAGTCAGCGACCTCGTACCCATACCTACGACCACAGGTCAACCCGGTCAGCGACCTCGTACCCATACCTACGACCACAGGTCAACCCGGTCAGCGACCTCGTACCCATACCTACGACCACAGGTCAGCCGAGTCAGCGACCTCGTACCCATACCTACGACCACAGGTCAACCCGGTCAGCGACCTCGTACCCATACCTACGACCACAGGTCAGCCGAGTCAGCGACCTCGTACCCATACCGACGACCACAGGTCAACCCGGTCAGCGACCTCGTACCCATACCGACGACAGCTAACTGCTGAAATGCTGATGCATAGTCAGCTGGACGACCCGGAGTCTATGTAAGCATTAAGAACGCCATCGTCACACAGTCACGTAGCATAGAACGATCGTAGAGGGACTGATCTGGAACAAATTGTCACAACACAAAGAGTCGCAGCCGAATTCCGTAAGCAATTGCAATCAAAGTGGATGGAAAAAGCAAATAAACCATCAGTAGAAGAAGTGGGCGGCGTGCTCGTCATGTGCTTACTCTGTATACCATGGACCACGTGACACGCAAGCTGTTGGTTGAAGTTATTCGTCAGATAATTTTCCGGCCAGATGACGTAGTCTCAGACGGTATCTCCTGACTGCAGTACTTCACGTTGCAAAGTCATTCGAATACATGAATACATGCATAATGCATGGTTTTGCAAGCAGTAGTGGGAAAGTGACATATGCCGATGGCATCACTATTGCCCGATGATATCACTATTTCCCGATGATGCAGGCGACCGAGAAGAGAGAACTGCTGGCCTTATCTTCGCTTAGCCAACAGTGTTCTTCGGAGCTGTCTTAGAGTGAAAAAGTGTGCAATCAAGGGCAACATTTTGCAACTCGTCGCCGAGAAACTTGCATCATTCGTGTTGCTACATTGATTTACTCGCCACATTTCCCTTTGCAGACAGAGATACGACTTCTTGTACACAGAGAAACATAGAGTCGTAGTCGTACATAAACCTTGAACAACAGTCCAACGTTGCATGGTTGTAACCACGCTTTATAAATTTGGAGGACAATCCAGGGACACGGTAAGCTTGGACAGGATAGAGGGGTAGCCCCTTACCCCACCCCCCAAAAAAAAAACTCCAGTAATTCAGCCACTTCTTTTCCAATGTCTGGTTTTCAGATTTGCCATTGTTAAAAATAATATTTTGCTGACAAAAAATTCCGCCAAATTAGCAAGTTTCACTCCTTATCACTGCCCGTGAACATCTAGCTTCATGTCGTATGTGTTGAGCCCGATTTCACATCACCATAGCAAATGCAAATGTTCCAGCAAGTGTTCCAGCCATGCTGTAAGTATGCTAAACGTTGCTCTCTTGTTGCAGGAAAAGCGTAAAATATTGGACGATGGTTTCATTGTAGCAAATATGGACATACTGCTTTCCTTGCTTACCTTTCCTGTGCTTTCCTGTTTTACGGGGACACACTTCGATGCAATGACAACCTAGAGGGCGGATAAAGGGTGTGGCACTGAATGTATGTGCCCCCTCGTGGAAGGTAGCGCTCGAATTTTTCAGCCAGAAACGCCCCTATGAAAGAAAAAGGCACCCCCTTGGAAGGAAAGGCGCTCGTTCGGGAAGGTCCGAGTGCATCCCGCCCCCTCAAATTTTTCAGCCAGAGGCGCCCCTCTAGGTGCTTTCGCAGTGGCGCCGCTCCAAAGAAATGGCGCCCCTCCAGACATGTGCCCCCATGATAATTCCTGGATCCACCCCTGATTACAACATTGCTCTCTCGTGGTTATGAACTCCGGCTGGTTATAAAATTGTGCGCATTGACGTGTGGCTCTCTGACTCTCAGACCAAATTCCTGGTCTGTGACTGCTGTGACTCTCAGACCAAATTTGACTACTTCCATCGAACTATTGAGAGGAAAGGGGACAATTTGAAAAAGATCTACATTTTACATGTCCAGAACAGCAATGTGGCAGCGTAAATTGAAAACCAGCGACGAGAGCGCCGTCCGAGCGGGTTATGACGGGATTTCTTGGGGGAACTCCTAGTCATATATGATATGAGTGCCTGCTATCACAACGGCTGCAAACAAAAATAGATTTGACCCTCATTTGACCCTCTTATTCCTATTACACTCAATCATTGTACACACGCCGGACCTTGGGCACATTTGAAATTATTTGGATATTTCAACATTCAACATTCAACATTCAACAACAACATTCAACATTCTGATACCGTACGGCAAGCCACGTCGAATGACACCCACATAATGCAAATTGAAGCCATAGCGACGAAACACGAGGACTTAGAAAAAATAGATAAAATTAACCTTGACCTGAAGCTTGGCCTGACCTGTCCCGGATTGAAATGTTGCTCGAGAGTTGCCCATGGGCCATCTCTTGATACCAAACATGGGTAGCTTTGGGAGAAAACGAAGAAACACGGGGCGACCGAAGAAATGAGCTCAACCATTAACTTTGAACGTTAATGTGATTTCTGAACAGTTTGCTAGAGTACCTCACGGCACGTCGAATGACTCCCACTTGATGAAAATTGACGACATATCGACGAGGCGCGAGGACTTCGAGCAATTTTAGCTAACCTTCGATCTTGTGGTTTGACATTGACATGTTCCGGTTTGAAATGTTATTCGAGGTGCACCACCGGCTATTGCTTGATGCCAGTTGTGGATAGGTTAGGGCGAAGAAAAAATACGAGGCGATCAAAGAAATCGGTTTGACCTTTGACCTTTGAAATTAGTTCGATTTGATAACATTATAATACGCCACAAGCCACGTCGAACTTCGTGCAAATTGAACTTATAACGACGAATCGCGAGAACTTCAAAGAATTGAAACTAGCCTTTGACCATAAGGTTTTACCTTCATATATCCCGGTTTCAAAATGTCATTCGAGGGTTCACCATGGGTTATCGCTTGCTGGTGGATCTGGGTAGGCTTGGGGAAAAACGAAAAAAAAACAAATGTGAGGCAGTGGAAGAAAATCAGCTTTAATTTTGTTTGACTGGTCGATAAAATTTCGAATTATCAACTTTCTGATGCCGCATAACAAGCGACGTCGAATGACATCCATTTTCTGCAAATTGAAGCCATAGCAACGAACCGCGAGGTCATCGAAGAATTCAATCAAACCTTTGACCATGACATGTCCCGGTTTGAAATGTTACTCGAGTGTTCACCACTGGTTATTGCTTGATACCAGATTTGGATGGATTTGAGCGAAAACGAAAACAAAATTGAGCGGACCGGATGATCAGCTTGGCCTTTGACCTTGAAAAATAATTCGATTGATTAACCTTCTGATACCGCATAACTAGCCACGTCGAATGACGCCCATTTGATGGAAATTGAAGCGATAGCAACCGAACCTCGCGTTCGGTCGATATCGCTTCAATATCGCCATATAATAAATCAAGCTAACCTTTGACCTAGAAGGTTGACCTTGACATGTGCCGGTTTGAAATGTTACACAATGGTTCACCATAGGCTATTGCTTGATACCAGATTCGGGAAGGTTTGGGTGAAAACGATAACAAAAGGGAGACAACCGAAGAAACCGGTTTTCGTTGGGCCTTGACCATTAAAGGAGTAATGTGAGACTGATGTAGTTTATTCCAGCCTGTTCAGTGCAAGCAGAAGCATTTGTGGTAATTGATTCGAACGATCATAAATCCGTCACTGAATGCCGATGCCAATACAAATACGCCTCTGGCGAACACGTCGTTGAATACGAATACGACGTTTACCTGACGTACTTGCTTAAGGCTGCCCATGTGACTCCCCTGCATGGTCTTGAAGATATCCAAGGACACCCAGAGTCACGTTTGTTCAAGATATATCAGTATATGCGCAGTGGAATGCAACCTAAGACTATAAGGCCTTGCGATAATGCAAATTTGTTGTTTCGCAAAGCATAATTTTCCACCCAAGCGAAAGCACAACAATGGGCAAGGTTCATGTTATTCAAGAATGGTCTGGAAGCAGAAATTTCTAACGTTTGCTGATTTACCATTCGGAGATTTTGTGACGACGGATAGCCTGTGAAGCCCGTTGATTGGCTCGATCGGCTTCTAGTACTATTGGTGATTCTCTTGCATATATATTTTCACTTTATAAATGATTAAGTAGAATTTTGCGACGATCATACTCAGGTAGCTGAGGCTTGGGGGACACGGAAAAAATTGAGGGTGACAAATCGCCACTTTTCAGAAATTGGGGGACATGTCCCCCTCAGCCCCCCCCTCTCATTTTGGGTGAAAAATGCTCTTCTTCAGTGTGCTCAAGTAGCCCCCCCCCCCCCCCTCCTTGTTTTCAGTCAGAGGTACCCCTCTGAAGAAATGACCCCATCCAGAGACAAAGTGCCCCACCCCACCCCCAGCACCATGACAATTCCTGGATCCGCCCCTGTATCAAATCGCTGCTTATCTTCCTTTCTCGTGAGTCATTCTCGTAACCGCGCAAGAAAAAACTCAGCATCAAGCCGACGTAGACCTTGCTTGAAAATATTTTGGCTTTCATTTGAGCGCTGTGTGAAGAAAAAAGCTGGTGGAACTTCTCCGGGTATAGCGCTGGGATACTTTACTTGTGCTGCATGTTGCCATTGCCAGCTTCGTAATCAGGCTTCTCGCTGATTTAACAGCATCGAATGTCGGTGGAAGCCAGGGGCGGTGATTTCTGAAAATCATTGGGGGGGGGGGGGGGCACAATACATGATGTGACGGGGGATTTAGGATATTCCTAGGAGCTCCAACCCTACACCAAAAATTAAAAAGTTCCCGAATTCCGACCGTTATTTTTCGCGTGGTTACATTTTCAAGTTTGTTTTATATGACAATATGTCTATATTCTGTTATCGGCCCCTGGTTCTAAGTTTGCATTGGTGGCTCCATCCGCTAATTAATGTGGGGTATGAAAACATGGGTGTAGGAACTAGGAAATTATTGGTATGGAAGAATTAGCTGAAGGTGTCATTTTTCCATAGCCATTTTTCACTAAGTGCTCATTGGTCCCATGCTTGAAGAGAAATGATTGCCATGGATTTTGTAGTATGTTAGCGATGGAGCAAAGAAGTGGAACACTCCATACCTACCCTATTGGTTTCAACACTCATGGACGAGATGCATTTTCGCTCGATATTGCCATACATCGCCATAGGTGTAATGATGAATTTGATGAGAGTGTGGGATAAGCGCCTCCCACGTCACGGACGGCGGAGACGCCCATGCAAGTTTCCCACCAAGGGCGCAACCGTGGGTTGATGCAGACGGGACCTCACTTTCGCCCACCGATACCAGTGACCCACCACCCAGAAAAAGAGTCACAAGGCACATTTACCACGAACACAAAACGAAATATGGGCTGTGTTAGAGCGTAGCCTGATCGTAAACCATACTTGTGACCTTCTATAATAAATCCCACGAACAGCCAAAGATCTATGCTATTAGCATGCGCTGACCATGGAACTAAAATACGAAAGAGAGCCATCAGAGGTAGTCACGTTTTAGTCCATATTCCCCACTGTTAGCTACCATGCATGTGTCACTTGCGTACTTCACTGCACTGGCATAATTTTAGGATTCTCAGCAACGAGACAATGGCTACCGCAGGAATGCATGGTAGTGATTGCAAACGCGTACGCCTCGTTCCAATAAGGCATTGCCTGCCATGCATTGTCATTCCGACAGCAGCAGCGACTTCTCCACGCCCAAATATCGGGTTGAAATGATTCATTCCTCGGCTATGGTAGACAGTCATAAAACAAAAATGTTCATTTAATGGTGCCTAAGAAATGTTAAATAGTTTGAGCTGTTCTATCCAAAAGCTATATGGTTGCAGCGTGCTATGCCGTTTCGTAGTTATCTTGCATAAATCGGATAGGTCAATTTTTTTTAGTTTTGTACGGCGTAACACTCAATGGCAAAGCGGGCAGATATTCGTCAATAGATCCGTATATGCAATGCTCCAAAGTTTTGTTTTCGAGGATAGCGTTTCTAACTTGTGAGGCAGGGCGGCGGAGGCTTTGCGGATAGCTCGTGGGGAATCATTTCCACGCCTATGGATAATTTTCTGAGCTATGTCTAGTCACGGAGATGTCACGCAATGAATGCAACTGCAAAACATCTGCTGTTCACGGTTTCTGACACTCTGAAACACCGAGGAAATATAGTGCCAGGCATAGCCTCGGTCTATGGACTCAGTCGGTCTCGGTTTGATCTTTTGAACCGCTTGGGGGTGTATCCCAATACGATGACATCGACCTTTTTGTTAACCTTTCCAAGGTTATGCGAGGACAAGGACAAGGTTATCCGAGGACAGTGACGTAAGGTGACTTTGGATGACAACCTTCGGGCTTGGAACCAGTCTATCATACTTTTTAGTGCTGAATTCGAATTCAACGTCCATTTATGCCAAGATAAATCAAAACTGGAAACACATAAAAAATTTCCAACATTTTGAAAATTGGGTCATGACTTTGACCTGGCCTGGTACTTTCCTCATGTGGAAAGTACCAGGCCAGGTCGTATTTTAGTTCCGCTTGCTCTCAAACCCCTTATGCCCGTAGAAGTTGCAAAATGACGAATGCCGTTCAGTGTTAACTCGCTAGGGTTACGCCCTGAGGTCTTCCCGCGAAAGAGAAAGAATAGCGCCGCGTCATGGCTCGAATTTGTCAGCACTTTCTCCTTCATCTTTTTGTGTCTAGTGTGAAACTGTCGACCTCAGGTCATGTAATGTCATTGATCTAGCTCAGGTCAAATAGGGCCACTGTTTTCATTTGGGCCCTCGACGCGAATGTTTTGGGCCACGACAAGCTTTTTTAGCACCCAGTACGATTCTTGAGAGCTTGGCAATATTTTTTGGGGCCCCGACACGAGTTCTGGGAGCCAAGCTGTACTTAGTTGTGGCCACGACGGAAATTGTGTGACCCCAGCGCGATTTTTAGATGCCGCGTCGCAATTTTCGGGTCTCTGTGCGAATTCTCTCAGCCTAGCAGTTTATTTCGGGCCCTTGATGTGAATTTTGTTGGACCCGGCGCGAATTTTGGTCACTAGCGCAAAATTTGGTGCCCTAGCGCGAAATTTGGTGCCCTAGCGCGAATTTTGGTACTCTAGCGAGATTTGGTGCCCCCCCGTGCGACTTTCGTACCCCGGCGCAAGTTTTCGTGGTTCCGCTGTCTTTATTTGGCTCCCGAACGGAATTTTTGGAGGCCCGACGGGAATTTTTGGGTCCACAGTGCGTTTTTTCGGTGTTGCGCTGCATTTGTTCGGGGCCTCGATCCGATGTTTTGGGTGCCCCAGAGCGATTTTTATGTGTGCCTCTGTATTTAGTTGGGGCTCTCGACGCGCGAATTTTTGGACCTCGATACAACCTTTGGGGCACATGCGCTATCTTGTGGCACCCCGGCGCGATTTTTGGCCCCTGCTCGAATTTTCTGGGATCTCGCTGTATTTTTTCGGGACCCTCAACAGGAACTTTTGGTGATCGGACAAGCATTTGTGGGTGCCAGCGCGATTTTTAGGGGCCGCATTGTATTTATTTGGGGTCCTCGACTCGAATTGTTGGGTCGACCCGAATTGTGGGGCCCAATCGGGATTGTGTGGGCCCCGAGACGGTTTCCGGGCCCCGGTGCGAGTTGCCGGTGCTAGGCTGTCTATATTTTGGGCCTCAGACCGCATTTATGGGGCCTCGGGGAAAGTGTTTGGGGTCACAACGCCATTCCCCGGCGCAATTTTTCCGAATACCGACGAAATTCTTCGGAGCCGACCAGCGCTCCGGGAGGCCCCAGTTGTTATTGGTTCCCAGCGGACAAAAAAACAAGAGTCCGGCGCTTGAAGCGCGCCAAAATGAAGCCCTCTGGCACGACGGGGGGCCCTTAGTCTCCCCCTGGTTCCGCTATTGCATGGAGGCAGTGGGAGCGCCTAAATGGATTGTGTGGCAGGCTCCATGTGGTACCATGTTGAAAGTTGCAATTATTGAGGAGCAAAGCCAATATTGAGGGGGGCATGTGCCAGGGCGTACAAAACAGCACCCATGGTGGAGGCGTTGCGTTGCGGCTGATATCCAGCTTTTTTCCTTTCTCGAACCACTTCAGACCGTAGCGAACGCTTCAAAGCCTTGCGCTTTGTCTCCATTTTGTTTGCATAGTCCGTGAAGAATCCTGTTCTCCATTCCAGAAGAAACTTGATCGAGAGATGGGCTTTTCGCCGATAGACACTCGATGAATGTAACGCCGGACCGTTTGATCGAGAGATGGGCTTTTCGCCGATAGACACTCGATGAATGTAACGCCGGATCCGTTTGATCGAGAGATGGGCTTTTCGCCGATAGACACTCGATGAATGTAACGCCGGATCCGTTTGATCGAGAGATGGGCTTTTCGCCGATAGACACTCGATGAATGTAACGCCGGATCCGTTTGATCGAGAGATGGGCTTTTCGCCGATAGACACTCGATGAATGTAACGCCGGACCGTTTGATCGAGAGATGGGCTTTTCGCCGATAGACACTCGATGAATGTAACGCCGGACCGTTTGATCGAGAGATGGGCTTTTCGCCGATAGACACTCGATGAATGTAACGCCGGACCGTTTGATCGAGAGATGGGCTTTTGGCCGATAGACACTCGATGAATGCAACGCCGGACCGTTTGATCGAGAGATGGGCTTTTCGCCGATAGACACTCGATGAATGTAACGCCGGACCGTTTGATCGAGAGATGGGCTTTTCGCCGATAGACACTCGATGAATGTAACGCCGGACCGTTTGATCGAGAGATGGGCTTTTCGCCGATAGACACTCGATGAATGTAACGCCGGACCGCTGGATCGAGAGATGGGCTTTTGGCCGATAGACACTCGATGAATGTAACGCCGGATCCGTTTGATCGAGAGATGGGCTTTTCGCCGATAGACACTCGATGAATGTAACGCCGGATCCGCTTGATCGAGAGATGGGCTTTTGGCCGATAGACACTCGATGAATGTAACGCCGGATCCGTTTGATCGAGAGATGGGCTTTTCGCCGATAGACACTCGATGAATGTAACGCCGGATCCGCTTGATCGAGAGATGGGCTTTTGGCCGATAGACACTCGATGAATGTAACGCCGGATCCGTTTGATCGAGAGATGGGCTTTTGGCCGATGGACACTCGATGAATGTAACGCCGGATCCGTTTGATCGAGAGATGGGCTTTTGGCCGATAGACACTCGATGAATGTAACGCCGGATCCGTTTGATCGAGAGATGGGCTTTTGGCCGATAGACACTCGATGAATGTAACGCCGGATCCGTTTGATCGAGAGATGGGCTTTTCGCCGATAGACACTCGATGAATGTAACGCCGGATCCGTTTGCTACGTGTTGGTGTGATCAGAATGCCGGCCGTGGAAAAGCTCTTCGAGTTCTTCATGCTTAAATAATTGCAATCATTAGTTTCCCACGGGTAACACCTTGTCGCTGACAAGGTGTTACTACCCGTCACAACTACTCGTCACAGCATGCACTACTCTGCCACTACCCGTCGCAACACACATTACCCTGTCACTATCCGTCGCAACATGGATAAGCTGCGACAATGCAAAACACATTCATTTTGCATCCACATGGCAAAATGTCGATCCAAATTGGAAAACGCGTCAAAGACTAACGACTAACGACGTGCACCACGAGGGATGGAATAGCGTAATGTCGCCCGTGAAGAAACACATTCTGCTTAAACGTACGTCCTTTCAATTTATCTCGTGCATTCCCACGGAAACGCGCAACAGTCACTTCGAAAGGAATTTCAATTATTATTTCAAGTTTGACGGTAAATATCACGTGAAGAAGGTGAGCAACAGCGGTAGAATGTTGACCGGCCGTCAGCATGGCGTTTATAAGAAAATAGTGTTATCAATGAAGCAACACTATTTGATTACTTAACCCTCCCCGTCTTTCCGGTCATATCCTCACACCCCGTCTCGATGGGGGTGGGTGGGCGCTACATGACCGATGTAGTCGATGCGCCCTAAAGCCCTAATAACTAACTAACTCGATGAGGGTGGGTTGATACCCCCTATAATCTCCCCTCTAATCTCAAAACTAAGCGTCACACGAAAACGAAAGAGGTGTCATCGGAAAGCGCTCGACGAGTAGGGCCAGACACCACCCAAAAAATTGTATCTCCCAAAAGTGCGTCACTAGGGGACCTAGGTTTTCACGACATACATCATGCTTTTGTCTCTGGGAAGTTCATTTTGAGGGAGATTTGAAGAAGAAAAATTATTTAGAATCAGAAAAGGAAGGCGAAATCGTCCATGGCCCTAAAAGGTGTGCCCACCCAAAAAAAACAATATTTTCTTCAAAATGTCAAAATTTTGAGTTTTCAATTTTGTTTTATTTATATTTTTACAATGGGTAGAACGAACAGAACAACGTTCTTCGAAGTCAACTTGCACTCATAAAAAATGCTTATCTTATCCAGAATCTTCGATTTTAACCCTAATGGGCAAATATGCAAAACTAATAAGTAATCAAAAACGGAAAAATAAAAACAAAATCCTCTGGTGCGTTTTGTTTCGTCCCTAAAGATAAATAAGCGCTGAAAGTTTCATTAAAATATCGGTATCCGTTAAAGCGTGACGACTGGTTGAACTTTTATGGAGGTGACCTCACTTAACCTTGACTAACTCGTTGACCCTAGATGATCTGGCCTCAAAATGTTGGCACAACATGCCAAATTGATGTGGGAAAAGGTATGCCAAATTTCGGCGCGCTGCCGCGCGCCGTCCTTTCCCTATCCACGGAAAACCTTAGGGGGGCGCATATCAACCCCCCGAGACGGCGCGGATTAAGAGGTATTAACGGCGAAAGGTTAAAGAATGAAATGCGTCGCCGAAGCATTAGATTATTCCCTTCCATTACAATACCTGCCATTCTGAAGAAGAAAAAAATATCGTAAGCAATGGCTGTTGGCATCTGCAGCGCCGTCGTCGGGAATGTGGGGTGGGGGGGGGGGGGGTGCGTCCCAGTACCGTGTAGCGTAGCTGCTTCCGCATGTAACATTAGCCGATGGGTGTCGCACAAAGAGAACCAGCCGAAAACTTCTGCTATGGGTACCGCAATTATATCCCGGTGTACAGCATCAAGTTCGCATTGTGTATGACCGGTAATACGCATGCATTATTCCTGACAAACTTTCATCAATACCACCATTGAATGCTACGGAACATGTCATATGCAAACCGGATACCAAACGCACCATTGCGTGCGAAATTGTGCAAGTTGAGCCTCTGGTTGAGATTTTTCATCCCAAACGAGCATGAATACGCGTCATGTGCTTTGAAACTTCGCCTGCTACCGGGCACAATTTCGGCCGCATCTGATTATTGACGAAGTCATCGTATTTGATCGTCATGTTCACGCTCAAGCATGACGTGGGACTTTCTCCGGAACGGCGACGCCGTCTAAGTTTGGCACGGTATTCAGTGGATGGTGGTTGTACACTGCCGTCGTACTGGGAGCTAAGAGGTTCCACTTAGCGGCTTTTGTTCAAGGCACGACAGCGTAATCGCCTGATCTTCATCATCAAGGACACCATCTTCGTCCACGTGGTGTCTGGCGACCGCACCTGAAGGTGACAGGCAGTCCCAGGCCGCCCGCTGTCCGAACCTGTCAACATCTGAAGCTGCTACTGTGTCTGGGCTCCGTCTCAGGTGCATGTTGATCCTGGACCGTCTCAAATCAAGCCTGGATCGCTTGTCCTGAGAACGTAGGCGACACGATCTTGTCTCCATATTGGAGGCCGGCTCCGGTAGCATCTCCATCCCGAGGGTGAACTCCGTTCGGTTCTGCCTTCATCTGAAGGTAGCCACATGTCTCACTTTCAACGCCACCCGACGGCCGGCTGTTTCTCCATGTCGAGTTGTCGCCCCACCTCTCCCCATTCTTCCCCCTCCAGATTGCATCTCAGTTGGAGGTCAAATTCCATCCAGTCCTGAATGCATTAGTACCAGACAGAGTTGGGCTTTAGTTCGGAGCGTGTGGGTTCCGGTCCCGAGCAGAGCTGGACTTTACTTAGCGATTGCCCTTGGGCTGTGTCGGTGATCTTAGTGCAGTCCGTGCGCACGTACACTCTTAGCGATTACTCCCTGATGACAATTATAGATGGCCGCTGTTCAACTACAAGCATACACAAATGTCGGCCTTATCGACGAATTGTGTGTTTAGTTGGGCTTTTTGGACAAAGGCAGTTTGGCGCCTTGGCTATATTGCGCCCACACCAGTTGTTAAAAGTCGTTCCGACATATACTCCACAATGGACAAGTTTCATGTCGGGACAGACGATATTTTTTACAAATTGCACTACTTTAATTTTAAAGACGATGGTAGCATTCATTTATTTTGTTTAATCCCTGAATTACTTAAACAAATCAAAGAAGCGCCTCAGAATTCCTTGCTTTGTGATTGGTCAAAATATCTGTGACGTCACATATGTAGAGTTCAGCGATGCTTGACTGCTGCCCATTATATCTTCCATTTGGGACGCTACCAGTTCGTAATAATCGCGACGGTATTAGCTTGGATGACATCCAATCGTCAGGGGCAAATGGATCGTAGAAAACGGCGCTATTATTCTTGTTTGTGCCGATGTCTACAAATGCAACTGCAAGTAAGCCAGACGAAACGTTCATCGGCCTCCCGACGGTCGCCAAGATGAGGACGTTGTCGAGCGATTCTGCACGCCGAGACAGTCCAGTCCGCTGATCTCTGCTGGTGGCCCCGCTTGCTGCGACGAACCTTTCTATGTATTTGTACCACTGGTAGACAGGGGTACGAGTATTTTAATAGGCGTGGGCACGTCTAAGGATGAGGGGGAGGCTGGAACCAGAATAGTTTTATCAGACGTGCAAACGTTGATGTTTTTCACATCAAGGTTTAGCTTGAAAACGGTGATTTAATTTTCCATTTTTGTGAAAACTCCCACAAAATAGAAGTATACTTGTTACAAAGATGGGAACTTGTTAGTATACACCTTGTTGGAAACATGGATGTCCACAACCCTTTCATATTAGTATTAAGTGAAGAGAACTGAAATTTTCTAGCTGACTGCAGCATGCAAGAGATGGCAAGATATTTGGAAAATTTGTGCTTTAAGGTAATTTTTGAATTCCTGGAATTTCTTTTTCTAGCGCAATGTTCACAAATGTGGTCCACTTGATGTGGCTACTCGTTTTCTCTGCAAATGCATACTTTTCAGTTGGTTGGCAAAATAACGCCAAAAAAGGGCTTGGAGATTGGTAATATAGCGGAAAAATAATGCAAAAAAGAAAAAAGTGTAGCATAGCCCATCCTAATATAACCTAACCTCCCATGGAAAATAAATTATCAAAAAAGTGCACAAAATTCAAGCAAGTTTTGCTCTAAAAAAAATAACTAAAGAAACCTAATGCAACATAGCGTAAATTTTTTCAAGTAAAATTTTTTCCCTTTTTTAAACACAATTTTCAAGATAAAAAACTAACCAAACCTGACATAGACCACTGCTTTATGCCGGTGAAATGTATGCAAAATTTATCTCGTGAATACTTTAAGGCACAATAACGGCAGACTGCCATTACATTTTGCAAAAAAAACTACAGAAACCCCAGCAGTATTATACTTGTAATGCTTTTCTCAAGCTCAGTGAAATTCCACAATATGCCTGACATTCCATGTAAAACTTAAGCCTACAATCTGCCAAACTATCACAATACACATGTGCATTTCAACTGCATCTCTATATATTTGCCGTATATTTTACCAATCATGTGATGTGAAAGGTGCAATATTCACCAATTATAATAAACTTGGCATGCTATTCATGGAATATTTATCAAGTACTTACACTGTGATGCAGCTTGCAGTTTGCCCCACGATGGAATGCCAATTATGGAACTAGGTATAATTAGCTTCTGTTTTACTGAGGGGAAGCCATGGTGTTTGTTCAGCTATGCCACACATAATTTATGTCATTGTCTTTTCCATTATTTTACTCATTTTACCCATAAACATAGTACAAGCTTTTGCTGTTTGTACGCACCGCACTGCATCGGATTTGAAACAAAGATGTTAGTTGCTGTATTACCACCGTAAATTACCTACCCTTCCAAGCTTCATATTTTCGTTAAAATTCGTAACATTTCAGTATCACAAGCCCTCGCCTTTGTAGCCATGACACGAGTCGGTTGAAAAACTTCGCATGGAACAATCCAACGTATGGTTCCCTGTGCGTTTCAGGCTTGGCCGCTTCGACACCCCACGTATGTGACTTCATTGCTACGAGAAGGTCTATGGCAATCCGTAAGTGAAATTATTAAATTATGCTGTAAATACTTCTCATGTGAGAAAAAAAAATATTTCAGTTTTGTCTACGAAGTATTATTACCGTATTTTGTGCAACCAAAAACCCATTACGTGAAACTTGTCCATTGTTCAAAATGCGCTCCGCAACTGCACCTCACATGTGATAACGTGATGTGGCGTGACGTGTCTGATAACCTTGTCACAAGATGGCGCGCACCTCAGGCGTGATGGTGTGATGTCACGTGACAACGACTGATGAGCTTGTCACAAGATGGTGCTGCACCTCAGGCGTCATGGTGTGATGTCACGTGACAACGACTGATGAGCTTGTCACAAGATGGTGCTGCACCTCAGGCGTCATGGTGTGATGTGACGTAAAACCAGAACGCAGTCGATGTGTCCTGGTGCAGGTGGTGAGTCGACAGAGTCGACAGAGTTGATAGAGTCTAATACGTCAATAGAGTCGATAGAGTCTAATACGCCGATATAGTCGATAGAGTGTAATACGTCGATTTGATATTTCCTATTTCTATCTGTTCAGGAATGTTTGAAAATTGGTATATATTTTAAACCGCAAAATTAGCAGTGACACGCCAGAAGCGCACTAGAAGTTTCACCAGCAAGAAATATCACCAGCAAGAAATGTCACCAGCGAGAAATGTCACCAGCGACAAATGTCACCAGCACGAACTGCCCACGCTCTTCACCAGCCAAGTCAAACCTGATTCCGCCGCCACTGGTGCCCGATACAGATCCAGGTGAGTGGCCAGGTGAGCGGCCAGAAGAGCGCGGCAGCCTGCCCCAGCCGCCGGCAGCGCCATCCAGTGGCAGCTTCCGCAAACAGTGCTTAGCGAGGCTCGTGTGCTTAGCGCCAGGTTAAGTGCGGGCTTTGTCCGAAGCGTGTTTGTTTGTCCGGCCGGCAGATGGTGCCAGGCAGCAGACAGGGCCCAGTCTTCCCACCAGAATAAACCACTTTGCCACCATACAGGCCTGGCTGGAGAACCCGGTTTGGTGGGGGGGGCTCCTAGTATGGTACCCTGGTAATGTTAAGTTGTCATTTTCCCTATTCAAAGTAAAAATATGTCATGAAAATAAGGACCTGGACCCCTGGCTTGGTGACAGATCTCCAGCCGTGTATGCAGGTAGCATACAGCATGCAGATTTGGCACCAGAATGAAACCACCATACAGGCATTGCTGGAGATCCAGGGCGGCTCGGGGATCTGGACCCTCCACCCCTGGTTTGGTACCCTGCTAATGCTAGGTTGCCATTTTCTCCATCCTATCTGAAAATATGTCCCGAAAATAAGGACCTGGGCTGGCCAGAGACTTTCATCCTTGCATACAGATACTCCCTTATCATCGGACATAGGATTCTATGACAAACGTACGTAAGGACAAATGTACGCATGACAGATGTACGTAAGCAAATGTACGGAAGCGCAGATGTACGTATGGCAATTGTACGTAAGCGCAGATGTACGTATGGCTAATGTACGTAAGCGCAAATGTACGTATGGTAATTGTACGTATGCGCAAATGTGCAAATAGCGCAAATGTACGTAACCGCAAATGTACGTAACCACAAATGTACGTAACCGCAAATGTACGTAAGCGCAAATGTACTAAGCGCAAATGTACGTATGCGCAAAAGTACGTAAGCGCAAAAGTACGTTAGGGAAAATGTACGTATGCGCAAAAGTATGTATGCGCAAATGTACGTAAGCGCAAATGAACGTAAGCGCAAATGTGCGTAAGCCCAAATGTACGTAAGCGCAAATGTGCGTAAGCGCAAATGTACGTATGCGCAAAAGTATGTAAGCGCAAATGTACTTAAGCGCAAATGTACGTAAGGGCAAATGTACCTACGTGCAAATGTACGTAAGCACAAATGTAAGTAAGCGCAAATGTACGTAAGCGCAAAATTACATACGCGCAAATGTACGAATGCGCAAATGTACGTATGTGCAATTGTACGCATGCGCAAATGTACGTACATTTACGCATGTGTACTTTTGCGTTTACGTACATTTGGTCAGGTGCATATGCCATACGTAAATGTGTGTTTACATACATTCGCTTACGTACCTTTGTCATACGCACATTTGCTCTCATGTATATCTGGCTTCAGTACATTTGCCATATGTACTTTTGCGCTTTCGTATATCTGAACTTACGTACTTACTTTTGCGTTTACGTCTTTTGTGTACTTTTGCGCTTACGTCCATATCTGCATACGTACATTTGCGTTAACATACTTTTGCGCTTACGCACGTTTACAATTACGTGCATTTACGCATATGTATATTTGCGCTTACGTAAATTTGCGCTTACGTACTTTTGCGCCTACGTACATTTTCGCATACCTACATTTGCGCCTACGTACATTTACACATACGTACATTTGGGCTTGCGTACTTTCGTGCTTACATACATTTGCAATTACGTACTTTTACGCATACGTACATTTGCGTTTACGTACATTTGCGCTTACGTACTTTTGCGCTTATGTACATTTCCGCATGCGTACATTTGCGCTTACGTACATTTGCGCATATGTACATTTGCGCTTCCGTACATTTGCGCATACGTACATTTGGCGCTTAGGTACATTTGCGCATATGTACATTTGCGCTTACGTACATTTGCACGTACGTACATTTGTGCGTACGTACATTTTCGCTTACGTACATTTGCGCATATGAACATTTGCGCTTACGTACATTTGCACGTACGTACATTTGCGCTTACGTACTTTTGCGCATACGTATATTTGCGCTTACGTACATTTGCGCATACGTACTTTTGCGCTTACGTACATTTGCGCTTACATACTTTTGTGCTTACGTACCTTTGCGCTTACGTACATTTGCGCATACGTACATTTGCCATACGAACATTTGCGCGTACGTACATTAGCCATACGTACATCTACGCTTACGTACAATTGCCATACGTACATCTGCGCTTACGTACAATTGCTTACGTACATTTTCGTACGTATATCTGCCATAAGTACATTTGCTTTACGTGCATTTGTCCGGTTACATCCAGCCATCGGTGCAGCAGCACACCCTATCCAGGCTGTTCTTCTCGCTTCACTGTTTTCTGCCCTCCTTAATCCTATATATGGCATCAAGGAGGGTGGGTGAAGAAACCTTTCTAGTTCGTTGAAGCTCGCCATTCACGATGGGGGGGGGGTGTCCCCCGGACAATGAGAGTAGCAATGCTGCTGGGCGTGATCGAGTGAGATGCGCTGTCCACTGGGGTCCGCGCTGAAGCCAGGTGGATGGCTGTGCTAGTTGCAAGTTTCGATGTATCTGTATAACATGTTCCTTGTATCTGTACCTGGGGTGTAGGTTTTAATACAGCTGTGTTTGTAAATACAGTGTTTCCATCTTCTAGTCCGGTCGCTAGCGAACAGTGCAACAGTGCACGCACGCCTGATGTGAATTCTGCGAAGCGGGGGATAGGAAGGTGAAAAAATCGGTAATTGACCAGAATCGAACCCGCGCCCTTCGGGCAGAACCCTGTTCAAGTGAACACCACCAGGCTATTACAATTACGAATTTCCCCCTTTAGTACAGTAGCATGAATCAAACTATACACGATTAAACCACGTCTAGGAGAGTGGACCTCGTCCTACCGCAGGACAAGGAGAGACGAGGTCGTCCTCTGCCGCCTTCGGCTTGGGCACGCTCACGCAACACACCACCATCTGTTCAGGGGAGAGGACAGGCCAAACTGCCCTCGATGTCACGCACCGCTGTCAGTGCGTCACGTTTTGATCTCATGCCCTGTGCTCGCCGATGATCGCAGACGCCTTTTTGGAGTCGTGCGGTCGCTGTCACTCCGCGATCTCCTGGGTGACCACTCGCGTGCGGTAACTTCGGGACAGCTTTTTCGCTTTCTTTCAGATGCCAACTTTAGAGCAATTTACACACCTCACACCAGCAATTTACACCCCATTCATACACCTTTACACACCTCACCTCACAATTTACACATGCAGCACTAACTAATTAACTAGAATATCGGAATGACTTACCTGTATTCCTTAGGTTCGTGTACAACTGTTGGACCGTTTAAGACGATCAGTACCATCTAACACCGTTATGGGCGCTGTATGACCAACGCAGTCGACGCGCCCCTAAGCCCAAATAACCAACCAACCAACAGTAGCATGAATGGCTAGTGGCAACCCCCTCCTAAAATGAACGGGTGTAGGCTTGTAGGAAACCACTTGGTCTAAGAGGACAAGGTATTTATGAGAAGACATTACCTACTCCTACTGGCTTTTCAAGCGCTGAACAGCCTCGGACTGTTTTCATGAGGAGGCGAAGACGAGCAGAAGCTTGCTCGATTGAAAGCTAAAGCATCTATCCGTTTAGATGGGACGCCCTCCTACCAGCGAAAAGGGCGTTTGAGAAGGCCTGTCCTACTTTGAGAAGGTATTTAGTAGGACAGGGATACGCAATTTGGGAAGATTATTTTAGCCCTCAACCCTTATTTAGAACGCCCAAAAATAAACATTGCCTCTTCGACCTACTCATTTTGTGTTTTCAGTGTAGTCTCAAAATGGCTATGGCTGAAGGAAGGGATCTTAATGCCAACACCAAACACCAAACACACCAAACACCAAACACCAAATACCAAACACCAGTCCCCAAACACCAAATTCAACCATTGTCGCCGGACGGGTCCGGCCTGCCGCTATCCGGGACCATGTTGTCACCAGCTTCCACAGGATGCTACCATAAGGTACACCACCGACAACGCTTTGTGGCGTACCCGATCTTTTGCCAGCTTCGTGGCGTTCCGGCGCAGAACTTCAACTTGAACACAGCAATGGCCAGTCGATGAAGGCGAGAAGATGAGGATCAAATAATCGTCATCCGTCAGTTGACAACATGAATGTGTGCACTCCTAAGTTTTCCGTTGGTGGCAAGCGGATAGAACGAGTGTAGCTTGATATACTTTTGAGGTGGCTGTTGCTCCTCGATATTTATTTTCCCCATAATAACACTTCGACATAACATGAGATACCATGGCACTGCTTTCTCCCTATAATATATTTCATGTCATCCGTGGTGGGTGTTGAATAAAAGCGTAAATAAACAAATAACAGCAAAGTTGCTTCTTCTGTCACTGCGTATATAGTCTACAGAATCATTGCTGCTAACTTTGGGGGTGAAATATTGGCTCACAAAAATATATACGGTATCCACACGTGAATCTAACGTGCCTACACGTATTGACAGGTGAACGTACAGGAACGTGCATACACGTACTGACAGGTGAACGTACAGGAATGTGCATACACGTACTGACGGGGAACGTACAGGAACGTACTGACAGGTGAACGTACAGGAACATGCATACACGTACTGACAGGTGAACGTACAGGAACGTGCTGACAGGGAACGTACAGGAACGTACCGAGCTTCAGCTTGCCTTCAACGACCGATCCAGAGAGGGCTCAAGGGGAGTGTGTCCCACGTGGAGACGCGGTGCCCCTCTGAACGGAAAAAGGTGCTCCTCCAGGACCCTCCAGGACCCTCCAGGACACTCCAGGACCCCCCCCAGGACCCTCCAGGACCCTCCAGGACCCACCAGGACCCTCCAGGACCCTCCAGGACCCTCCAGGACCCTCCAGGACCCCCAGGACCCTCCAGGACCCTCCAGGACCCTCCAGGACCCTCCAGGACGATCGAGTGCACCCGCACAATTGCCACCTTCATTTTTCAGTCGAAGGCACCGTTTCAGCAGAGCATACCCTTTCCAAGGCACACGAATGCACTCCCGCGCTCCTTTAAAATGCGTTGACCAGTGGCACCCCTACAGATGAGTGCCCTCCCCCACCCCCACCCTGGATCCGCCTCTGCTTGCCGTCTTGGACCGGCACCACGTGCACGTTCGTTCTCCACAGTCGGCGCAGTTGGCATTTCGTCTATAAAGCCATTAATTTCGCTGGATATAAAAGCATCTGAAGAGCCGTCGAAGAGCCCGATTGAGACCAGCTGGAGACAGCTGATCGCGTACTGATGGGATAAACCTGTCACGGCCGGCAAGTCAATTGGGGCGCCCAGTAGACGGGCGAGGAACGGACCAGACCAGTGTGAGACCAGACCCGACCAGACCAGACCAGACCAGACCAGACCATAAAAAGTCATAAAGTATTAAGGCTTAATAAGAGCCACAGGGGCCCATCTGGGTTAAGCCTATCTAGAAAAGGTACTAGAATGTACATACTCCCACCCCAATCAATCCCTTATCCCAAGTTCCTAGGAAGCTATATATCCCAGCCCATCTAACACCACTCACTTGCTACCGCCTAACACCATCAATAATCACAAGCTCCTTCCATCACACCCATCGTGCCACCATAGACAACCTCATCAGCATCACATCCCGAAGGAAGGTGCCGAATCCACTGCTAGGCACATCCCACAGAAATTAATAAAGCGTTCAGACTTAATAAGAGACTCACTTGCTATTGCATAATACACTCAACAATTACAAACTCCTCCCATCATACCCATTGTGCTACCATAGACAATCTCATCAGTATCACATCCCGAAGGAAGGTGCTGAATCCACTGCTAGGTACACCCTATATAAAGTTATAAAGCATTTAGACTTAATAAGAGACTCACTTGCTATTTCATAACACAGTCAACAATTACAAACTCCTCCCAACTACCACTCCTCCCTGTCGATCAACCTTCCCTGGAATACAGAAAAACAAGCCCCCTATTCTTATAATGATTGTCTATGCCGTTTTTAAAGATGTTCAGTGTGTTGCTACTGACAATGGTTCCTGGCAGCTGGTTCCAGTGTTCTACTACCCTGTTGGTGAAGAAAGACTGTCTTAACCTTGTCCTGCTGTGATTAACTTTAATTTTGAATTGATGACCTCTAATTGCATCATTTCTGTTAAATTCAAACATTTCCCTGAGATATCCCTGTTCCTGACCATGAACAAATTTAAAAACCTCGATGAGATCTCCTCTCAGCCATCTATATCTAAGTGAAAACATGTTCAATTTCTTCAGTCTTTCCTCATATGCCAGGTTGCCTATACCATTAACCATTTTTGTTGCCCTCTTTTGTACTCTCTCTAAAAGCCAACAATCTTTCTCATAACTAGGGGACCAAGCTTGGACACAGTATTCCAAATGTGGCCTGACATATGCACAGTAAAGCTTCCTGATGACCTCCTCACTTTTGTATGACACATTCCTAGGTATTGCCCCAAGCATTCTTAGTGCCTTCTTCCTGGCTTCTTTGGTCTGTTCTGATGCCCCCAATTTTGTGTTCAAAATAACACCTAAGTCCTTCTCCTGCTGAGTCACAGATAGTACTTGGCCACCCATCAAGTATGGAGCCTTCATATGCTGCCTACCTACATGCATGACTTTGCACTTATCAAAATTAAACTTCATTTGCCATTTTTCGGACCACTTCACTAGCTCGTCTAAGTCTTTCTGCAGCAAAACCTGCTCATTTTGCCCTGTTATTGCCCTAAAGATCTTCAAATCATCCGCAAATTTCAAAACCTTACTGCTTAGGCCACATTCAATGCTATTCACGTATATAATGAACAATAGTGGCCCCAGTACCGACCCCTGGGGGACTCCACTAAGAACATTTTGCCATGATGACTTTGTACCATTTAGCATCACTCTCTGCTGTCTATCTGAAAGCCACAACTCTATCCATTTTAGGATGCTACCTGCAATACCATGGACCTGAAGCTGCATCATTAACCGTTTATGGGGTACCTTGTCAAAGGCCTTACTAAAGTCAAGATATGCTACATCAACCTGATTTCCCTGATCAAATTGTTCTGTAGCAAATTCAAAAGTCCAAGAGATTTGTGAGGCACGATCGCCCTTTTCTAAACCCATGTTGAGTATCTTGAATCAAACTGTTTCCTTCCAGAAAACTAACTATTCTATCCTTGATAATTGATTCGAGTACCTTGCAGACTAGGGATGTGAGGCTTACTGGCCTATAGTTTTCAACTTTCCCTCTTTCTCCTTTCTTGAAAATAGGAACTACATTTGCCCTTTTCCAATCTGTTGGAATTTCATTTTGCGAAACTGATCTACAAAATATTATACTAAGTGGAATTGCCACTTCCTTTTCAGCTTCCCGCAATACCCTAGCATAAATTCCATCGGGTCCTGCTGCCTTGTTTGTCTTTATTTTTCTGATAAAATTGAAAACAATATCACTGTCAATGAAATCAGCATCGTGTATCTGATCACCTGTCACTGAACTGTGGTTCACGGTTGGCAGATTAGTCACATCCTCCACTGTAAACACTGATTTAAACTGCTTGCTCAGCTCCTCAACCATCTCACTATCCTCACTCAATATAGTCCCATTCACATCCAGTGGACCAATTGTGCTTGAAACTTTACTTAGCTTGTAGAAACTAAAGAACTTTTTACTGTCCCCATTACAGTTCCTAGCCAAATCCAATTCTTTTGCTCGCTTTGCTGCTCTGATGTTCTGCTTCACAGCGTCTCTAGATTTTTGATACGACCTTAGATTTACGATATTTGAAGCCTCCTTAAATACTCTAAATGCCCCTTTCTTAGCCTTAATTGCTTTCATCACATCTGGTGTAAGCCATGCTGGCTTTCCTACCCTTCTTTTGCGCCTTTGCTTTTGGGGGACATGTCTAATCTGAATTTCCCTCAAGTAGGATTTGAACTTTTCCCACATTTCACAGGCATTTAAATCGAAGAATTCTTCTTCCCATTTTATGGCACTTAAAGCCTCTCTCATGCAGGCAAAGTCTGCCCTGTTAAAATTTGGAATCTTTTCCAAATTATCCTTGATTGTCCCTGATACCTGTGCCTTGAATCTCACTATGTTATGGTCACTTCTTCCCAGAGTTTCCCCTACAGTCAAGTCTTGAACTAAATCACTTAAATCTGAGAAGACAAGGTCCAAGAATGAGCCCTGCCTGGTTGGTTCCGTTACAAACTGGTGTAAGAACAAGTCCTCTTCAAGGCATTTCCTAAACAGTTTACATGATGGGGAGCCAACACCAACATTTTCATATCCTTTTAGATTAAAGTCACCAAGAATAAGGCATTTCCTCTGAAAGTTTCTACTGATTTCCTCACAAATCACCTTATCAAGCTCCAGTTGCTGAGAATGTGGCAAGGTTCCTGATCGATACAAAGCTCCTATCCTCAGTTTATTGTTGTTGCCTTTTCCCACAGCAACATCAAGCCAAATGGACTCCACAGACACATTTTTCACCCCATCTACTACTTTTTGAGAACTGTATAAGCTATTCACATAGAGCATTACACCACCCCCCTTCACTGATGGACCCCTATTGCATGAAAACATATTGTATCCCTGGATCTCATAGTCCTGCAAGTTATCCCCAAAATATCCCTCACTGACCCATGCCTCAGTAATGCAAACAAAATCTGGTTTCTCCTCAGCAACATAACACTTGAACTCATCAAATTTGGATCGAATGCTCTGAGCATTAAGCATCATACACTTAACAAAAGTTCCATGACCCTCTTTGGCTTTTATGTTGAGTAGCTCTATCATCTCTGGATGAGCTACCACTCTGCCCCCTTGATCTACTGCTACCCCTATTTGCTGACTGTGAGGTTCTATTGCCTATGCTGTCACTATTGACATATCCCTGAGATGGCAATGCCAATTCTTCCCTCCCCACCCCATTATCTAGTTTCCCTGAAGGACATGTTCGTATACTTTGCCTAACACTTGCACCCCCTTCTCAGAGAAGTGCAAGCCATCCCTCTGATAGAGGTCAGATGAGCCATAAAATCTGCACCACTTGTCAACAAAAGTCAAACCTAACTCATTGCAAAGCCTACCTACCCTAGCATTGGCTGCCAGTGCCCTAGAGCTCCACTCAGGGAAGACTCCAGCCCTAGGCAGAATAGCTGTCACAATAACTCTGCTATTGCTTTGCTTCAGGGTGGCCAGAAGGGCCCTGTAGTCCTGCATCAGCTCCTCACTCCTAGCAGGACCTATGTTGTTCACTCCTACCTGCACTATAACTGTACTAAACTGGTTTTCGCTGGTGGCCTGTGCGACCACTTGGACCAGGTCTCTAACCTTGGCACCAGGCCTGGTGATGCACCTCCTACCTTTCCGACCTTTACAGAATACCCTATCCAAATGCCGCACACGAGAGTCTCCTACGACTAGCACTTTCTCCTTGCTGCTATCACTATCACTATCACTATCCTGGGGGCAAGACCAGACCAGACCAGACCAGACCAGAACAGACCAGACCAGACCATACCAGACCAGTGTGAGGATCTGCGAGTTGTGATGCACACACCGACGTACGGCCACACGGTAGGAACTGCCCTGTCTAAAATAATCACATTAAGTGAGTGGAGAAGCGCCTGGTCGCCAAAGCCAGCTGACATGAACAGAATGGAAGTTTACAGGGACGAAGTTACGCCTTTGTGGCATCCAGTGTTCCTAGCTTATCACTTAATTTACGTACGAAAGCCTGCCTACTTTCAGTGTGGACGTCTTGGAACAAGGTGGGAATCAATGCGTAATTTCAGCCATTAACCTATCCGATCATGAATAAAAATATGATTTCCGCACCAAATTGTTCTTTCACGCAGAACTGTTCCCATTCCTACGTTCTGCATTTCCCACTAGTAGGCGCCAATGGACTTGTGCACATCCTATAACCATATAGGTTCCTTTGGTGCAGAGCAGAGCGGCCACTTAGCAGCTAATTGTTACGTGAGGGAGAAGGACAGTGGAGGTAAGCGACCTTCTCCGTGGTCTTACCCAACTTCCCATACGACCCAGTACGCTATGACATACAACATAATCTACGCCCGCACATGCACAAGGAACGTCAATACCAGCCAAACGTGCGGTTTTCGGCCAGACACCGCAGCGATGATGCAGTCAGAGCCGGAAAGGGCGCTCTGCTGCCACGCGCACCACCTTGCAACTGCAAGCGTAATATGCGAATAACTCACGCTCTGCGCTGAATGAAATCAACACTCGACGCCGTCTGTAATTTAGCCTGGAGCAACAGGAAGAGTAATGCTGGCCGCAGCGCAGTTATCACCGGTGGTGTATCACTCTTCGGTTCAATTTGTCAGGATGGTTTTCGTTCCCGGTAGCACGAGCCGGTGTTCAGAATTTCCCCAAACGCCTGGTGACCCATCTGAAATGAGCTTCCAATGCGCACGCCGGCGCGCTCAGAAACAAAACAAAGTCAGCCAGCTGGTCACTACGGTAACGGGCTCGATAGTTGTGTCAACGAATAGTCACAGCCGAGATCGTTTTCATCCCATGCGCTTTCCTCCGCTGTGTGTGCTGCTGCCCATGATGAAGTGGCCGGGAATATCCACGTCATCACACGCAGGGGCGGCCTAAATCATCCATTACGAGGGCGAGGTCCGAGCGAATCCGCTTGAGTAAATATATGAAATAAAATGCACGTGCGTAATCGGCCTGACCCACCCCTACCCGACTGACCCACCCCTACCCGACGGCACGCCTTTCTAAACCTGGGTAGGTGCTTTGTTACGTCTCAAAATATTTTCGCTATTCGGAATTAGACTTCCTCTTTACATTTCTATTTTACCGGCTCTAATAGCCACACTTCCCCGGAAGTACCGACGCTCCTTGTTCAAGGAACGTGTCTATGGCCGCATTTCCTGCGTCAGGTCACCTGGTGGTGGCACGCGCTTTACAGCTCCACCACAAGGGTGTAGCTTTTTATGCCCTATGACGTTGGGAGGGCATTTGCCCACGCTCCCAATAATTTCAACTTTTAACATGGGACCCTATGTAGTATCCCCCCCCCCCAATCTATTTGGGCCCGCCCATTGCCCTTCATTTATTGCGCCCTCTCAATACTTTTCAATAACCTACACCTATATCCACCACCGCTGTACAGCACCACCACCAGTGTACATCACCACCACCGGTGTACAACACCACCACCGGTGTACAGCACCACCACCGGTGTACAGCACCACCATCGGTGTACAGCACCACCACCGGTGTACCGCACCACCACCGGTGTACAGCACCACCACCGGTGTACAGCACCACTACCGGTGTACAGCACCAGCACCGTCTACAGCTACACCACCGGTGTACAGCACCACCACCGGTGTACAGCACCACTACCGGTGTACAGCACCAGCACCGTCTACAGCTACACCACCGGTGTACAGCACCACCACCGGTGTACAGCTCCACCATTGGTGTACAGCACCACTACCGGTGTACAGCACCACCACTGGTGTACAGCACCACCACCGGTGTACAGCACCTTCACCGGTGTACAGCACCACCACCGGTGTACAGCACCACTACCGGTGTACAGCACCACCACCGGTGTACAGCTCCATAATCGGTGTACAGCACCACAACCGGTGTACAGCACCACCACCGGTGTACAGTACCACCACCTGTCTACAGCACCACCACCAGTGTACAGCTCCACCACCGCTGTACAGCGCCACCACCGGTCTATAGCACTACCACCGGTGTACAGCACCACCACCGTTACACTGCACCACCACCGTTACACTGCACCACCACCGTTGCACTGCACCACCACCGGTGTACAGCACCACCACCGGTGTACAGCACCACCACCAGTGTACAGCACCACAACCGTTACACTGCACCACCACCGTTACACTGCACCACCACCGGTGTACAGCACCACCACCGGTGTACAGTACCACCACCTGTCTACAGCACCACCACCAGTGTACAGCACCACCACCGGTGTACAGCACCACCACCGTTACACTGCACCACCACCGTTACACTGCACCACCACCGGTGTACAGCACCACCACCGGTGTACAGTACCACCACCTGTCTACAGCACCACCACCAGTGTACAGCTCCACCACCGCTGTACAGCGCCACCACCGGTCTATAGCACTACCACCGGTGTACAGCACCACCACCGTTACACTGCACCACCACCGTTACACTGCACCACCACCGTTGCACTGCACCACCACCGGTGTACAGCACCACCACCGGTGTACAGCACCACCACCAGTGTACAGCACCACAACCGGTGTACAGCACCACCACCAGTGTACAGCACCACCACCAGTGTACAGCACCACCACCAGTGTACAGCACCACCACCAGTGTACAGCACCACCACCAGTGTACAGCACCATCACCGTTACACTGCACCACCACCGGTGTACAGCACCACCACCGGTGTACAGCACCACCACCGGTGTACAGCACCACCACCGGTGTACAGCACCACCACCAGTGTACTGCACCACCACCGGTGTACAGCACCACCACCGGTCTGCTGCCGACAATCGCATAGGATCTGATCATGTGCCTGCAGCACGGGACCCCAACCATCACTCGTCTGGCTCTCTTAATGACGACTGGTAATGCTATATTACCAACGACAAACGTGCGGAGTTGCGGCGCTGCCAGCAAGAAGATGCAAACGCGGCACACACGTAAAATCAAACAACTATTTGAGCTAAGCGCCCATAGATGCATACGAACCAAGATACCTGAAAGCAGCCAAACACAAATAAGCTAGAAAACTACTTATTATGTAAATAATCATCGGGATGCCACGATTCAGATACACTTCGAGTGGTAACGAAATCCGGCATCATTGGCTTGTAATTCCTATTGTGGTATTAGCATTTGTAAGCATCATCATTAGCAATTGTAATTGCTATATATATATATATATATATATATATATATATATATATATATATATATATATATATATACATATATACTATATATATATATATATACATATATCGGGTGTCTTGAGAATGCTATCAAGTATATCTCAAATTCAATCCACCTTTCCCACGCTCCTATGTGCACGCGAATGTCGATTTCATCGGTTGCTGGGACGCTATGGCTCACCAATTACTAACTGAGGTTTGCTGTCCATTTCATGCATGCATAATATCCTGAGAAGCTAGTGCCTATGAATTTATCGAACGATTACACACATTATGTGACTCATATTTTCGGCTGGCACCGGCTAGCCTCTAACGACCAGTCGCAATATGTATTAGTTCCGTCACGTACGACTGTTGGAGAGGCAGCAAACAATTATGGGTGCCAATGACCCACTTGAATTCGAGCGGTGCTGAACTGAACTGAACAAGAATAGGGCGGCCCGAGCATCCCAAAAGAATACAACGCTTCCGCCAGCGCTTAGTTCTCGCCTGTCAGGAGCAATTCGTCATCCTTCTCTCATGCGAGTACATAGTTCGCCACACTCCAATTCGTCCCAAACACTTCCAGAGTTGCGAAATACTGGCCAGTGTGCTACTGGTTGAAAAATGCTAATCTAACTCTCTTGAATTTTACACCGTATACCAGCCATCCAGTAAACATCCAGGATAGGCTCACGTCCGAAACTTCGCGAGAATCCTGTGTCAATAATTTTACTTCGTGCGTGCATCGAATCGGTTCGAAATAGAGTATCGAAATAAGCAGAAATTCGTGCCGACGGTGATCTTTGAAAGACCACCGATAACACAGTCATTTTTGTCTTCAGTTAAGTTCATAAAATGTGTATCACCGTGGCGCATTATCTACTCTACAAGCAATAAATTGCAGCACACAGTGCGCTAAAATGCGCCAAGCAAACTTCGATAACAGACGTCACCAGTGGCGAAGCCAGGATGTTCTTAAGAGGGCGGACCAAAGAAATGTCAAGAAACAAAAACCACAACGCTTTCGGCGCGCGAAATGCGCAGATTTTTGTATTTTGAGTGGTCAAACCTCAAAATTTCTTGCTTCGTCTGGTACATTTTTGGTTGCCAAGGGGGGAGGGGTGCTCGTGCTAGATCGTGCTATTGTCATGGAGCGCAACAATATATGCAAGTGGGCTAAGTTCATCTTCATAAATCGTCAGGCTCCTCAAGGAGAAAGGAAATTGGAACCTATGTTATAAATCTCCCGCTTTGTCCGAGCCATGTGCGAGGGCAAAACGAGTTGTTTCTAGTGACGCTAATTACTGGGATCTGGCAGTGTTTTTTCCCCGCCTGGTATTCACGTGGGCGTGCTCCAGCGCAGTCGTGATTACACGGCCTGCCGCTCCGTGGCAGCCGCACCCTTCCACCGCCAACACTGAAGCAACCGCTCTCCTCCACTGGCAGACCCCCCCCCCGCGCCCCGCCTCCACTGGCAGCCATATCGCCCTCCGAGCCCGGAGATGAAGTCGGTACAGTCGGTACAGAAGTCGGTACAGTTCTACAGAAGTCGGTACAGTTCCACCGCCAGACCCTCCCCCAACACGCGCTGCGCCCGCAGCTATGGGCCAGGGCGGGCTGCAGAACACGCTTCGTTGTGTAACTGGGACACGTCAGACGTATCACTAAAGTGCTCCAGCCGCCAGAGTACACTTTTATCTTAACTTTCATGAGAACTGTGTGGCTCCCATTCTTCGGCTTCTTGACTTCATCTCAAGAGTCATCTCAAGAGCACGTCTTCGCTGGCATTTGAAAGAAAAACATTCCTAGCCACATAGATAGCCATAAGTAGCCTGGTTTGTGTGTTTTTTCTTCAATTACTTGGGGCTTGGAGGCGATCATGCTCACGAAGACAGCAGAAACTGCCAAAAGCTAGAATATAAAATATAACTGGTTGCTTGAATAAGCTACATAACCAGTAGCAGTTGATGCGCACCTAAGCCCCCAGTTGCTTGAATAATTGAGATTCAGCTGAATTTCAAATGTCTACCGCAGGCGTCACTCGGTGCAACCATCGCAACATCGTCCGGATCAAATCTGGCAGCAGGAACCACGGGCATTTCCTGGCACACCTCGGGCAGACCCCAGGAGTCCCGACAACATACACACAGCACACACCTCGGGCAGACCCCGGCAGTCCCGACAACATACACACAGCACACACCTCGGGCAGACCCCGGCAGAACCGACAACATACACACAGCACACACCTCGGGCAGACCCCGGCAGTCCCGACAACATACACACAGCACACACCTCGGGCAGACCCCGGCAGTCCCGACAACATACACACAGCACACACCTCGGGCAGACCCCGGCAGAACCGACAACATACACACAGCACACACCTCGGGCAGACCCCGGCAGAACCGACAACATACACACATCACACACCTCGGGCAGACCCCGGCAGAACCGACAACATACACACAGCACACACCTCGGGCAGACCCCGGCAGTCCCGACAACATACACACAGCACACACCTCGGGCAGACCCCGGCAGAACCGACAACATACACACAGCACACACCTCGGGCAGACCCGGCAGAACCGACAACATACACACAGCACACACCTCGGGCAGACCCCGGCAGAACCGACAACATACACACAGCACACACCTCGGGCAGACCCGGCAGAACCGACAACATACACACAGCACACACCTCGGGCAGACCCCGGCAGTCCCGACAACATACACACAGCACACACCTCGGGCAGACTCCGGCAGAACCGACAACATACACACAGCACACACCTCGGGCAGACCCCGGCAGAACCGACAACATACACACAGCACACACCTCGGGCAGACCCCGGCAGAACCGACAACATACACACAGCACACACCTCGGGCAGACCCCGGCAGAACCGACAACATACACACAGCACACACCTCGGGCAGACCCCGGCAGAACCGACAACATACACACAGCACACACCTCGGGCAGACCCCGGCAGTCCCGACAACATACACACAGCACACACCTCGGGCAGACCCCGGCAGAACCGACAACATACACACAGCACACACCTCGGGCAGACCCGGCAGAACCGACAACATACACACAGCACACACCTCGGGCAGACCCCGGCAGAACCGACAACATACACACAGCACACACCTCGGGCAGACCCCGGCAGAACCGACAACATACACACAGCACACACCTCGGGCAGACCCCGGCAGTCCCGACAACATACACACAGCACACACCTCGGGCAGACTCCGGCAGAACCGACAACATACACACAGCACACACCTCGGGCAGACCCCGGCAGAACCGACAACATACACACAGCACACACCTCGGGCAGACCCCGGCAGAACCGACAACATACACACAGCACACACCTCGGGCAGACTCCGGCAGAACCGACAACATACACACAGCACACACCTCGGGCAGACCCCAGGAGTCCCGACAACATACACACAGCACACACCTCGGGCAGACCCCGGCAGTCCCGACAACATACACACAGCACACACCTCGGGCAGACCCCGGCAGTCCCGACAACATACACACAGCACACACCTCGGGCAGACCCCGGCAGAACCGACAACATACACACAGCACACACCTCGGGCAGACCCCGGCAGTCCAGACAACATACACACAGCACACACCTCGGGCAGACCCGGCAGAACCGACAACATACACACAGCACACACCTCGGGCAGACCCCGGCAGAACCGACAACATACACACAGCACACACCTCGGGCAGACCCGGCAGAACCGACAACATACACACAGCACACACCTCGGGCAGACCCCGGCAGTCCCGACAACATACACACAGCACACACCTCGGGCAGACTCCGGCAGAACCGACAACATACACACAGCACACACCTCGGGCAGACCCCGGCAGAACCGACAACATACACACAGCACACACCTCGGGCAGACCCCGGCAGAACCGACAACATACACACAGCACACACCTCGGGCAGACTCCGGCAGAACCGACAACATACACACAGCACACACCTCGGGCAGACCCCAGGAGTCCCGACAACATACACACAGCACACACCTCGGGCAGACCCCGGCAGTCCCGACAACATACACACAGCACACACCTCGGGCAGACCCCGGCAGTCCCGACAACATACACACAGCACACACCTCGGGCAGACCCCGGCAGAACCGACAACATACACACAGCACACACCTCGGGCAGACCCCGGCAGTCCCGACAACATACACACAGCACACACCTCGGGCAGACCCCGGCAGTCCCGACAACATACACACAGCACACACCTCGGGCAGACCCCGGCAGAACCGACAACATACACACAGCACACACCTCGGGCAGACCCCGGCAGAACCGACAACATACACACAGCACACACCTCGGGCAGACCCCGGCAGTCCCGACAACATACACACAGCACACACCTCGGGCAGACCCCAGGAGTCCCGACAACATACACACAGCACACACCTCGGGCAGACCCCGGCAGTCCCGACAACATACACACAGCACACACCTCGGGCAGACCCCGGCAGTCCCGACAACATACACACAGCACACACCTCGGGCAGACCCCGGCAGTCCCGACAACATACACACAGCACACACCTCGGGCAGACCCCGGCAGAACCGACAACATACACACAGCACACACCTCGGGCAGACCCCGGCAGTCCCGACAACATACACACAGCACACACCTCGGGCAGACCCCGGCAGAACCGACAACATACACACAGCACACACCTCGGGCAGACCCCGGCAGAACCGACAACATACACACAGCACACACCTCGGGCAGACCCCGGCAGAACCGACAACATACACACAGCACACACCTCGGGCAGACCCCGGCAGTCCCGACAACATACACACAGCACACACCTCGGGCAGACCCCGGCAGAACCGACAACATACACACAGCACACACCTCGGGCAGACCCCGGCAGAACCGACAACATACACACAGCACACACCTCGGGCAGACCCGGCAGAACCGACAACATACACACAGCACACACCTCGGGCAGACCCCGGCAGAACCGACAACATACACACAGCACACACCTCGGGCAGACCCCGGCAGAACCGACAACATACACACAGCACACACCTCGGGCAGGCCCCGGCAGTCCCGACAACATACACACAGCACACACCTCGGGCAGACCCCGGCAGTCCCGACAACATACACACAGCACACACCCCGGCAGTTCCCGGCAGTCCCGATAACATACACACAGCACACACCTCGGGCAGACCCCAGGAGTCCCGACAACATACACACAGCACACACCTCGGCCATACTCCGGGAATCGGCCAGTCCGGCCAAACCCGGGGCGAATCCTGGCAGACACGCGCCCCGCGCGATAACGCTGGGCGGCAACAACCGTGCGCCGTTTACCACCAGCAAAACAGCGGGCAATCGGCGATCTCTCAGTGCCGCCGCGCCACGGCATCAGCCCACAGCGCCGTGAAGATCACAGCGCCGTGAAGATCACAGCGACGTGAAGATCACAGCGCCGTGAAGATCACAGCGCCGTGAAGATCACAGCGCCGTGAAGATCACAGCACCGTGAAGATCACAGCGCCGTGAAGATGACAGCGCCGTGAAGATCGCCGCCGACCCGATATTGCGCCGCCAGCGGCGCAGCCTTCGCTCGCCGCATTCGCAACCGGCGGCCGACGGTTTGCACAAGCGGGCGAACAACAGCACGCCATATTGCCATCAAAGGGCGCAGTCCGTACGGCCGTCGGCGCCGGGATGAAGGAGGCGATAGCCGGCCAATTTAGATCCTATCGGCATGGCGAACTGCGCCGGCGCGGCGCGCGCTCTCCGGGAACCGTCGTTTACCCTATCTGATGCCGTGAAAGTTTCGATAACGGCCGGCAGGCGGCTAAACGGCTGGTGCCGGTATCGATCTGACAGGAGAAAACCATCAGGCTCGTCTCGGCGCCGGCGCCGTCCCACGCTTCGTGCAGGCGCTGCCGGGCGAAGGATTCGGCTCGCGTGGCTCGCTGCCAGGATTTCTCGATTCGCGTTGCCACTACATCGCAGAACCTTTTCGACAGGGGGAGGGGGTCGCGTCCAGCCCGAGAGCAATCGCACCATCTCCTCGTTCCGTCCGTACACCAAGCCCAAGTCATCGTCCTCTTAGCACTCTCCATGTTGTTCTCTTCCATCATATATCCGTTCAACGGTCTCAAAGCCGGCCTCTCTGTAGGGCAGGCCCCAGACACCGGTCTATGGCAGACCCCAGATCCCTGTCACTCAGCGCCATGGGGTCCCACCAGACACCGGTCTATGACAGACCCCAGAGCCCTGTCATTCAGCGCCAGACGGTCCCACCAGACACCGGTCAAGGCAGTAAAGTGCACCTGACCTCTGTGCTCGGCTGACCGCCGGCTCCGGATAGGGCAGCCCCTTCCAGTAGGCAGCGCTCGTCATAGTCTCGCGATTTCTTCACTTCTCTATGCGTGGGTGTAGGGCTGAACTTCCACTGCCACGCTCCAGCGAGTATAAGCATTTCCATCCCACGGGTCATCGGAACACCGTTTGCTGTCGATTAAGGACTGCTCTTTGCCCTGCATGCATACGTAGTGATTACCCTGGGTGCTTGCTTCTGCAGTACATACACTACTAATATACTACGATTACCTTGGGAAGCTAACGTCTACAACAAGAGCGATTTCTCACGGAAAAGAACTCACTTCTCGACGGCATGGCGCGCAAAATAAGGCTGACTATTCGCACAGCCACAATCATCAACAAGCTTAAGATCATATTTACGTGCACGAAGCCGAGCGAAGGGCTCAGCACTTCGAGTGCTGTCTCTCAACCCTCGCTAAATTGAATACGCCTGCGTGAAGCTGTTTTCCATCACATGAACGCCTCAGCATACATGACGGTGTGCAACATGTGGCAAACGCTGCTGAGTGCACTGCTAGAATCGCCGCTTTACCCGGACTTGAATGTGCAGCTCAGCTTATGTGATGCCGGCTTCATAGGCTTAGCCGGGCTTATCTGTGCAATCTGCATACGATCCCACGTCCCGACCGACTCGTCGTCTGGAGAACGCCTCGGCGTCGCGCTTTCTCCTGCCAACGGCAGTGGCGTGTCGAGCAGCAGCGCCACCGTCTGCCGTCCGCCACCAGGTCGTAGCGTCTCTTCACACCCGCCGAGCCCCACACTCCTGCCCAGGTCAGGCTGGTGGCGAGGTCGCACAGCCCCTCGCCCAGGTCAGGCTGCCCAGGTCTTGAGGTCGCACAGCCCCTCCGACATCGCCGACTCCCGTGTGAATGCCCTGAGGTCGTGCCGTGTCTCTGACCTTTAGTGACCCCCCCCCCGTACACGTGTGTCGTCGGTCTCGACGCCTCGGACGTAAGCAGTCGGCCTCAGCGGTAACCTGTGAACGGATGTCGGCACGTCTCAGGTCGCGGCCGTAACCTGTGAACGGATGTCGGCACGTGTCAGGTCGCGGCCGTAACCTGTGAACGGATGTCGGCACGTGTCAGGTCGCGGCCGTAACCTGTGAACGGATGTCGGCACGTGTCAGGTCGCGGGCGTAACCTGTGAACGGATGTCGGAACGGATGTCGGTACGTCTCAGGTCGCGGCCGTAACCTGTGAACGGATGTCGGCCACACTGCCGCCGGAGAGAAGGCTCGTTCAGATGGGCCATTGTCGTCGGCCGACGGGTGCATTAGTTAGGGATCGGGAGGGGAGGGCGCGATGCGAGCGCCCCCTCCCCCGACTCGGCTGGAGAACACCCAGCGGCCACTGCTGCACGATGGCTTCCACCTTCACACGTTCTTCCACATCCACACGTTCTTCCACATCCAAACATTCTTCCACATCCACACGTTCTTCCACCTTCACACGTTCTTCCACATCCACACGTTCTTCCACCTTCACATGTTCGTCCACCTTCACACGTTCTTCCACATCCACACGTTCTTCCACATCCAAACGTTCTTCCACATCCACACGTTCTTCCACCTTCACACGTTCTTCCACATCCACACGTTCTTCCACATCCAAACGTTCTTCCACATCCACATGTTCTTCCACCTTCACACGTTCTTCCACATCCACACGTTCTTCCACCTTCACATGTTCTTCCAACTTCACACGATCTCAGCCAGCCTGTTCATGAGGCCAATGTTAGGTGTTGGCCACTGTTAGATGTTAGGCCAATGTTAGGCAGCGGTACTTGGGTTCTTTTACGACGCGTCCGACCGCTGGGTCGTGTAGCGTCGCCAATCCCTCACGCCGGTTGGTCGCGAACGGACTCGGCAATCCCGCCGGTAGTGGGATTCGAACCCACGACCTTGCGACCAAGAGTCTAACTCCCTACCGACTGAACTACCGCGGCCCCTGAGACCAATGTTGCGATCTCTGCTGCTTCATTGCATAGAACTGGACATTCAGCTCCCGCCCCGCCCGGATACACGTCACGTGACCATGTCAGAGGATATTGCACCACCCGGGGAAATGCCCGGTACATACAGGCTGCAATGGCACAAGATGACATATTCTGGGAAAGTACACCAACGTTTCGGCTGAACACCCTCATCAGGGTGAAGAGCTTGATATTTTGTTTTCCAATATATGGAACAGTTTTTTAAAGTTGTCGATCGACACGTGACACTACATCTACCACCTCCTACAGGCTGGCGACAGACACACAGACCAAATATCCGAAATGTCACGATCGACACGTGACACTACATCTACCACCTACTACAGACTGGCGACAGACACGGACGACACGTGACACTAAATCTACCAACTACTACAGGCTGGCGACAGACACGGACGACACGTGACACTAAATCTACCAACTACTACAGACTGGCGACAGACACGGACGACACGTGACACTAAATCTACCAACTACTACAGACTGGCGACAGACACGGACGACACGTGACACTACATCTACCACCTACTACAGGCTGGCGAAAGACACGGACGACACGTGACACTACATCTACCACCTCCTACAGGCTGGCGAAAGACACGGACGACACGTGACACTACATCTACCACCTCCTACAGGCTGGCGACAGACACGGACGACACGTGACACTACATCTACCACCTCCTACAGGCTGGCGACAGACACGGACGACACGTGACACTAAATCTACCACCTACTACAGGCTGGCGAAAGACACGGACGACACGTGACACTACATCTACCACCTACTACAGGCTGGCGACAGACACGATCGACACGTGACACTAAATCTACCAACTACTACAGGCTGGCGAAAGACACGGACGACACGTGACACTACATCTACCACCTCCTACAGGCTGGCGAAAGACACGGACGACACGTGACACTACATCTACCACCTCCTACAGGCTGGCGACAGACACGGACGACACGTGACACTACATCTACCACCTCCTACAGGCTGGCGACAGACACGATCGACACGTGACACTAAATCTACCACCTACTACAGGCTGGCGACAGACACGATCGACACGTGACACTACATCTACCAACTACTACAGACTGGCGACAGACACGGACGACACGTGACACTAAATCTACCACCTACTACAGGCTGGCGAAAGACACACAGACGATCGACACGTGACACTACATCTACCACCTACTACAGGCTGGCGACAGACACGATCGACACGTGACACTACATCTACCACCTACTACAGGCTGGCGACAGACACGGACGACACGTGACACTAAATCTACCACCTACTACAGGCTGGCGAAAGACACACAGACGATCGACACGTGACACTACATCTACCACCTACTACAGGCTGGCGACAGACACGATCGACACGTGACACTACATCTACCACCTACTACAGGCTGGCGACAGACACGGACGACACGTGACACTACATCTACCACCTACTACAGGCTGGCGACAGACACGATCGACACGTGACACTAAATCTACCACCTACTACAGGCTGGCGACAGACACGATCGACACGTGACACTACATCTACCAACTACTACAGACTGGCGACAGACACGGACGACACGTGACACTAAATCTACCACCTACTACAGGCTGGCGAAAGACACACAGACGATCGACACGTGACACTACATCTACCACCTACTACAGGCTGGCGACAGACACGATCGACACGTGACACTACATCTACCACCTACTACAGGCTGGCGACAGACACGGACGACACGTGACACTAAATCTACCACCTACTACAGGCTGGCGAAAGACACACAGACGATCGACACGTGACACTACATCTACCACCTACTACAGGCTGGCGACAGACACGAACGACACGTGGCACTACATCTACCACCTCCTACAGGCTGGCGACAGACACGGACGACACGTGACACTACATCTACCACCTACTACAGGCTGGCGACAGACACGATCGACACGTGACACTACATCTACCACCTACTACAGGCTGGCGACAGACACGATCGACACGTGACACTACATCTACCACCTACTACAGGCTGGCGACAGACACGATCGACACGTGACACTACATCTACCACCTACTACAGGCTGGCGACAGACACGATCGACACGTGACGCTACATCTACCACCTCCTACAGGCTGGCGACAGACACACAGACCAAATATCCGAAAGCACATGTACACAAATGTAAATGTATTTCGTCTGTGTGTCTTTTGCCAGCCTGTATTGGGTGGTAGATGTAGTGTCACTTGTCGATCGATAACTTTAAAACACGGTTTCATTTTTTTAAAATATTATATCATACATCAAATATCATATTTTTAATATCATTTTAATATCATAGAATTAAGCTGAAACGTTGGTGTACTTTCCCAGAATATATCATCTTGTGCTTGTGTATCTAACTTGTCCAGTTAACTAATAACAAATGCGCGGTAGCTGAGCATTCTGATTTCTGATCTTCTTCTTTTTTCCTTGTGCTGGCCGTTGATGAATTATCGCTGTAATCGCGTAAAATAATGCACCGGTTACTGTCTATCGCATGGTGTATTTCCATTGCACACCTGAGATTCGCATCAAACCTAATAGGTGTACCTGTGCCCATACATTGACGCCTGAGAGTGAGTAATGACTGTGTATGTGAGCGGTGCGAATTCAGCACGGCCTTCCCGATCGTGTGTGCTCGATCTGACATGACATCGTCTGGAACACACTGTAGGCCCAGGGGTGAAACTTTTTATACTTTTGATGGGACGCCTGTCCCTGAAATGTTGTTCAGGTTGAACATAGAACTTATGGGCGTTGAGTAGCAATAACGACATAAAAAAGTGATCCCCCTCCCACAATCATTTTGAAAAAGCTATCCATCCTGTATGTCTATAATGCCAGTCGGCCAACAACATGGTTCGAGAACAGGTACAGGTGAGATTGTTTTGAGCAGACACTACTACTGTATAAAATACTGCACATGGTGGCCGTACTGGCAGCATATTAAGATCACGGTGGGTGGGCGCGGGAAGCTACCGCATCGCATCATCTCCTTCCACACCAGCATTCGCCGAGAGCCGGCCACGCCTCGTCCCAATCCAAAGACGGCAGTCACTCGAGAGGCGTGCGTCAGTATTTGTACCTGTGCTGTATTTGTGTTTGACATCGTGCGGCTTTCCACTCGACAGCGGCTATTCTCGCCCCGAGTCAGAAGGCCGACGGCGGTGAAGCAAACATGCACACGATCACGGAAGTGAATGGGCTGCAGCGGCAACACGTCGGCTGACGAGCGAGACCGCAGGGCTCCAGTAGGTGCTGCGCCAAGCCGCAGGGCTCCAGTAGGTGCTGCGCCAAGCCGCAGGCGGCTCGGCGATCTGGTGAAGCGCCCGCGAGCCGTACCAGCGAACCAATCCGTCGAGTCCGTTGAGCGAGGCAGTCCGCTGCATGGAAGCGGGCCACGATGGCGGCGGCACGTGGGCGCCACAGTGAGTGCAGTCGGTGCGGCGGTACATACCACAGCAGCTGGCGGCAGGACCCCCGTCCGACGGCCGGCACCGCGCCGGCGGCCGCTCAGCGCCGCCGTCAAGACAACGGACGCGCTCACCTCCCCTTCACCGACAGCCCCTGTCCCACCGGCTCTAATATCGCCTTGATTGATTCGCTCGGCCGCCGGAGGTCGGTACGGCCGTTTTCTCATTAGGCCCGCACGTGAAATGAACCCCGGCCGCTGCGCGCGCGCGTTTAATGCGCGACCGACTGGAAAATGTGGCGATTTTATGGTTATTGGATGCCGGGCCCAGCGACAATGGAATCGCTGGTTAGAGCCGGCCATTGAGACCGTTTGAGGGTCATTAAAGACGAAATCGGCGCCGCCTGAAAAGACACCGTTTGGCTGGCGAGTCGAGCGCGCGGAGTCCGCCGGCAAAATATCCGTCTCGGTCCCGCCGTCTGGCCGGCTGTGGTCCCCACATCCCCAGTTGGCTGCGACACTCACCGTCTGGCCGGCTGTGGTCCCCAATACAGTCCCAGTTAGCTGCGACACTCGCCGTCTGGCCGGCTGTGGTCCCCAATACAGTCCCAGTTAGCTGCGACACTCGCCGTCTGGCCGGCTGTGGTCCCCAACACAGTTCTGGTTGGCTGCGACACTCACCGTCTGGCCGGCTGTGGTCCCCAATACAGTCCCAGTTGGCTGCGACACTCGCCGTCTGGCCGGCTGTGGTCCCCAATACAGTCCCAGTTAGCTGCGACACTCGCCGTCTGGCCGGCTGTGGTCCCCAACACAGTTCTGGTTGGATGCGACACTCGCCGTCTGGCCGGCTGTGGTCCCCAATACAGTCCCAGTTGGCTGCGAGACTCGCCGTCTGGCTGGCTGTGGTCCCCAACACAGTCCCCAGTTGGCTGCGACACTCGCCGTCTGTCCGGCTGTGGTCCACAACACAGTCCCCAGTTAGCTGCGACACTCGCCGTCTGGCCGGCTGTGGTCCCCAATACAGTCCAAGTTAGCTGCGACACTCGCCGTATGGCCGGCTGTGGTCCCCAATACAGTCCCAGTTGGCTGCGAGACTCGCCGTCTGGCTGGCTGTGGTCCCCAACACAGTCCCCCAGTTGGCTGCGACACTCACCGTCTGGCCGGCTGTGGACCCCTTACAGTCCCCCAGTTGGATGCGACACTCGCTGTCTGGCGTCTGACCGACTGTGGTCCCCAACACAGTCATAAAGTCATAAAGTCATAAAGTATTAAGGCTTATTAAGAGCCACAGGGGCCCATCTGGGTTAAGCCTGTCTAGAAAAGATACTATAAAAATACATGCTCTCACCCCAATCAATCAATTATCTCAAGTTCCTAGGGAGATATATATTCCAGCCTATCTAGCACCATTCACCTGATATTGCATAACACACTCCTCAGCAATTACAAACTCCTCCGACCATGCCCATTGTGCTACCAAACACAGTCCCAGTTGGCTGCGACACTCACCGTCTGGCCGGCTGTGGTCCCCAACACAGTCCCCCAGTTGGCTGCAACGCTCACCGTCTGGCCGGCTGTGGTCCCCAACACAATCCCAGTTGGCTGCGACACTCGCCGTCTGGCCGGCTGTGGTCCACAACACAGTCCCGGTTGGCTGCGACACTCGCCGGCTGTGGTCACCAACACAATCCCAGTTGGCTGCGACACTCGCCGTCTGTCCGGATGTGGTCCCCAACACAATCCCAGTTGGCTGCGACACTCGCCGTCTGGCCGGCTGTGGTCCACAACACAGTCCCGGTTGGCTGCGACTCTCGCCGGCTGTGGTCCCCAACACAGTCCTAGTTGGCTGCGACACTCGCCGGCTGTGGTCCCCAACACAATCCCAGTTGGCTGCGACACTCGCCGTCTGTCCGGCTGTGGTTCCAAACACAGTCCCAGTTGGCTGCGACACTCACCGCCTGGCCGGCTGTAGTCCCCAACACATTCCCCAGTTGGCTTCGACACTCACCGTCTGGCCGGCTGTGGTCCCCAACACAGTCCCAGTTAACTGCGACACTCGCCGTCTGGCCGGCTGTGGTCCCCAACAGAGTCCCAGTTGGCTGCGACACTCACCGTCTGGCCGGCTGTGGTCCCCAACACAGTCCCAGTTGGCTGCGACACTCGCTGTCTGGGTCACCCTGCAGATTGCCATGTGTGTTGATTTGCATACCTTTGAGTGGGTCTTGCCCCCACACCTCACAATATTGGCTACCCCCCCCCACACACACACACACACAAATAACTTCCACTCTTCACACGGGACTGAATGGGGTCGGTCACCCAACGACTTGGGCCCTTCCATTGTCTTGAAGTATTGTCCCCCCCCCCCCACACACGCACACACGTCTGCGCAGACCACACAAATATGTGCGTGCGATGCACCCAAAAACCGAACTTGAAAAATACGTGCGCGCGTGCTTCATGAAGGCTCGGTAACGTGCGTCGCAGGGCGACGCTGTTGTGCTTATATGGTCACGCGGCACTTAATCGACCTCAGAGTCTGTTCGTGTGCGTTTGTATGGTTGTCGCATAGCGTTCGAAGTGCTTCAGAGTCGCGTTGCGCGCGTTTGCATGGCTGTCGCATAGTGGTCGAAGTGCGCAGAAGCTTTTTCTCGTTGAATCGTCCTTTTCCAACGACGCATTACGATCAGTTTGCGACACGACGCCTTTGTTGTCCCGTCTCAACATCACATGGTGTCACTTGGAATCCCCCAGAGCAGGTGGTCGCCGGGAGTCGATGTGTGGCCGGTTGTTGTCCCCCAGAGGAGGTGGTCTCCGGGAGTTGACGGGTGGCTGGTGGGGTTTTTGGTCTGGGTTGGGCCGGATACCAAAAACCTGCCTGAGACGTAGGCTAAAATAAATACAGAAATTCCATTAGCTTTTTCGGATTGCATTGTCACTGATACGGGGTAGGTTTTCATACCGTATAGTGAGGTATTGAGAAGTAATAACTCGTGTCCGTATTTCAAGAAACCTGAATTCAATTTACGTTTTGCTTACAAATTACACATGATGGGCGCGAGTGGGAGCTGGCCAGGGCCCTCCCTTGATTACGACATCATTGAACATGTAAATTACACCAGAGCGCGTTGCCCTCCAGCAGAGGTGGAGATCCCGGGGGAGAGGGTCCCGGAGGAGAGGGTCCCCGGGTTCGTTGGACCCTCATTGAACCCTCTCTGGGAAATTTTACTCAACAAAAAGTCAATATAAATGCAATGCAATCGATAGGATGGGCTGTGATAACTCCAAAACCGATGCATTTTTCATTCTAGGTTGGATGTTTTGCCTGCGAGAGAGCAATTATTGCTTCTGGACCCCCTACCCCACCCCACCCCCACCCCTGAAATATCGAGGTCTCCACCTATGCCCTCCAGCTTTTCATTTTATAATTGATGAAAGCTTAAATGAGCTCGCTATGGTCATATGCACGTGCGTCCTGCATCATCTTTACGACTGAAATTATATAAATCAAACTCTTGACGTACGCACCACGCAACGTCGATTTAGAAAACAATGCAATACGTAGCTATTAAAAACACTCGTTACTATTTCGTGCCGTTTTGTATTGGAGGTTTCACGACCCACCACTCATTCTAGGTCGTATGGCCAGTTGCTCGCGCAGATTTGTAGCGACGGCGAGAAGCGACGGGACGACACAACCTTTCGGTTGAGAGACCAGCGCCCTGCCCTTGGGCGAACCTCTCTTCTGTTCGTGTAGTTTTTCACTCGTGTATTTCCCACACAGGATACAGTTGACCAAAAGGCAAGGTCATGTGATGGCACAACCTTGGTGAATATACCAGACGGAACACATACACCATGCACGGCCGGGACGGCCGTGCGAGTGCTGTTCCGCGGGAGTGCTTGCTCGGTGCAGCCGTGGTGCCCGCTTTATGCGGGCACCACTCGGTCAAGCACTGCCCGCTTGGTGCGGCAGTGCCTGCTCGGTCAAACACTGTGCCCGTTCAGTGCGGCAGTGCTCTTGGTTTGTGACTGGGTGATCTAGATAGTCATCAAGCTTTTGGCCCATCTCGCTTGTATCTCATTTTGTATTGGAAACAATGTGTGCAACCAACTCGCTGGGTACCTCTCACCAAACATTCTGTCTCCTCACCAATATGCCTACAGGTCTGGCCACTGTACGGAGGAAGCCATGCTCGATGCTGTGCTCTTCGATGCTTCGACCGAATCAGCTGCAACACCGACAGAGGCAAACTTTTAATCATATCATCGGATTTGAGTGAAGCCTTTGACGGTATCTATCACGGTGTGCTCCTTAAAAAACTCGGATGATATGGTATTGACCAACCTGGTTTCGCAGATACTTGGGTGGGGTGACCGTGGGCAGATGGTGAGAGGGGGCTCGGAGACCCGTCCCGTCACCCATGGTGTCCCACAAGATTCCATAGTCTGGTTGCTCTTCACCCTCTTCACTAATGAACTTTCCTGTTACTTTCCCGAACTTTACTTGATCTCGTACGCTGATGACCCCAACTACTAGACTATGCCGTTCGGCTCAGGAAAATCTGCAGGATCACACAACCCGCTTATAAAACTCACTCCAAGTTGTTCAGCCATGGTTTTGGTCAAACTCACTCAAGATGAAACCAGACAAAACGATTACCCGCCCAATGGTTCTCGGCAAAACATAAAAAGCTGTATATTTCCAGTTTCAAATTTAAAATTCCAAACCATCACAGGCCATCAAGCTGCTGGGTGTCTTCACAGATCCTGTTCTATAGTGTGGGGGGGGGGGGGCACACCTCACACAGGTCGACCGGAGATGCAACTGCTCATCTCTCTCTACCGGCTGCGTCACCACTTCACCAAGAACGCTCAAACTGCTGATTCAAACACACGTATTTCCGCATATCACTTACTGCATTTCCGTCTGTGGAGGGGTAACTCCCCAGACTTCGCAGCCAGGATTGTCACTGGAACGCGTCGCTGGGAACACATCGGTCCGTCTCTGGAGTCCCTGCAGGGTGGCGCAGCATCCGGCGCCTGGTGGAGAGGCGAGATGTCACCGAAGTATTTAAGGCGCTCCACAGCGGCTCGGCCGCTCAGGCTCTGACGTCAAATGTTTCGAGCCTGCTCCGAGGTGGCGCGGCGCGCGGCCCAATCGGCCAGCGCCCTTGTGCTGCCGAGACGCCGGCTGGCATACACTCAGAGGAGTTTTAGATTCCCGGCCGCTGCCTCTCGGAACCAGCTGCCTCCGGCCGTCTCGGGCTGTCGCTCCATGTCAGTTTTCGAGTCACTGTGCAGGAGATGAAGTAATGTGTCTTGTCGTCTTAACTGATTGACGAGGTATTTCTACTAGGTAATCCAATAAATCAAGATATGAATCGACCAGGCAACCTCCGTGGTCGGGTCAGATCATCAGATCAGATCATCAGATCAGATCATCAGATCAGATCATCAGATCAGATCATCAGATCAGATCATCAGATCAGATCATCAGATCAGATCATCAGATCAGATCATCAGATCAGATGTACAGATCAATCGACCAGGCAACCTCCGTGGTCGGATCAGATGATCAGATCAGATCATCAGATCAGATCATCAGATCAGATCATCAGATCAGATCATCAGATCAGATCATCAGATCAGATCATCAGATCAGATCATCAGATCAGATCATCAGATCAGATCATCAGATCAGATCATCAGATCAGATCATCAGATCAGATCATCAGATCAGATCATCAGATCAGATCATCAGATCAGATCATCAGATCAGATCATCAGATCAGATCATCAGATCAGATCATCAGATCAGATCATCAGATCAGATCATCAGATCAGATCATCAGATCAGATCAGATGTACAGATCATTGAAGACAAAGACATCGGAATCTAAATTACGAAACAAAATATGTAAAAAGAGATGGCTTCTCATCAAACCAAACAAAGCTAATATATGCACAAAATTGCAATTTGGCGAGTTAATTACCGGGATTACAACTACAAAACCAATACCATGTGATAATAAATAGTATAATGCACATGAAGCTGAGTGGACATAATAAATAATCCATAACAGAATAACAAGACATGGTGTACGTATTCATCGGCAAAGTTGGCTCTCCCCATATAACTTTCGTTCTCCACCATACTGAGAGCTGCAGTCGACGGCAGCAGGTAGCTCTATCTTTATACTTCGAATAAAAAACATTGGCATGGTACTGCATCTCTTACTGGTGACCTTCCAGGTCGGGCGGAAGCAAGCAACGTTTGGGTGCTGCCGGCCAGCGGGCCTCCGAGCCCGATCATCGGTCGCCAGAACATGCCAGAACATGTACTGCGCCATGCCTGTCTACAAGAACTGACCAATCACGCTTCGAGTAGAGCAGATTGATGATACTCTGGAAACCGGCAGACTGTGACGACACCGGAGACTGATCGACCTATAGCGGCTGATGGGATGATGCCCCTGATCAATATGGTGCAAACGGCTGTCACGTGACAGGTCACATAAAACATGAGCCGTGTTCCAACAACGCCGTGCCATCGAACATGAAAGAAGCTGACGTATGAATGACGTACCAACACCAGATACCAACACGTGTGCTACGAGTGTTTGCATGGCTTTACAGCATGTACTTAGGCGTACCTACATGGATGTATGTGTGATAGGGAGGCGGGGAGGCGAGACGTATGGTATGGGTCTTGACGAGTCTTGTGTTTTCCATTGTGATACGACCTCCTATTTTTTATCTGCGACGTAAGTCCATGAAAAGCCACTTGTAACGTACGTACATGTGCTTTAATAAATACTGATACTGGTACTGATAAATGTTGAGCGGATAAAAGGAGAGGACGCAGTATGATAATCGCAGACACTAAAATGCCAAGGCTTTCCGAGCTTAGCAATGGCATACATTTTGAACTTCATTTTGTTCCTTGGGAATTTGTCAACGAAGCAAACATTATTATCTCAAATGTGAAATAGGGTCGATGAAGTGGGGTCAGTGGTAAATTATTCGTAAAATAGGGTGGAATATACCACTGTCTGAACACTGAATGGACATCCTTCCCAAAGAAGCATTGACATGGTACTTCTTAATGGATGTTCATGAAGCCTCCATGGCTCGCTTTGAACAGTATTTCATGTATAAGTGTCATGTTTATGCTCACCATTGCATATTGCGATACACAAACATCTTGTAGCACATTTTTAGATGACGGAATTACCAATGATGTGGTCTGTGATTCCATGCTATTTGTTCATAGTATTGTATTGTTATCGTTTTCGTTAACACAGACATCCATATGTCGGGTGTTTGCCTAAATACACCATTAACGTTCACTGGTCAGTTAGGTTTTGTTTCAAAATTTAGCTTGAAGGGCTTCAACGGTGTTTTAAGCGAAATCGTTCCCATCGCGAATTTCGACACCCTTTAATCGTTTCGACATCCCGCACCTAACGAAAAACCATCATTTTAACACTGAGTGGGTATGATATAGGTGAGTCACGCGTGTTTAGCGATCACGCGTGTGTTACTCGATCCACACGTGGGTTACTCGATCGACACGTGTGTTACTCGATCCACACGTGTGTTACTCGATCCACACGTGTTACGCGAAATCGAGTGAACAGGGCTATATGTTGGGGTCAGGGGTGTTGTCTGATATACTTTCCAAGGGGTAAGTGCCCCTCAATGTTGGTCCCTCCCCCGTCCCCAAATCATTTCAACTTGTTAACATGGTACCCTATGGAGTGTGCCCTCCCCCAATCCAATTTGGCCTGCCAATTGCCTTCATGCATTCCCCCACCCCCCCCCCCAATGATTTTCATAAGTCAACACCAGTGACTGGGGTAGATAGTTACTTTATAATATAGTATATAGTATTGATTAAGGTGTTTGAGTGCGTTTATCTTACAGTATCTTTTAGTATTTAGGCCTGTAGTATCTTCCCTCCATAGGCCGAACACAAATGGGCCCCTGTGGTTCATATCACTTTGGGGATAACTTGCAGGACTATGAGATCCAAGGATACAATATGTTTTCATGCAATAGGGGTCCAGCAGTGAAAGGGGGTGGTGTAATGCTCTATGTGAATAGCTTATACAGTTCTCAAAAAGTAGCAGATGGGGTTAAAAATGTGTCTATGGAGTCCATTTGGCTTGATGTTGCTGTGGGAAAAGGCAACAGCAATAAACTGAGGATAGGAGCTTTGTATCGATCAGGAACCTTGCCACATTCTCAGCAACTGGAGCTCGATAAGGTGATTTGTGAGGAAATCGGTAGAAACTTTCAAAGGAAATGCCTTATTCTTGGTGACTTTAATCTAAAAGGATATGAAAATGTTGGTGTTGGCTCCCCATCATGTAAACTGTTTAGGAAATGCCTTGAAGAGGCCTTGTTCTTACACCAGTTTGTAACGGAACCAACCAGGCAGGGCTCATTTTTGGACCTTGTCTTCTCAGATTTAAGTGATTTAGTTCAAGACTTGACTGTAGGAGAAACTCTGGGAAGAAGTGACTATAACATAGTGAGATTCAAGGCACAGGTATCAGGGACAATCAAGGATAATTTGACAAAGATTCCAAATTTTAACAGGACAGACTTTGACTGCATGAGACAGGCTTTAAGTGCCATAAAATGGGAAGAAGAATTCTTTGATTTAAATGCCTGTGAAATGTGGGAAAAGTTCAAATCCTACTTGAGGGAAATTCAGATTAGACATGTCCCCCAAAAGCAAAGGCGCAAAAGAAGGGTAGGAAAGCCAGCATGGCTTACACCAGATGTGATGAAAGCAATTCAGGCTAAGAAAGGTGCATTTAGAGTATTTAAGGAAGCTTCAAATATCGTAAATCTAAGGTCGTATCAAAAATCTAGAGATGCTGTGAAGCAGAAAATCAGAGCAGCAAAGCGAGCAAAAGAATTGGATTTGGCTAGGAACTGTAATGGGGACAGTAAAAAGTTCTTTAGTTTCTACAAGCTAAGTAAAGTTTCAAGCACAATTGGTCCACTGGAAGTAAATGGGACTATATTGAGTGAGGATGGTGAGATGGTTGAGGAGCTGAGCAAGCAGTTTAAATCAGTGTTTACAGTGGAGGATGTGACTAATCTGCCAACCGTGAACCACAGTTCAGTGACAGGTGATCAGATACACGATGTTGATTTCATTGATAGTGATATTGTTTTCAATTATATCAGAAAAATAAAGCCAAACAAGGCAGCAGGACCCGATGGAATTTATGCTAGGGTATTGCGGGAAGCTGAAAAGGAAGTGGCAATTCCACTTAGTATAATATTTTGTAGATCAGTTTCGCAAAATGAAATTCCAACAGATTGGAAAAGGGCAAATGTAGTTCCTATTTTCAAGAAAGGAGAAAGAGGGAAAGTTGAAAACTATAGGCCAGTAAGCCTCACATCCCTAGTCTGCAAGGTACTGAATCAATTATCAAGGATAGAATAGTTAGTTTTCTGGAAGGAAACAGATTGATTCAAGATACTCAACATGGGTTTAGAAAAGGGCGATCGTGTCTCACAAATCTCTTGGACTTTTTGAATTTTGCTACAGAACAATTTGATCAGGGAAATCAGGTTGATGTAGCATATCTTGACTTTAGTAAGGCCTTTGACAAGGTACCCCATAAACGGTTAATGATGCAGCTTCAGGTCCATGGTATTGCAGGTAGCATCCTAAAATGGATAGAGTTGTGGCTTTCAGATAGACAGCAGAGAGTGATGCTAAATGGTACAAAGTCATCATGGCAAAATGTTCTTAGTGGAGTCCCCCAGGGGTCGGTACTGGGGCCACTATTGTTCATTATATATGTGAATAGCATTGAATGTGGCCTAAGCAGTAAGGTTTTGAAATTTGCGGATGATTTGAAGATCTTTAGGGCAATAACAGGGCACAATGAGCAGGTTTTGCTGCAGAAAGACTTAGACGAGCTAGTGAAGTGGTCCGAAAATGGCAAATGAAGTTTAATTTTGATAAGTGCAAAGTCATGCATGTAGGTAGGCAGCATATGAAGGCTCCATACTTGATGGGTGGCCAAGTACTATCTGTGACTCAGCAGGAGAAGGACTTAGGTGTTATTTTGAACACAAAATTGGGGGCATCAGAACAGACCAAAGAAGCCAGGAAGAAGGCACTAAGAATGCTTGGGGCAATACAGAGGAATGTGTCATACAAAAGTGAGGAGGTCATCAGGAAGCTTTACTGTGCATATGTCAGGCCACATTTGGAATACTGTGTCCAAGCTTGGTCCCCTAGTTATGAGAAAGATTGTTGGCTTTTAGAGAGAGTACAAAAGAGGGCAACAAAAATGGTTAATGGTATAGGCAACCTGGCATATGAGGAAAGACTGAAGAAATTGAATATGTTTTCACTTAGATATAGAAGGCTGAGAGGAGATCTCATCGAGGTTTTTAAATTTGTTCATGGTCAGGAACAGGGATATCTCAGGGAAATGTTTGAATTTAACAGAAATGATGCAATTAGAGGTCATCAATTCAAAATTAAAGTTAATCACAGCAGGACAAGGTTAAGACAGTCTTTCTTCACCAACAGGGTAGTAGAACACTGGAACCAGCTGCCAGGAACCATTGTCAGTAGCAACACACTGAACATCTTTAAAAACGGCATAGACAATCATTATAAGAATAGGGGGATTGTTTTTCTGTATTCCAGGGAGGGTTGATCGACAGGGAGGAGTGGGAGTTGGGAGGAGTTTGTAATTGTTGAGTGTGTTATGCAATAGCAAGTGAGTCTCTTATTAAGTCTAAACGCTTTATAACTTTATATAGGGTGTACCTAGCAGTGGATTCAGCACCTTCCTTCGGGATGTGATACTGATGAGATTGTCTATGGTAGCACAATGGGTATGATGGGAGGAGTTTGTAATTGTTGAGTGTATTATGCAATAGCAAGTGAGTCTCTTATTAAGTCTGAACGCTTTATGAATTTGTGTGGGATGTGCCTAGCAGTGGATTCGGCACCTTCCTTCGGGATGTGATGCTGATGAGATTGTCTATGGTGGCACGATGGGTATGATGGGAGGAGCTTGTGATTGTTGAGGGTGTTATGCGGTAGCAAGTGAGTGGTGCTAGATAGGCTGGGATATATAGCTTCCTAGGAACTTGGGATAAGGGATTGATTGGGGTGGGAGTATGTACATTTCTAGTACCTTTTCTAGATAGGCTTAACCCAGATGGGCCCCTGTGGCTCTTATTAAGCCTTAATACTTTATGACTTTATGACTTTATCAAGCCTTGACACATGACTGTTTGCCTTCACGGCACTCCAGATTTGACAGAACTGTCGTCGCCACCAGGCTCCAGAGAGCCGCACGCGGCACTTACCCCTCTCTCCCTCTCCCAGCCAGTCAATATTCCTGAGGGCGAACCTTCCAAATTGACGAATCGTCAAGGTCAAGGTTTCCTGTCGCGGCTCAGATTCCACCCCCTCGAAGATTACGCCGGTGCTTGTCTGCGGATCGTCAAAAGCGCTGCGCCGTAAACAGTTTCGTTCACAGGTTATTGTGAAGAAACAATTAGAACGGCAGCCCCACCAATGGTTCCATGCTACCACCATCTCCATGCATGTCATAGAGCTATCGATCTTTCTCCGTTTCCTCCCGGGCTACGCGTTTCCACTAAATGTGCTTCTTAGCCTGAATTTCACGTGCCATTTTTGCCATAAGTACTTGCAGGGAGGCTGAAAGAGTGTGTTCCAGCCCGTAACGGTCCTCCACTTAAAACGTAGACGGCATTATGTTCCATGCCATGCCGGCATTTTCGGCGAAGAGAACACATTAAACTATTAATAAAAGCATGTGCATGTATTCGCTGCAGCTCTCATGGAATGCAGCGGATCACCATCGCTGTCAGTCTTTTACGGGGCGTACAAGGCTGTCGTATCATATCTCACGGCACCTCCGTGTCGGGAGATTTCGAAACGAGCTGGATTCTAATGGCACCCCAGCTCCTGAATGTAGGTTGCGTCTCAGATCTCTTCATAAACTCTTCCCTTTGTGCTTTCACACACCTTCCGTGGTCTCAATCGGCAGGAGTTGGATGTTCACCCTCTTTATGGTAAAAGGAGCCATTTATATCTGGGCCACGGGAACTGTCCTTTTGTGCACTGCGATGGATTAAATAATTCTACAAAACGTAGTCCGTTCAAGTGGTCGTCACGTTAAAACTCTTTGTTGTCTTAGCAGGCTTCCTCGATTGGAAGGAGACTCAGTCGTACGTTCCCAGACTCATGTTTCGAGAGCCGACACGCAAACTGTCTGGTTTCGAAGCACTCCCCGGGAAACAAGCAGTCTATTATCGGAGACATTCTTCAGATCCGTATCGGGACGTGTTACGCTGCTCAGAGTAGACGCCTGTTGCGGTCGACAGCTGGAGAGTGACTCATCTCGTCTCGCCCGGTCGGCAGTCATGCTGTCGGCCTGTTTCAGTCGACAGCTGGAGAGTGACTCATCTCGTCTCGCCCGGTCGGCAGTCATGCTGTCGGCCTGTTTCGGTCGACAGCTGGAGAGTGACTCATCTCGTCTCGCCCGGTCGGCAGTCCTGCTGTCGGCCTGTTGCGGTCGCTGTACAGCCAAGCGCCGGTGGTCGGGCGCCGTCGCGCTGTTCCGTTGCCTTTTTATCTAAAATGTTCTATCTGTTCGGGTACGCGAGTGCTTCTTCAACAGGGATCTTGGATGAGTGGTTATACTAGTTCCGCTATTTGGGTCGGGGACGGAGAATGTAAACTGTTATGCTCGTTTTGCCCACCGCAGTTTCCACAAGGCCGCTGATTTCTTCTTGGGAGGGTTCATTAATTGCGTGCGTTGTTCGGACGATTTGTGTACTCCCCTCCCCTTATTACGCTATAGTTACACTGGATATATCCTCCCTCCTCCCCTTCTAAGATTATGCTACGATAAGCCATACTCCTACCCCTTTTTCAGAAGTTCATAATATAACAGATTTGAACGGTCACGACCTTAGGAAAACGCCACGGGCGTGATAAGGTAAAACAATAACCTGAATACATCGAGCCTATTTTTATTCAACCGGACAGTTTTTATACTTTCAAAAAAAAGATGCATAGGTTTCAAGATACAGCATGCCATTGGCTTTTCCTTTTTAATGTTTTCTACTAGAGCTTTCTCCATGGCCTCAGAAATTTGATAACACATATCTTATGATATCTTTGATCTAGAAACCTAAAAGTATCAGAATCGTCGTCCGGCCATAATCACCATTGTGCACGTTTTTCAATCAAAGTCGACGCGGATATGGTGAACAGTTTGTGGTTCAAGGCAGTAGACTTAGGCAGTAGACAATCACACATGTACGTAAATGGTGTCCTATTTGGGTTCCTGACTCCTATCGGGTCTCAAACAATCAGGACCCTAACGTAGACTTTGTGGAATCTGAATTGATAAATTCGGCACCACATGACGGCCCTTACTTCAGAGAATACCTTTACCAGGCGGGTGGGGGTCACAGTTGGCTCACTGGGGGGGGGGGGTCTTCCCCATCTCCTCAGTAGTCACGCACTTGGATGTTCAACCAGGTTAGAGTTTCCAGCTGGGTCTGTTCCTGACCCTGCTCCAAGCTGCTCCGAGTAACTTGGAGCAGCTTTCTTCGTGCTCTCGTGTGTCTTGGGAGCAGATTGAAGTACATACCGCATGAATTCAACCCGCCCTGTGTCATGTTCTAACCTGATTATCTTTTTACATACAATATATTCTCCAGCTCCTGTATCCTATACTCTCGAAATGACCAGAGCTGCAGGAGAGACTTTGATCCGAACGCAAAACGAAACCAGACTGCAACAGCTCAGAACTGCCCCAACTTGACCCAAATGGAGAGCAGGAACATTTTCACTGGAGCAGCTGGAAGCACAAATATATGAAGGCAAGGGGCAGGTCGAAATGGATTGGGGAGGGGACTTCATTCCTTTCCTGGGAGGGGGAGGGGAAGGGGCGAGCTTTGAAGCGGACCTCCTGGGACTCAAGGAGGCCTCCTGAGATAGTATTGAATACGGGAGACTACCTCGCTACTTATTGCTCATTGCACACCACCTTCACTACTGAAATATCAATCTTCCACTTCAGCGGCGCACATGTTCTCTTCCACAAATAAGAAGATGTTTTGCATCTCTACATCTACCATCTCTTCTGCTTAAGGTCGCGAATAAGACGATTTTATGGATGAACGTGTACTACGATAGGGAGGGGCGTCACCAGAGGATGGAGGGGGAGGGGTGGCTGCAAATCCCGTCGCCTCCTGTCGTTTCCTTGTCGCCTCACTTGTTGTACCGTTCATAAGGGCGTTCCAGGAAGGCCTTCTAACCCGCCTTTGGAGCCTCATCGTTCGTTCTGGAGCCTTCTCTCTCCAATTCTGGGCCTCGTGTACCTTTTTAAAAACATCGTTCCATTTCCTGGAAACCTCTGTTTTGGGACTCATATCGCGATCAGGGACCTCGTTCAAATTAGTTGTCTCCTGTACAGTCTTAGCGCCATGGTCTCGTCTTCTGCGACCACCTTCTCTTTCTGTGGGCATCCTCTTTGAAATTAGAGACCTTCTGTACCTTTCTTAGTGTCTCGTCTCATTTTCTGGAGCCTCCTTCTCTTCTTGGGGGTCTTCTCACGCCCAGGGGCCTTTCCTTGGGTCCCGGGGGCCTTCTCTCTGTCATATGATGTATCACATATGTGTCACATCATCCTGATCCTGTATCACAGGATGTATCACATGATCCTGATCCTGTATCACAGGATGTATCACATGATTCTGTATCGCCTCAGAGGCGTCGTCTCAATTCTTTGGAACCTCCGTGCCTGCTTTGGGGGCCTGCCCTTGGGTTCCGGGGTCCTCCTGTGCCAGCGTAGGTTCCTCCTGCATCGTCTTAAGGGCATCGCCTCATTTAGAGGATTCCGGAGGTATTGGGGACCTCCCTGGGTTTGGGGGCTTCAGCATTCGTACTAGGGGCTCACTGTACCATCTTCGGGGCCTCATATACCATCGCAGGACCTCGTTTCATTGCCTGGGCCTTCCTGTCTGTTGTGAGGCCTCCCCTTAGGTTCGGGGCCTTCTCGTTCATATTAGAGGTATTCTGTATCGTCTTAGGAAACAGTGTCATTTCCTGGAATCGCCCTGCCAGCTTTGGGGGCCTCTCCGTGCCTCCCGATGACTTCCTATGTCACATTACGGGTCTTCCTGTACCACCTTGCGGACCTCGTCCGATTCCCTGCAGCCTCTTCCCGTTTTGGGGGCCTCCTGTTTCATATCAGGGGCCTCCATTGTGCCTTAGGGCCTTCGTATCATTCCCTTTTATTCCTAGGCGATGTCTGTCCATGAGTTGAGAGGATTTATTGGAATTCTAATGATACTCAGTCTGTGGTTTTAAAACTACTTTCAGTTTTAAGAGGACGACCGTTATTTCCATGTCAACTTACTGCTTAGTGAACATGAGAGCTGTCCGTCCAAAACACAGCGACAGACGGGATAAGAGAAAAACTAGATCACGATGAAGATATGGCAAAGCTTCGGGAGGCATTCCCAGTCCGAGCGTTGCCGGCAAATTAGCCAGTCACGAAAAAAGTAGCTTAAGATAGAACGTGCTGATATGCTGGGATAAGCCTTCCTGTTTTGGCGTATATCCCACAGGGTTTAACTGGACGATATCTGTACCTTCTTTACAAGGAATTCGAAAACCGCAGAGTAATGCTACCACGCAAATTGAAGTCGTATGCGGTTACAAGCATTCCAATTGATCTGTTCTCCGGACATATTATCCAAGAAATCAACATCCTCTTCACACCGAGATACTAAGCCTCCTCCGATAAGTTAGTGTCCCGTACTGTGACAACGAATACCATCTGGTGGTCCACATGTGGCTATTCGATGCACGCCCAGAGTATCTTAATGTTACCAATTACAGTTAATTCTATGAGTTTAGGGCCACATCAACTGCATCTGTTGTATAGAGGTT